>OY744610.1:45463654-45648654 GCA_963556255.1 Allolobophora icterica | reverse complement strand
CTTGGCCCCATTTTGTACTTACTCTACACAGCTGACATTCCTTCTATATTTACTAAACACTTTACCTCTGGTCACCTTTATGCAGATGATGTTCAGATCTTTGTCCAAGGCCCATCCTCTCAGCAGATCTCCCTTGTTGGATCCATTGATTCCCTGTCACATGATCTCCACTCTTGGATGTCATCAAATCGACTTAACCTTAACTCTTCAAAGACCCAACTGATCTGGTTTGGCACTAAACAGCAACTTTCTAAACTTGATATCCCACTTCTGTCGTCAATATACCCTGCTTTTTCATTTTCATCCAGTGTTCGGGATTTGGGTGTCACCCTTGATAGTACCCTCTCGTTTTCTGAACACCTCTCCCATCTGACACGTTCCTGTTTCTATCATCTGAGGCGTTTGAGGGCTGTAAGAAGATCAGTTTCTCCTTCAGTGTTTACTACTATGGTCCATGCCTTCATTTGCTGCCGCATTGACTATTGCAATTCATTGTTTGCTGGGCTCCCTAAAGCGCGCCTTTCATCTCTGCAGTCTGTTCTGAATGCGGCTGCCAGGCTCATTGCCCGTTTTCCTCGCTTCTCTCACATAACTACCTTTATGACTGATGTACTTCACTGGCTTCCTGTTGCTTCCCGCATCCAATACAAGGTTCTTCTCCTGGTCTCTAGGACTCAACTGGGAAAAGCTCCTAAATACCTCTGTGACCTAATGTGCAAACCTCTATCTGCTCTGTCTTCCCGCCCTCTTCGGTCTGCTGACCGCCTTGATCTGCTTGTCCCTCGTGCAAGGACTTCGATGGCTCAGCATCGTGCGTTTGCCATCCTTGGCCCTTCCCTTTGGAATGACCTGCCCCCCTCTCTCCGTAGCAAGATTTTGCTTGGGATCTCGCCTTCTTCTCTCCGCTGCTTAAAGACCTTTCTTTTCCCTCGAGGCTGACACGCTGGGAGCGCCTCTGAATAGTCTATGCTGTGAGAGGCGCTTTATAAATAATTATATAAGATATATAAGATAAGATTTACCGTTTCATCGGCAGGATTGATAGCGTCAAATGTGCCACCGTCTGACGCATCAACAAATTCGTTGTTGATGAACAGTTGGTTAGGAAACCTGACTGTTCTCTTCTTAACAGTTTTCTCAACCTAGCGTAACAGAAAACAGCCTCATTTGAACATCAGACAATTTGTAACGACCAAATATACAAAATATTTATACATAAATAAATACTTGAGGAAGTATCCTTTATTTCATCTGGAAAGTGCACACTTATATTTGGCCGTGCTGGAGTCGAGAGCACATCTGAGTAGCCCCCTTGAAGAGGTGCTATATAAATACTTGAATGACTGAATGAATGAATCTCAATGGGGCTGAACGTCTTTGTAACCAAATGGGGAGAATGCACTCACTTTAAATCTACGTAAGTCACACACACTTAATTGAACAGATATTTTCAGTTGATCTCATACAAATGACAGTTCGTATGAAACCATGTCCCACATTTCAGTTTAACACTTTAATGACGAGAGAGTGTTCTAAAAGTAACTGGGAAATCAATGCAGCTCATCTTTAAAGTGTTAAAGACCTTTCAACAGCACAATGCCGTGTACTTTGTAAAATGGTTTCAATAAAAAGATTGATTGATCGATAGATTGATAAAGTAGGTGTGGGTGAGCAGTGGGAACTCCCAACGAATGGTTTCATTGGTATGCATGTATTACCAGGGTTCTATTGCATTGTGAGCAGTGGTAAAGCAAGCAAAGAATTTCAAGAGCAGTGGGAACGCCATTCCCATGCATTCCCACCCACTTTAAACACTGCCTTTCAAACCCAAGACCATACTAATAAATGTTAGTAAACATATAATGGCTTATGTTAGGTTACTTTAAAAGTCTGCTACACAAACAAGCACATTATATGAGACAAGTTACGGAAGAGATTGACTGGTGTTTGACAAAACCTACCGCGTCGTATACAAATTCTTTCTTCGTTCCACCTCCACGAGATGTAAGGACAACCAGTCGAACAAATTCGTCAAAAGAGGGCGCCATGTAGATGTCCTCATTCAACAGCTGGACTCCACCACACTCAGAGCGAACTTCCTCCACCAGACTATACACAACATCAAGCCCAAATTAAGCCTAAACTTCACACCACATGGTCACAGGTGTAATGAACCAGTAATGTAGTCAACAATTTTTCCTTACTTATTTCTACCGTGGCCAGCAAATTCCATCACATTACCGACATCTACTGCAAACAAATGCAAGAAATTCGGTGCTTCTGAAGAAGAATTTTAAAGCACATATTTTTTATTAAAACATTTTTTATAGCACTGGTAATATATACACCACTATTTAACACCAAATGACAGTCACTTCCAGCCCAGTTAAAATCAACAGTTTTATAATATGCCAAATTATAAAAGAGGAAACAAACATATTAATACATAATGAATATGGAAGGTAAGGCGAGGAAATTTCTCGTATGATTATAAGACCCCTCTATCAATAATAGAGCTATTATCTCAGAGGCATCATCCATAGTTGTAAGACCTTTTGGCTGAAGCATAATATGACAAGAGAAAATTTGAAGAAAGTTTTGTATTGTGTAACACGATCTGACAACAAATCGCCAAGTTTACAAGATAAACCATGATTCAAATGCTGGATATCATTATCATTATGAACTCATTAAGCATCACTATCTAATGACTAAGTATCAATCAATGGTACTGAGCAGTAACGAGTGCAGCACTTGCTCAACGTTCCTGCAAAGCAGCCATCTTAGGAGAGGAGGCTCGAACCCACATTACAAGGTGAGCACTCTAAACCAATCAGCCACCATGTCCCACAATCGGATAATAAGGTGAAGGGAAAACACATTAGCAATCTGCCACTGTGCCCCTTTTCACAGCATCCTACAATCTAAATTTTAAATATCTTCACAAGTAAAGATATCACTGTTTGAATGGCTCAAAAATATACAGTTACTTTACAAAATGTTATAGACAGTAGGAACAATTCTTCCACAGCACAAAAATCATTTACCGAACTACTTCCATTGATCCACCGCCTGCTTTAAAGAAATCCGTCGAACCAACGATCTCATTGATACTCAGTATTCGCTTCCAAATTTCCTACAGTCAACCACAAAACACTTTTACATAAGTTATACAAAGTAAAAAAATCTAATAAACAATAACATTTTAGAAAATTGTAATTTATTGTAATGTATTGTACATGGGCATTTATAAAGCACTTCTTGCGCCATAGACCATTCAGAGGTTGCGCTCCCAGTACGCAACCCAGAGATAAAAGGCAGGATTTAAGGTGAGAAAAGGTAGAAGCATTAATGACAGATTCACTTCATTTCAAAATCTTTAAAATCAATTAGTTCATAATCACTACATCCACTTTTCTTCAGGGCCCAGAAAGCAATTTATGAACCACCTCATTTGTCTCAGATTCATCATTTGAAAGTCATTAAAATGTTTACAATTAGTCTTATTATTCATGTTTACATAACATAATAAAATCAATAGTAAAACTGTCTCTCTGTGTATGTATACACAATAGTTCCATTAAGTTGGGTACCTTAATAGCTTTTTCCATTTCCTGTTCCGTAGCTGTTAACTCCAGAGTAGCAGCCTCCTCTTCCTGTTGACCGTACTTTGAAGATGAAATCATTTTGCCATTCTCAAACTGCAACTTACTCACATTTACCTAAGCAGACAAAAATATTCTGTCAGTTAATCATAAATAATGATCAATTACAAAGTATGTCTGGTTTGTCTGTGGAGTTCAACACTACCAGTACATCAGCTTTATAGACAAGGCATGCAGCGGTCATAAGAAATTTTACCACATTCTTTACACATTACATGTAGGTTAGGTACCAGAACTGCTTTATTATCACCATTGATATTACTACTACTATTATTATTATTATGCATTTATTAAGTGCCACTATATAATGACCAATCATCAATCGATGTTGTTGAGCAATTGTAAGTGAAGGACTTACCCAAGGTCCCGACACAGTAACCGTGTCAGGGAAGACCGAAAGCATACTCGACATTACAAGGCGAGCATTCTGACCAATCGGCTGCCATAGTGTGTCCCACATAATCATTATGTAAATTGAACAACATGCAATGTTTTTGGCTTAAGGATTTTTCAGCTGAAATTCAAATGTGACAAACTCGATCCCACAACCAAGTAACCATTTTAACCGATAACTTGAAAACAAAAAAATCGCCAATCATAAATGATAAAATGATGCATCTAGATTCAACACCTTGAAGCACTGTCTCAAGTTAATACTTGAGCACTGTTAACCTTGACAACAGCCATTAAATCTTGTTAAGAATAAATAAATGCAGTGTAAAGCATGATATTTATTAGCAATTACATTTTTATGTGCTTCATACCTAGAATAAAAGCCTGGAGGCAGTGGTGAAAGAGCCACATTTAGTGCCTTTTACAGTTCCTGAAAATACACTTGTGGACAAAAAGCTGATCCCTGTTGATTCTATTTTTACCCCCTTAAGTCAAGAAATCAAAACAGATTTGAAAATTACCCCTTCATTCGCAGCGTTGATTAAAAGCATTCCCTTGTCATGCACAATTGCTCTGTATGGTTCACATGACAGTGAAACTTCCTTTCCTAAATTTGGCAAACCACCTGACCAGAGTTTCGAACTGTAGAATGTCAATTTCTGTAACGCAAACGCAACAGTTTTAAGGAAGGTCATACGTAAAAGCACGGCGTGAATCAGACTAATTGCTTTCAATTAATCACATGATTTGTACAGCATCAGACCACGTCCCTGTATTGCGTAATATTAGCCTTTTACTAACTTACCCTTAACTAGAGCTACCACATCACCTATTGCTTGTATCTTTTAGACTAGACTTCCCAGGTGAAATGTCACTTAACTTACAACCCTTACAAATATATGATTAGAATGACAATTAAACTGGCTGCAGATCTCTTTGATCTGCAACACAAAGTGATCTGGTTTCCCTAAGATCCGCGCTTCCACAATGCAACAAGGAGGCTTTACCCTGGTGCTACATAAATCATTCTTGAACAGGGTTCATGCAACCAGTAACATGAGCATCTATTTCCTCCAGCAGTTGAAGCCCATTCTGTTCGATTCTGGTCTTGTCAATAAGTCACACAAAATTAGATTTTCGGTTGGGATCAGTTTTGTTGAAGAAGTGCTACACAAAAGTGCATTTATAAATTATAAAATTACCTGTCCTTCGTGTTCAGTCCATGCTCCAGGTAATTTGTCATGTCCTCTGATGAAGTTATGAAGCTCTAGTGGAGACATTGTCCACTGAATCTGGATAGAAATCACATTACAGAATCAAGTCTCACTCCGTGAATCTAAATGCTGCTTATTACGAGTCAGAATTTTTATTTTCTAATAACTGTAAAGCACTGTCAAAAATGCACAAAGTGTCAGTCAAGGTGTTAGACAACTTATTCATCATATCTTGGAGGCTCCGGTACGGATTCGAGCCACCACGAGGCTGTGCAGGGACCTTGAGCAAGTCCTTCACTCACAAATGCTGAGCATCAATGAAGCGCTCTGTTGTATGGTTATGTGTGCATTTCTGACCTTTGAAAGTAGGGCAGTCTAAAATACAGTTGTCCTGCATTAGTGTACTGTAAACTTGCACAATGCAAATTACAAAGTAAATTAAGGTCATTACTCCCTTATTAATTAAGGTAATAACTCTCTTACTCCATTATCATTTATTACATGCCGCTAACGACATTAATCTACAGCAGAATAGTCACCTCAGCTGAAGCACAAATAAACATAATAACAGAAGCCATACAACTTTCCCTTATCGGGTTACTACACTTAACAATGAATTCTAAATTTTCAGTGGTGAATGGCAAACATGTTAGTAACCACACAAGAACTACCATAAATGCCATGTATTACATTCTTTTCCTTTCTTCATTCGTAAGCCCACAACCATACTATCAAACATTCAATATGTATACATAAACTTACAATCACAGACAGAGGAGCTTCAGCGGATTACCTTTGCATTTTCCTTCTTTACGATGGGTTCATATGAAGCGCCCTCTTCCGACTGAAGAATTTTTGGAGCTTTTCCATCTGCAACCAGCTGAACTGCTTCACCCTGAATAAAAAGAAAGGTTAAAGGGTATAAAAAGGAAAGATGCACAGAAGAAAATTCAAAACTGGTCAAAGACATTGTAGCAAAATGATAGGATGGTTTAGGATGGTAAAACTCTCACTGCTATATGCTTAAGACTTCCTAAGATTTCCTAAGCAATACGTTTGAAACTGTCTATGAAGAAAACTCAATCCAAAACGCTAAGCAATTTGACTCGTGCCAGCTCAGGCGTTTTCCACGGCTGGTCCAAAGCTTTTCTGTACATTCTGTCAGATCTTTATTGTTATTTAGGTCAAACTTAAGACTTGTCTGTTTCAACTTACTTACTGCAAGCCAGATTTTTGGTCTCCCTGATCTGTCCTATTTCAAATGAGCCTCTCCAATAAATAATAATTTTTTTACTACAATATCACTTGAAGTGATCATTGAATAATGCCTAGCACATTATATTAATGGTAGCACAGAAGACATTAGATGAGAGGAGATTATTGTACATTTTGCACTTAAGCTCATGAGCATAGCTCCACATTTACATGGTGTCTATATCACCTCTGAAGTCTATACTGCAAGAGGCACCTTATAAATCCATAGATACGAAACGAGATACAATACGATATATCACAACCTCTCAAACATCCATCTAGCATTGAGTGTATTGCTCAAAACTGCAACATAAGGAGTTTTTCAACTTTCAAGAAACAGATACTGATAATGCATGCAGTTTATGCAAAAAAAATAAACTTGCAGCCAAATCTTAAAACACCAAGCCCAGTGCTTTTCGGCAATTACGCTACGCATAACGTATAAACATTTTTTACACTTTTATACAAACCAATGCACCAACCCCACAAATGTGCATCATTAATTTATGATGCATCAATAGCCTTAACTTAAATTACCTCTGCATACAATGGTCAATAACATCAATTCCGATGTAAGACTGTCGTAGCCATCGATCCTAAATTTGATTTAGCTTTAGAATGTGATTCCATTTTAAAACATAACCTAATTCCAATGCACTAATAATAATAATAATAATATTTATTCTTTAATTAAGCGCCTGCAAACGCACTGCGCTGTACATGTACATGTTATGCGATAAATCTTAACTACTAACAGAACAGACAGCCTGCAATACACGGCGCAAATTGCAGCCTACAAAGCATGTCCGCCTATGGGACTCGATCTCTGTACCTCTCGCACTCTACGCCAGATGTTATCCAATGCGCTATCGGGCACAGTTCCCTAAGTCAGATCAAGTTGTATAAAGAAGGCGTGATGAATTTGGGAAAGACCATCTTTCACTCACCATGGCTGCAATTCCTTGTGGATAGAGAAACCTGTTGTAGAGAGAGTCCACGGTATCGTTTGGTTCAACTGAACACTCCCTCTGAAGAAGAATTGGACCTGTGTCTAAACCATCATCTGGCCAGAAAATCGTAAAGCCAGCCTTTTTGTCACCACTGATGAGCGTCCTGTTCCAATAAGTCAACATAAATATGAGCAAGAGCTAACAGTCAAATACTACATGTGTTTTACAAGCTACCAAGAGACCGACAGTGTTAAAATCTACAAGCACTGAACTTTAAGACATTAATAGCAACCAGCAAAAAGATGATATTACATGGCAGCTATACTACATAGGAATAATCCTAACATTGTGGGGCGTGGTGGCTCAGTGGTAAGTTCGGCGCCTTGTGACCGGAGGGTTGCAGGTTCGAATCCCACTCTAGCCGCTGCGTACGGACCTTGGGCAAGTCCTTCACTCGCAATTGCTCGTGGCGCTTCGGCGTGAAAATTCCGGCACAGTATCAATGCTCTAGTCGGGAGCGCCTCTGAGTAGTAGTTGACTTCAAGAGGCACAATAGAAATATCCGGAATAAATAAATAAATAAAATAAATAACAGAAGGATGACCTCATGTTGTCCTAAACTGGGCTGCTTGTTCAGTCATTCCCATGACTCTTACAGCATTCATGTCCATACAGAAGAAAGGCTGTTTTTTAACTTAACCCCAAGAAGCAGTCATGGGTACGAAGTGTTAGCGACTTCATTTTCATAGCCTTGGCATTTGACGGTGGGTGGCCCAGGCCAGCCCTCTCTCCCTCATCACCTGCTTTTGCCACTAAAATTCATCAGAGGGGCACATGTCCCAGCCTCTCTAGCACCTAATCACTGGACTATATTCATCAAACATTATGTAAAAAGCTCAATGATAGACTCTAGACAATTTAACAAAACATCAAACACAAGACCTTTGTGACTTTTACAAATACATGAATTACTTTTATTCCTGATTGATTGCCTATGACATTGGCATTTACTTATTTAAAAAGTTGAAAAGTAAACAAATAATGAAATTCATTGCCAGTTATGAAATTCATGAAATAATAGAATTCACAGTAAATCTCTTTTAATTTACTATATGCCAATACTCACAAATGCCTATCCGTAAAAGTCTGTTGGCCACATTTCTGGCTCTTTAATTTAGCCTAACCTACAGACTTCTAAGGCATCGTTATCATAAAAGCACAGAACATCACCCAGTGGTTGCTTCACAAGAAATCAAAACAAAAGATCATATACCACTGAAGGACCAAAGTCAATTCGAAATCCAAAAGACGAGGGAAAGAGAAACTTGAATGCTTACATGTCATCACCGTTTCCGTGATTTGGTGCTATATAAATGTCCAGTTATGCTACATCAGAAGACTGACCAGTTGATGGCTGAAGCCCCTCGACGTTTTGGCAGAAGCGACGGATGGTAGCAGATCGACAGATGTTTCGGATGATTGATCACATCCATCGGAATAAACTGAGTACAGAATGGCAACACATTCAACTCTGCACCCACCGATCGATATGCTTCCATCACCTCTGGAAGAACCGCTCCCTTGTTCCGCCATCTGGAAAACTTGAAAACTTTCACCCCATCTGCCGATGCTGCTTGCGCTAAAAATAAATTACGCTACGTCATCAGTAATTACAATATCATGCTGTGTATATGGTAGCACACAAGACAGCAACCACACAGACACCTAGAGCAAATCTTCATGCACAATAGCTTAGCACCATTGACTGATGCATAGTCATTTGTTAGTGTAGCGTAATAAACACATAAATAAGAAAAATAAAAGCAAGATACATATACAGATTACGTAAACATACAAACAAGAATTACATACATATTAGTGCATATGAACAATACATGCCAGTACTATTAAATGCAAAAATCTGCTATATATAAGAACATTAAAAAATTGAAATGAAACAAACAAATTAAATTAAAACCGAAAACATTATTCCTAAACATTTTATCACATTAGAATAAATTAACATGCAAACCTAGTGGATCTGGTCGTCCATGGATATCAGGAATTGTAAAAACACCAACGACTTTATGTTGCTGCAGACGCAAAAGCTTGTAAACTTCAGCACCAAACTGACTCTGACCAATAACTGCTAAGCGTAATTTATTGAATGCCACCTGCAAGAAAATAATTCTCTGTCAGTCCCAAAACATGCAAACCTGCAATTTGAACAGCTTAAACTCAAAACCTGTAATTTAAACATAAGCATCTACAGCTGATGAGTTTGTACCTCAGCTAAAAAATCTTTCAACTGTAACATTGTTTTTCCTAAATTACAACTTCTTCAGTGTTCTGCCCTTTGGCAATTTCAAGGACAAAATAATGCCATTTTCTCAAGTACACCAGTTTTGTGACGAGCGTTATCCTGCAAGATTAGTAACAGACAAGTGCAGATGGTGGGCTGAGATTAAAAGAATAGCAATGGGAAAGGAATCATTCTGGAGGAGAGGAGAGCTTCTGAGAAGACTAAATCTTGATCTACAAAAAAAGAATGGTGAAAAGCCTCATATGCATCATGATGCTGTATGGATCAGAGAGATGGATTAGAAAGGCAGAAATGGAGCAGCTCGAGGCATTTGAAATGTGGCCATGGAGAAAACTAACCAGGATCACCTGGAGGGACTCTAAAAGGTGTTGCAACACTGGTGCAGGTGGAGATACAATCAAGAGGAGACAAATGAACTGGATTGGCCGCACAGTACGTGGAAATTCGCTCCTGAGGACAGTGCTTCAAGGAAGAATTGAAGGGAAAAAGCCCACAGAAGGACTAAGAAATATAATGTTGGACTGGATCATGGATAAAGGAAACAGACGACGATATAAAGGACAATCTGGGTGCCTAACCCTAGCCCTGCATTTTAAAATCCAGCTTCCACTCGCAGGTATAGCTTTTTTAGTCGCACAAATACGTAGGCTACACTGACCCTAGCCCTAAGCCCTAACCGACTCTCACCACGCTTACCCTGACCCTAACCTACCCTCACGATGCAAAGACACCCACCCAGATAGTACATAGGCACCCCGATTGTACACGTTCGCCGTTGTCTGTACTCAGACCTAATAAAACAAAGCATCCCTACTCAAGGCCGTCCAATCCAGGTCATCCACCCCTTCTATAAAACTAGACCCTAGATCTAACACATATATAATCAGTTTTCTTTCCGTCCCCAGCATAAAACTGGAGTAGTTTTATCTGATTGTAAACACCATCCATTTTGTAGCTATAGGCCTAATCTTTGTAGTCGGGCGCAAAAACTGGTAAACTTTACATTCAGCCTAATTAACAAAAAGTGCACATAATGTTGTCAAAAGTGTGTAGTACGTATTGTACATCTTTACCCGTGATGTGCTAAATTTCCTTCGAATTATCAACGATAGAAACATGATAAAAGCTGCACAATACTCTACGAGACAGCCCTACGCTTTCAAACGCCACGCAAACCACGCATCTGGCTTTGAAGTGGCCGCAACCAGCATTTGGCGTGATTTGGCGTAATAAGGTCACTCAATCATAGATCTTGCTGCGTAATCACTGAGTATAAAACGCAGGAATATCAGCTGCCGTCCAGATCCATCAGTTTGGGACGAAATGCGTAGGGCCAAAGATTATTAAAATCTTCGCGTAGGGCAGTAGACAATTCAATAACCTGGCGAGAATAAACGTTTAAAACTGTTGTGTAAGGAACTGCGCCACTTGACCCTCTAGCGAACTCTGCTGTAAATGAGTACGCTGTCGATGAGAGATGAGTCTGCGTGGGGAGGACAGCAGCTCCATCAGGAACGTTGGTTGAAGATATGGTGAGAATAATATGACAACACTCCTCAGTGGTCTGGATATATTTTTCTTACGTTCTAGACAGCGCCAGTATTGGGTCTAGAGGAAACCCATGAATAAGCCAGTTCACCATTATCAATGCGCATGGGCAGCCATTTTGCTTTCACTTCCGGCCGTTCACAAACAAACTGAAGCATGCCGACAGATCTTTGCTATGATCTGTTTAACTCTCTCTCTCTCTCTCTCTCTCTCTCTCTCTCTCTCTCTCTCTCTCTCTCTCTCTCTCTCTCTCTCTCTCTCTCTCTCTCTCTCTCTCTCTCTCTCTCTCTCTCTCTCTCTCTCTCTCTCTCTCTCTCTCTCTCTCTCTCTCTCTCTCTCTCTCTCTCTCTCTCTCTCTCTCTCTCTCTCTCTCAGTTCCTTGCGTTCTTTGCAGAACATCGGGCGACAAGATTCATCCACTCTGTACGGTTGTCTGCGATGGCATCCGCCTCACTCCACTCGACACCCATCGCCGCCAGATCCTCCTTGAAAGTGCTTCTCCAGGTCTTCTTTGGGCAGTGTGATTCTCGTTAACGTTAACGATAACGAAAATGTTCGTTAACGAACCAAAAATGATTTCGTTAACGATAACTATAACTGTAACTAAAAAATATCATTAACTATAACTATAACTATAACGAAAATAACAGTAACGAAAATAAATTCATTGCTATTTTCGTTAATGAAATAAAAAAAGTGCAATATCGATAAACATGGCGAATTTAATCAAACGCGATATTTTATTCGCTTTAAACTATCCTGTTTATTGTTCCGAGATAAATTGAGAAAATGTGCTGCATATTCTCTTTCCGAATATTCTGGTTTCTTTTCGAAAATCTAATATTTCGAGTTTCTTTTTGATGGAAATATCATTTTTTCTTTCGATTGTTAAGTTTAGAGTGAGAAACTTGTTTTGATTTTAATTTTCTATGTTAAAAGGAATATTATAAAAAGTTGTCATGTTCAAATTAGAAATGTTCATAATAAAAATCAAATTGAATACACATTTAAAAGAAAACGAGATTGTATTTTTTAATGGGAAGAATTCAATAAGTATCTGTGACAAACAGTACTGTAGCCATTAAGTATCAAATTAAAATCTGAATAACAACGTTTTCTTTTTTGGTAATATCAGTTTTTTGTATGTTAGAGTCATAGAAATATTCTGAGGGTGGGGTAATTTTCTTTGACATAATTTTGTTAGGGGTTTTTGAATGTTTGACAGCTGATGACAAGGGGAGGAGATCAAAAACTGCCTAAAATTTGCAGACATAATTAATCGATGACCCCATATATGGACCAGGAGGAGTGCCATTGGGGTCACTTGTTATTATGTACTAACTAAAATTAACTAAAATAAAAGTCCAGTAACTATAACTATAACTGTAACAAAAAAATAATACTAACTATAATTAACTGTAACTATAACTAAAATAAAAAACCATTAACTATAACTGTAACTATAACTAAAATAAAATCTGTAAGGAGAATCACACTGTCTTTGGGCGTCCTCTATTTCTTCTTCCTCCCTCTGGTACCCAGGTCATTGCCTTCTTTGCCGGTCTCTGTACTGGTAATCGTAGTAGGCCTATGTGGCCAGCCATCCTCCTTCTTCTCGTCTCCACGATCGTCTCAAGCTCTACTGCCTCAGCCAATCTCAGGACCTCCGTGTTGCTGACATGGTCCCTCCATGAGATGCCTAGGATGGTTCGTAGACATCTTCTGTGGAAGACATTCAGCCTCTGTGATATTTTCTTAGTTCGTTTCCATGTTTCACAGGCGTAGATTGCTGTTGGGACCACGATTGCATTGTATAGACGCATCTTGGTTCTCCTTCCAATTGTGGCCGACCTCCATACTTTTCCCATCTTCTGGAAAGTAGCCGCGGCTTTTCCGATTCTGGTTCTTGTCTCCATCTCTATATCGCCGTCTCTGGAGTGGTAGCTTCCCAAATATTGGAAATTGTCTACATATTCTATAGGGCATTGGTCGATCATGATTGGTGGATGGTTTTTCTTTCCTATTGTCATTGCTTTTGTTTTTCCTGAGTTGATATAGCCTATAGACCAACCTTTTCTCCGATCTCCTGTAGACTGCACGACATCTTTTGCATGTCATCAAATGTTCTGCTCAATAAAGCCACGTCGTCTGCGAAATCGAGATCCGTCAATCTCTGTTTAACACAGATATTAAAAAAATACTTGACTGATTAGCCGTTCATAGTGTAACAATAAAATGCGCTTGTGTGCGATTGTTAATTGTGGGTTCAAAGAACAGTTTAAAGTCCAGAATAACAAAAATTAAAGTCCAATTGCAAAACTGTCCAAACCACGTGACCTTTATTTGCAAGCAGCCACATGGTCTGACCAAAGATCTTAGAATCACGACTCTAAGATCTTTCAATCAATCAATCAATCAACGGAATTTATATAGCGCCCCTTCAAGGCAACTACTCAGAGGCGCTCCCGACCCAAGCCCGGTCAAAAAGAAAAGTCTTGAGGTTCTCATAGAAGGTACTAGACATGTCCCGTGGGAGAGAACGCAGGTCAGAGGGTAGGCCATTCCACAGAGAGGGACCTACGACCGAGAAAGCCCTATGCTGTCTAGTGGAAGTGCGTGCACGAGGGACCACAAAGTCACCTCTGGAAGCCGAGCGCAGAGATCGGCGACCAGAGCAGGCCGAGGTCAGGGTAAAGAGCTCCCGCAGGTAAGCTGGTGCCATGCCGAGAAGACAATGCCACACTATGCAGGAGACTCTATAGTGAATGCGCTGCTGGATCGGAAGCCAGTGGAGGACATCCCGCATGTACGCAGAGATGTGACCATACTTGGGGACACCGCCCACCAAGCGAGCAGCAGCCCGCAAGACCCCCTCCAGGGGATGCAATCGGACCTGTGGAAGCCCAAAGTAGAGAGAGGAACAGTAGTCTAGGCGATTAACGACGAAGGCATGGACCAAGGTGGAAGCAGAAGAAGGAGAGAGAGAGCGGGACACCACCCGTAGTTGGCGCAGGCAGTAGTAGCAAGAACGAGTCAGGGCCGCGATATGCGGCACAAAAGTCAATTCTTGGTCCAGGACCACCCCCAAGTTCCGAACGGAGGTGGAGAAGACGAAGGTGGGAAATTCAGAGGAAAGAGACCCCAGGTCCAGCTTATCCAACTGCTGGCGGGTACCAAGCCAGATATAGTTAGTTTTACACGGGTTAAGGCGTAATCGATTGGATGCCATCCAGGAAGTGAGTGCATCAGTGGCACGCGACACAAGTCTGATCGCAGAACCAGCCTGGGATGCTAGGCAATGCGTATAAGACTGAACATCGTCGGCATAAGAATGGCTCGAGAGGGAGCAGGATGCAAGGATAGTTCCAATGTCTGCGGTAAAGAGAATATAGAGAAGTGGCCCAAGAACAGATCCATGTGGAAGGCCAAAAGGAGCAGGACGCCAGAGCGATCTAGACGAGTGAAAGATGACGGAGTAGGAACGCTCCGAGAGGTAAGAAGAGATCCAGAGAAGTGGTAGGTCCCGGATTCCAAAGGTTAAGGAGAGACGACTCAGGAGGAGGCTGTGGTCTACCGAGTCAAAGGCAGCGCTCACATCATAAAGGGCCAGCAGAGTGAGCTGAGATGTGTCCATGGCACCATAGACGTCTGAGAGAAGGCGGAGAAGGAGGGACTCAGTAGAGTGACCCTTACGGAACCCAGATTGGCATGGAGGAAGCAGATTATTAGCGTCCAAATAGCTAAACAGCTGACTAGCAATCAATTTTTCAATAATTTTAGAGATGAATGTGACATTGGCTATAGGTCTATAGCTCGATGGAACAGCCGAGTCAAGTCCCGGCTGCTTGATGATCGGTGTGACGATCGAACGCTTCTGGGAAGGCGGCAATGCTCCTTCCCGAAGTGAGGTGTTGCAGAGTAGTGTGAGGAACGGTAGAAGGATGTCAACCGACTCCTGGACAAGGAACGCAGGAAGAGGATCCAGCTCCGATGATGTCGGCCGAGAGGAGAGGATCAAGCGTCGGAGGTCGAGATCCTTGACCTCAGCGAGGGCTGTAAAGCGGCAGCTCGTAGAAGTAAAGACAGGTTCACGCGACTGGGCAGTATCCTGGCGGACGGAGTCAATCTTGGATTCGCAGTAGTCCGCGAAGGATTCGGCTGTGAACGGAGCAGTCTGCGTGTTGGAGGGCCGAGGCCTGCCAAGGAGATCCTTGAAGGTGGCCCAGAGACGCCGACTATCGCCAGCGCTGGAGGAGATCACTCGCTCCCAGTAAGCAGCCTCCTTCTCCTTGTAGCGTCGATGCATGGTACGGACGAAGCGTATCCAAGCCGTCTGATCTTCAGGTGAGCGCGAACGTTGGAAAACACGCTCAAGACGACGCGCTTGGCGACGGAGGGAGTGGCATTCTCCGTCGAACCAGGGAGAGAGAGGATGCGCACGAAGCTTGGCTGGATAGACCGGAAGTAACCGGTCAATGATGTCAGTCACCGATTTGCTGTAGATGTCGAAGAGATCAGCAGTGGACTGATCTCTTAGGCTGTTCGGGTCTGACTATAGGCTTATAAACACCATAATACCCTCAAGTATCTAGTTGCCATTGCTCCAAATGGTCATATCTCATTTTGTGACCTCTTTCTTTTATATATTTCTTTAAATCCTCCACCTTCCATCGATTGAAGTCATTCAACGATTCTAAGCGATCCGCCATGTTTTACTTTGTGTGTGAACGTCGTTCCCGTCATCCGCCTCACTCTAAGGTGAAAAATAAAGGTGAACTAGCTTATTGTGTCTACTGTTACCATATGAAGACCAATAGCAAATCTGATAGGATTTGATTAAGATCATTCAATTTGTGTGGCAATTTTCTTCTGTAGCCAAATAAAGAGCACACGCTTCTAAAACCTGGTTCAGTTATTCTAGTTGCTTAGTTTTTATGTAATTCTAATATTCGCCGATTATCACGATTGTCATGTATAGTAAAAGCACAGAATAGATCAAGCGTGGTAAAAGCAAAGATCTTAGAATCTATTTGGTAAAAGCGTGGGCTTCCTTCAGTATCGAGATAACGCTTCAAGACATTCATAGGCCTAATTATTTCCATCCGACACTATTTTATTTGCAAATTGCCAGATGTTGAGAAATTAAAAACAACAGTACCTCCCGTTTTTCTCGAGGTTGCTTAGTGTGACCTATGTACGACCTAAATAATACTTTACTTGCTCATGGAGGCCATATATATCGCGTTGAAAACGTCAATGCATACACTCGGTATTTCTTCGAAGAGGCGATGCTAGTTCAAAGAAATTCAAAGGCGTTTGCTCCAGAAATAACTCGATCTAGATTAGATTAAACGCTTCGTTTTAACTTTTAGCAGTTGCTGTATAAAAATGTCTGGCAGATACTAAAGTCACTGTGTTTCACTTGCCACAATTGCTATGTGAATAAGCTGGTTCCCGCGACTTCGCTGTAGAAATCCGGAGATTACGATTATGTTGTATGTGTCTTCTGGCTACACTAATAGTTGTTTAGCAACATCGTAAAGGTCTTAAAATGCTCTCTACAAATAGCCAGGCACAGGGTATAGGGATACACGCTGCTTCCTTAGTGTATGAACAAAATTAAGGCTTCTTAAATGTGTAACCATACACAAACATTCAGTCACATTGCTATCAGCACAGGGAGAATATATTTTGGTAAATGGTAAGCAGCATGCTGTCCCTGTTACTAAACCAAAATAATGTAGTTTATTCTGACCATGCTTCAGTCCTTTGCAGGCCCAAGGGTACCAAGAGGCCAATAAGACTACACCTCAATCTGTATGCATGGGTGGGTGTCAGATTTGTAGCTGTTACACGAGTTTGGTAGTTGATTCACTTCAGCCAGGGGCGCCCGCAGGCTTTAAAAAATTGGACGCACAAAAAAATTTCAAATTAGATAACATCTATTTTATAAATGCTTTAGCTGTTTAACATGCCGTATTTTGTTCAACATACTGTTTTCTCACTTTTCTGTAAGCATTTAGTTCTGCTCTTGATTAAAAATAATTTAAGAATGTTTTGCTTTGCAAGTTATGATTCAATTGCTTGCAAAAATATCGTTGTGAAGCCTATTCCTTGTGTGGATTTGATTTACTGGGTGGACACACGTGCGTCCAGTGCGTCACGCTGGGGGCGCCCCTGACTTCAGCGGCATGGGCCTTAGACTCCAGAAGAGGCCTAGCAGGGCCTCTCACTACCAGGGCTGTAGTGGTAAAATTAGAGGTGAGTATACGCTACCGGTTAGTTTTCCGAAACAAATTAGAGGTGAGTATACGCTACAGTATTTTGTGAGTATACGCTACAGTATTTTAATAAAAATAAATATAAATATTTTGTGAGGCGAGTATACGGTCTCTAGAGGTGAGTATACGCTGTATACCCGCGTATACCCTCGACTACAGCCCTGCTCACTACATCTAATGGGGCTTGGCCTAAGCTGGTGATGCAACAGCATATAGATCTAAGGAATACAAGAGAATTACTCCATGTATCATGTCTAAAAACTTGCTGAACACATGATATGTTGAGGAGCTTGAAACTGTTTTGAGCTAATGAATGCTAAGAAGATGTCTAATAGTACAATCCACAGAATGAATCCACAAGGGCACGATAGCAGGCAATGTCTGACAGAAATCCACCGGCCTTTTCCGATTCGTTCTCTTGTCGGATGTGCATCAGGTAACTGCAAACACAGTAAACAAAACCTTAACGCAGGTGAAAATGATTTTACCACCCACCTAAAACTGGCTCAATGATATTTTACTGAACTGTTTTAACAATGCACCTCTGAATTTACAGCCTCTGTTAACTTCCTGGATTCATCCCACAGTCAATACACAGTGAACTACAAACTCTTTAAATATGAATTCAATAAGTAGAAATTTAGAGTTTCTACACACAGCATAAGACAAATAAAGAATGAAATTTCAACTACGGTACTGATGTACATGTAGTTTGATCCCAATTTTTAAACTTTATAAATATAAAAAATCAATAAATAAAAGATGCTCACACAAATAAAACTTTCGATTTACTTACCGGGATCGACCAAGTTCATCAACGGATGGAGGACTTGGACCATTGTAGTCCAGATGCAGAGGAACGTGAGAGTACAAGGTTCCAGTCTCCATTCGAACTGGATAAAATCTGTCTTGCTTTGGCTGAAACAAGACTTTAAGAACTAAGAATGTTTGCCTAAACAGAGTTTTTCAAGAAAACCGCTGTTATCATACGTGGTTTTTCTTCTGTCTCGGTTCTGCTTAGCATCAACCATCCATTTTTACCTTGCAATCTCTTAAAATATTGCTAAAGATCTCAGATTACAAGTAGATTGAATTATATCAACATATATTGTACAAGAAATGCAATCCATAACAGGTGCAGTAATGCGATACATTGATCACTGTCCATTGATCTAAAGTTTTCCTCAGAGGTATTGAAGGATCTGTTAGATGAAATGCAGATAAGATAACAGTAGCCCAACACAGCAATCAGACCTAAAATCTGCAACTTTACCAGATGTACAGATGCCAGCAAGTAAAATCAGCATGCGTTTGCTTAACCTAGGAAGACTGCACAAGTGCTTGTGCTTAACAGTCTCTGTGTAATGACACTGGACAATAGGGTGGAGTGAAAAAATGATTTGCAAATAAATGAATTCTAATAGTGGGCAAAAGATGCAACTTAGGCAGAGTAACAAACACACCAAATATTTTATATTTCAAATGACATCTTCTGCCCTCTACCGTCGATGCAATATTTCAACGTGATTAACCTAATATCACAATGGATGTCATCCAATCTCCTCTGCCTTAACCTTTCCAAAACAGAATTCATAATCCTAGGCCTTCCTGATCATATCAAGAAAAGCCCTAACCCTTCCATACACCCATCGACTAACTCATCGCTTCTTAACTTTCACATCGGACCCCCTACCCCGTCCATTACTTGTGATCCACACTTCTCCTTCTCTAACCACATCTCCAACCTCTCGTGCTCCTGCTTCAGGCACATTTGTGACCTTCGTCGCATCCGGCCCAAGATCGACCTTAAAACTGCCTCTACCATTGTTACCTCTATTGTTAATTGATTACAGCAATTCCCTCTTCCTCAACCATGAATCCACCCAAATCAAGCGTCTGCAACTTATCCAAAAGTCACTAGCCCTGCAGGGCTGTCATGAGAATGCCCAAACATCATCATATTACTCTCATCCTTAAATCACTACATTGGCTAAAATTCCCAGAGTGAATCCACTTCAAAGTCCTATCACTAACCTATAACTGCCTACAATATACAGTATGAGAATTGTAGAAAAATAACTGGGGGGTTAGACCTTAATTCCTGTGGAGTTGGAGTGTGCAATGAAGGCTTTACTATGGGGTCCTAAGAAAGACTAGGGAGTTGAACCCCCAAACCCCCCGACAATTCTCACTCTGACAATATATCCAGCCCAAGTACCTCTGTGGTCTCTTCACCATCCAGGCAACCCTCTCCACCCGATCCTCCTCCTATTTCAGTCTTTCTCGATCTCCGGTCACTACTCATCTCAAGTTCTCCAACCGAGCCATATCCAACACAGCACCACGCCTCTGGAACGATCTCCCTCTTGAATTCCGCAGATCCTTGGTTCCTCCATCATCATTCCAACCCGTCCTCCATCCTTCTCCTCATGTTCCTCTATCCATCTCCGGGCTTTCCACTCCAAACTGAAGTCTCACCTTTTCAAGTAGGGCCTACTCCTACCCTGACTCATTTGATCCTCTGCCTTCCAATTCTCCTCGCCCTAAATAACACCCACCGTCACAGCTGCTCTGCGTCCTCTCTTGATCTGCCCCCCACCGAAACCAGACTCGGACCTCTTTTGGATTACTCTCTGGAAAACCTCCTCAACACTCACAGTCGTAATACTATGCTGGCGCATCCTGCTTGAACAGAGCTTTGGTACTTCTTTCGTTCTCTCCTAATTTTCTTACTTTCAGTAATGTCGCTGCATTCATTAGGCGTTACAATCATAGGCGTAATTTGTCGGGGGAACGAGGGGTAACCGTACCCCACCCACTCTTTGGGCTGGGGTACCGTACTCCCACTTTATGCACAATGCCAATCAATATTTTATTATTTTGCCTTCCCATAGACCGCAGTCAAC
The DNA here is from genome assembly GCA_963556255.1 of Allolobophora icterica. Lineage (NCBI taxonomy): Eukaryota > Metazoa > Annelida > Clitellata > Crassiclitellata > Lumbricidae > Allolobophora > Allolobophora icterica. The sequence continues at coordinate 45,628,120 of OY744610.1, read as the reverse complement.
GTCTTGCTTCTTGTATGTAAGAAATTGGTACCCCCCACCTTTTTAGACCAAAGTTACGCCCCTGGTTACAATTATATAATCCTTTAACAAACCAGTGGCGATTTCTACAACTGATTTGAACGTGTATTTCATGAATTGTAACCGTTCGAAAACAGTCAGTTGAAGAAAAAGAAAAATAATGCACCACATTGACGTTATTCAAAGAATTTTATATGGTAAATATAAAACCGTCGGTAGAGGGCAGAAGACGCAAAGCAAAATCAACAATATTTTGAGCACTATTTACACTCACATGCTGGCAACTTTCCATCGCTATTAGAAAACGTTTGCTTTAAAAAAATTTTTTTTTGCCATTTTCACTCCACCCTACTGGACAATGGACAAGTTGTTTCTGCAAACCTGTCTCCATCACAGAGGAGTATAATTTGGTACCAGTGTAAGTAAATGGAAAGTCCCACAATGCACTAGTCCTTTGCCCAGCATCTTGGGATTCATTCACTGCTAGCTTAAAGGCCACAGAGAAGGAAATCATTATTGCTATTAATTAAAAACTTATTCAGCACAATATGCATCAAACAATGGCACATCAAAACCAAGTCATAGCAAGGTCAATGAGAAACAGAAGCCTTACTTTACTTATGTACATACATAGGTACATTGTACATAGGCATACGTTCCATCATAAAACAACATTAAACACCAGATAAGAATTGAGAGACCTTTTGCCTACTTACTGGCAACAAATTAGTGATAAATTTAGATGACTTCTGAGCTGGCGATTGTTGAGCCTTCGTTTCGACGTTTGTGGTAACTTCTTTACGATGGGTTTTTATAATATGTTCAGCAGGCAAGTTAGAAAACATCTAAGGTACAAGAAAACAAGACAAGTCATTATCTAATATAGTATCAATGAAACAGAACAGTATACTAGACAAAATAAGGTCGGTAATCTGCATTTATTTCATACTGAAAGCTTTCAAACTCGCTGCCAACTTCTATGTGTTGTATGTAATCTTTTGTTACTATACATCCAGGCTTAAAGCCCATCATTCCCAACATGCTTATTCACTGCTGTTCACCATTTTGGTCTCTTGGACCTTGTAAGGACCTAAGGGCTAAAAACCGCAAATCTGTTTTCAATCAACTATGATAGTGGTTCTTAGAAGACCTCCATATTAGATTAAATTATATGAATTTTTGGAATCAAACAGCAACTCACTTGACAAAATATAGAGATGCCAATGTATGAAGATGCCAAGATACAGAGATACCAAAATATTGAGATGCCAAATTTGGGAATTGCAGTTCAACAATAAATAAATTATTTCTGAATCTAAGATCACAACGTTCCATGTCTCATCACAACAACTCAAATACACAGAATTGAAAAGAATCTGAGAGATCTAGCTACGAGATATGTATCGTTTACCAGGTCATCTATGAGTTCATTTTTCTGCTTTTGCTTTTCCTGTCGGAGATGTTGCTCCACCTCGAGGACCTGCTGCTGATGCAGCTGGCGCTCAGCACGCTCCTGTTCCAGCATCATCTCAATTAGCTCCTCATCATGGCTCTACAACATCACAATACGGATGGATGAAAGGAAGGAATCGTAAAAAAACAATAATGCTAAATACCTTCATTAAAAAAAAATGCATGTATGTGCGTACAAGTGCATGTATCAACCGCTTAAAACAGCACTTTATATAGTTCTTTGTTCTTTGTGCCGTCGGCTCTAGGAGCCCTAGCGATCGTCATGCCACACAGTCTCCGTTGCCGTCTTGCTACTTCTCCCAGTAGCCCTTGAGTCGCGCTTTGGCCTGGGAGTCCCACCTCAGCGCTCCGGCCTGGGAGTCCCTCCATCCGCGACCATCGGCGTGGTTTGGTGTGTGGCATGACGATTTTCTTGGCATGATTAACAGGGGTGGTTTGCCATTGCCTTCCCCTGGTTTTGCCTGCCGTGCCCGTTCGTTCCCCCTCCTAGGAAGAGTACTTCCTAGGAAGGGTACTAACGGTCCGCACCACGAGAAGGTGGGCACGGAGGACTTTGGTTCACCAGCCCAGGTCGGATCCGAGTCTACGCTCATCAGAGTCGTCGGTCAGGTCGCCTCCCTGCTTTACTCTGTACCAGAGTGACTGGTGAACCTTTGCGGACCTTCCAAAATGCGAAATGAATATAAAAATTCTTGCAACACCATGTTGTATGTTATGTATCCGAAAATTTATAGCACCTTTTAGAACCAAAAAGAGGTGCTGAAGATGTTTACTGCAATAATTCACATGTCTTCAATCGACAACTGAGCAATGAAGTAGTTAAAACTGGAATTAGTACAAAAATAAAGACGTAGAAAGCTATTTTGCATGATAGTGTATGGAATTCATTAGCTCACTATGTATTCTGTATGACTTTGATCTAGTGCATCGGTTATACAATCGAACTGCAGTAAATCTTTAAATGTCCAAGGTATAGCAAATAATTTGATTATTAGCCATAGGAATTCAATGCCTCCACTCAACATAACCGTGAGCTTCCAAGGTATGAAAACTTGTCTTAGAAATGTTTCCTTGCTAGGATGCTATACAAATAACTATGCTCTCCCAGGATCTGGCTACCTTACTCCTTACTTCTCCTATCCCCCTTATGTCTCATTTTATTCATAGTAACTTATCTCTTTATATACTGGGGTAACTGTTTCTATTGTTTGACTGTAATACTTTAACCTTGTACAGCACTGTGCGTTTGCTAGCGTTTCTTAATAAAGAATATTCTTACTGACTTACATACATGTTCAATTTATCATAGTCAAACTTTCTCAACTGTCTTACAGTCAAGCATATAGCACTTTACAGAAAGTAAAAGAGCTACATCAATTTCTTGTTACATGCTTGCATAAAGGAAACACAACTTTAAAAACAGACTGAAGAAGAAAATAAAATCATAAAAAAAGATTACCAATTTTGCTTTGTTTTTCTTGATGTTGTCCTGATTTTCCTTTTTATAAGCTTCAATTTCTAGCTTTGTTTGTTCAACATCGATACCATTTGTTAAGTTAAATACTACAAATTAAACAGTAAAATAATAAGCACTAAAACAGGTGACTGGACAATTTTCATCTTTATAGAAGAGTTAGTTAAAAAAAAACTTTTCAAGTAAAAAATTGCCAGAACTGAAGAATGAAATTCTGAGAATTTCAATTTCCAAGGATAACAGATGTTCAAAATCAAGAGCATGTTTCAGAAAGTAAATAAGAACAGAGTAAAGTAAGTAAGTAAGTATATTCTTCGGTTTTACCGGCTGCAAGAGGCACTCCGGTGTACATACAACATATAAACAACTGTTATCAAGTCAATAATAGAGCATTCTACATATAACAGTTTTTTTCAAGTTATTATCCACTATCAGAGGCATGCCTTCAACCAAGTCACCGACATCCTTCGAAATGACCAGATGACCTCAGTCAAAAACAGATGTCTCTAGAAGGACATCTGTGCTAAGAACATCTATTCAACAGATGTCTTCACTCTCCTGATGACATCGATTCAATTGGAGCAGAATAGAAAAGTACAGAGTTCCTCAGTTGCACACGATGTCCTTGGAAGGAAACATGTTTTCAGTCAGTCAGCAAAAATGTTCTGAGTTCAAGGCTCTCAATGGGAACAAATGGTGTTACAAAAGCATTTGAGACAACACTCACCTATTGTCTCAACTTGTTCCAGATAGTCATTGTACTCTCTCAAAGTTTGGAAATCTTCTTCTTTTTTATTAAAACTGCATAAAACAAACAGATGAATAAAAATCTGTAGTAAACTAAACTGTTACAGAAAATTTGGAGAAGATCCTTGATCCTCATACAACATGCTTCTAAATCACCAAGTTAAGTTCCAACAAATGGCACAGCATTTAAAATAACTCTCATGATTCTACCGAAATTTTAAATTGTGACTTACACTCCTTTCTGGTGTAACACCAGGTTATTACCGACTATGTAATATACTGTTGATTACTATAGGTGTAAGAGATGCACTACAATTATTATCTCAATGTTTTTGTGGTTTATTATCGTCTTTTACATCATCACAGATTATAAGTTAATGTATATAATTCAGAAACAATTTAAAATTAATACAGATAACTTGAGATCAGATATATCTAAAAGAGAATGTCAATTAATAATTACAAAAATTACCTGACTTATATAAAGAGGAGTAGAACACACATCCATTTACATACGTGTAATGATGTAGAGATCATTGCTTATTTATGCTATTATGAATCTGTTTATTCTACGAAATTAAGTCTGGCATCACTTTAAAACAAATACAGCAGCATATTTAGCAATCAAAATGCTATCAAATGAAAAGGTTTGACGCAGACAACAGTGGTCCTAAAACATCAGGTTGTCACTTTTCATGATCGTCTTTATCAAACTGTCAGTCTTAATGGAAAAACGTCAAATAATGAAAAAAACGTCAAAAATTACCCCATGTAACATCACAAGGCATCATGTGATTGATCACACCAGCACTTACTCTCGTATAACTCTTTTCCGTATATCTGTGTCCTTTTCCACCTCAGCATCTTCAAAAATCTGATCTCGAAAATTGTTTCTTCGTAAAATTATATGGCACTGTAGACACTCTCCAGAGCCACGAACAAAATACATATTCACGCAATTTTCGCATCTAGAAAATAAAAAAACATTAATCATCATGTTAGAACTGTTTGTCCACGCAAATTGTTTGAATTCATTACAGTTTTTCCTTCTGTCCATAAATTAATTTTTAGTCGTTGCCAACCTAAAAAAGTTGTGACCAGCTGACTCACTGTTCCATTTGATTAATATAAAAGTAGTCGGTAAATGCAAAGACTGAGTGCTTGTGTATAGAAACAATATGGTTATGACTGACTTCGCTCCAATAGAGCACAGCTACCTGCCAGCTAAAACCCATAATGCACTTCGTTAAGTAAGTAACGAACACGAACTCATATTAAAAACTTAAGTAAATGGGCACTTTAACTGTTTGTATATAGAGCGGCTTAAGATCTTGATAGGTTGACTCAGCTTTCCACTCCCTAGGGGGGCAGCTGTAAAATGAGCGGGTGCCTAACATGCTGCCAAGACATGTGTTCTATGAGATCTTGATAATTGTACTGTCATGTTTCAATGTAACTTACTGTGGTTTGTCTGTGAGCTTGTAAATAAACACGAATATTATTATTATTATCTAAGGGATCGTCAGAACAATCTTTTATATATATTCCAAGAAATAGCCATTTCTTAAGATGTTTGCATATATTATAATTTTGGAGGAAATTAAAGTGTGTGTTACATACTTAATCAGCAAATTGCATTATGAGATAAGACTGGTAGCTAGCAGCGCTCTATTGAAGCAAAGTCAGTGTTAACCATTTTGTTTATGTACACAGGCACTCAGTCTTCACATTTACCAAGTAGTCTGCAACGATAAGCGGTATCAATGGCAATTTTCGAGAAATCTCTCTCTCTCTCTCTCTCTCTCTCTCTCTCTCTCTCTCTCTCTGGTGTAGCTATTTTTGTTTATAAGTAGGGCGACTGCGAGTGGTCGTTTCTTGAGAATAAATGTATCGAGTACTGGGTACTTACAACGAATGTCCACAAATATTGACCATAAGCCTTAAACTGCGATTAGAATATTTTGTTGTTTTGCATCCTGGACAACACTGCTGGTCATTCATTTTAATGAGTTAAAAGCAGTTCTTCGAAACCTTGAATAAATGGCTTTACTGATCAAAAAAGTTCTATTATCGCCTCCGCACCATAGAGGTAGTACATAAAATTTCACTTATAGATTTCAATGCTCTTCGCCATACCAGTGACCATTAATCGCATAGATTCCCTAGCTAACCGCCGAGTACCTTTTAAGTGGTAAGTGGTAAGTGCAACCACAGTTTCACGGATGTTGTATGCGGCACCGGGGTGGTTGGGCTACGTGGGAGGAATGGGACGTACACGTCTTCAAGCAACAATGCGAAGATTGATCCGGTCTCGATACTTACCGGAATCCTATCATACTTTTGGGCAACTCTGCCAGAAAGCTGATTCTAACCTTTTCTCTGCCATTATAACACACATGTTCTGCATCAGTCGTCACCTCCAGGGAAAACTGTCATATACTCATTGCGCCCCAGGGCACACAATAGAATTATACCTAATGCCGACTCTTTATCTCGTAAAACGTTTGTCATTCGAATGTTACATGCTGAAATTAATTTTTTGAACTATGTACACTAAAATGCGGTTAGCAGTTGGTTTTGAATAAAGGATATACTTACTTACTTACTCACACTCTAAGTTACAGCAGATGCAATTTTATATCCGATTCGTGAGGACTAACTCTGAGGGATTTCATATCCGATTCGTGAGGACTGACTCTGAGGAAGAACCGTTCGGAGTCAGGTTCTCACGAATATGTAGAATTTGACCTTAAGTTCTTTTAGTTGACATCTATCTCTAAGATAGATCTTTAATCTTAGTATTTACAGCGTAGCCTAGTTCCTAACTTTTGCAGTTCGCAGGCTATTCTACTTTTCAGGTTCTGCTAAATATTGCAATAAAACTACGTTTTTAGCTAATTGAATGATTTAAGCGAATTCAATTCGCGATCAGGGTTTGGGGAGTAAAAATGATAAAATAGTACACTTTAACAATTCGTCTACTGATCTTTTTTATCGTTCTCAACTGCCGCTGAGAACGGCAGTTGAGAACGTTCCGTCGCATCCGGCTGTCTGTGCCTGATTTGACTAAACTTTGAAATTTTATCGTAGCAACGCTGACAACCGTAACATAGTCTATAGACTATGCGTGCCTATCTTGTTTTTAGATTGCCTGTGACCCTCACAAATTACTAGCTCTATCGACGCTGAATCAATGCAGTATTAAAGAAAAGTGGTTGAAAGATATTAAATACATTATGCGCTCAATTTTGTTCCATGCGGATTATAAGAATACTCGGTGTCAAGCTTGCGCGTTAGTGGAACGCAACCGTTGTTGGCCTCAGGTATCGTGACGCATCTTCCGCTCGGCAATTAAAGAAGCAACAATGTCGTCCGTGGAAGTAATAGATAATAAAGCGCCGGAACGTTTCGCTACGGATACAAGAACTCAGGTTAAATATTACAGAATTTCTTATTCTGTAACTATATTTTCTTCTGTACTGTTGTTAAACTTTGTAGATCGTCTGTGTTATGGTTGCCCGAAGACTTGCGTTGTCATCATTCTTTACTGAGCGGTCTTGCCTAAAACGCAGAAGTCCCAGTTGTTCATTGTTTTCATTTATTTGTATGTGTAAAGAAAGGAGGAAGGAGTAGATTTAAGTCTTTGTTGGACCATTCACAAAGTTGAGCATGCTATAGTGAACTGTTATGGCCTTTGCAGTAGTGTTATGTATGACGAATCTTTAAGAATTGTAGGGCCTACTTGAACAAATATGCGCATAGAACAGATAAAAGCCTCATTTCTGTTAAACGAACATGGTTTTAATAAAAAAAATCAGCCAGTGTTGCTGTGATGACTCTACTGATTTAAGGAAACTAGAACCTCCTTATAAACCAAACTTTTATCAGCTGGATTACATACCACCTAAACTGGGTCTCCCCGAAACCCTATTCCTCGAAAATGCTGAAACTACACAAAAGCCTGATTTCCAGAAAACAGTTTTATAGAAAGCGGTCGAACTCTCGAAAACTATTCAAAGTTAAATTGTAAACTCTTATATATGACATAGACCTAGCGTGGCCTTGATGTATCTCAATATACTGCCTATTCACCCCTTTAATTGCAATTTTAGTCTAAAATCAATTTCGGGGATCCGGCCAAAATTTGATTCGGGTTTCAGGTATTCGGGCCGCACCCCCAAACTGAGGCCATGCTAGAAAAAGAAATTATTTGTGTCCAAATAATCAGGGCTAAGTTGCTCAAATCAATATGCAAGAATGCGGTTTTGCATAAACAGTTTTTAAGTAGTTCTGTGTGTGATTTTCACTAGGGCTGTCCAAATTTTTGAAAAACGTGGCCTGGATGCCCGAGCTAATTTTCAACGGGTACCTGAAGGCCCGTCAGTCCATCATTGGAAAAATACTTTGAAAAAGCCAAAAATAGTTACGTTACTATACACATAAAATACACATAGCATAAAAAATGGCGGCCGACAGCTCACTAGTTGCTAATAGTTATAAAATTCGCTAAATTACATGTAACTGCTAGATAATTAATAACTGATGTACATTTTATTCAAAAAGTTCAAAAGTTGGCTGCACTGACGTAATTACTGATTAGACAGTTAAAAACACAAATCAATGTTATGGATTATGATAATTTCTCAAACTTTTATTGGTCTCGGTATTTGCCGCCATTGCTGTTGCTTTCAAACAGCAATGGCGGCAAAACGAGATCTCATTTAAAGTAGATAGACCAACTCATTAAGTAACCAATCTCAGAACGGAAAATTATGTTGCCCAAAAGCCGTATATGTTATTAAATCTATGCACTAAGACCTAATTACAGTTGCCCGGGCACCCTGTGCAGCTTTTAAACTTACCGTACTTAATGTATTATGCTTCTTCTGTTGGGTTTCGGGCATTGATTTAAGGACCCGGGCCCGACGCTTCCATCGGGGGCCCCAATACCTGGGCCCCCGTTGACAGCCATAATTTTCACATAGATCCACAATATATCACTGAAAAGGTCGCATGTTAAATATCTGACTACATAATGATTTTGCATGTAATAATTTATGTAAATTGGACAGCCAAATTTTGTTAACATTTAACTCGATTTTTTAAACTTATTTGGAGATGTGCATATTAAATAATGGTAACTTTATTCACCATTTGATAAAAACATGCAATATTCACCAAAATATTGAGCAATCCTCCCCAATCCAATGCCAAACCAAGTTTCAATGTTTTTGGCACCTGGTTCACACATGCTCACGTTTTGTAAACCTGAATTAAATTCAGAATGTGGACCCTGTCCATATTCAAAAGTACTTTGTTTCTGTGTATGTATCTGGACTTCTATTAAGTGCATTGTAGGAACCCTTCAATAGCGCTATCCATGTGCTGTTTAGCCAAAGATAACTGCAGTTGTTATGAATAATGTTGGCTATAAACTTTCTAGAGGTAATTTGGTCTGAGTTATGGTATTATCCAGGGCTGTAGTGGTAAAATAGAGGTGAGTACATGCTACTGGTTAGTTTTCCTAAACAAATTGGAGGTGAGTATACGCTAATGGTTAGTTTTCCGAAACATATTAGAGGTGAGTACAGATATTTTGTGAGGTGAGTATACGATCTCTAGAGGTGAGTACGCGTATACCCTCGACTACAGCCCTGGGATTATCTATTATATTATCTGCTATCTAGGTTTTAACTGTTGAACGTTAAAACTTACTTGAATTAAGCAATGATTATTTAAAAGTTGTGAATATTATATTTTGCAAGATTTATGTTTCAGAAGGTTGGAAAGCAAGATGATGGTGCCTGCAATGACAGAACGAAAAACAATGAAGGAATCAAACAATATTATATTACAAAAAATGAAGAATTGCAGGTGTGAAATATTATCAGTGTAGTGCTTTTTTATATGGAATATTTCTAGTTGTTTGAATCGGCAATAATTTTTCTCATATTCTACTCAGGTCCTCTTATCAGCTCAGTCAAAGGACATCTTTGCCAAGGAGCATAAAAGCCTTTGAATATAAACTTTTGTGACTTTGAGACTTCTCTTTATGACCACCGAATTATTCTGATAAATTTGTTGAGTCTGTCTTGTTTTCAGCATCCCTTATTCAAACAGAAGTAATTGTAGTTCTGTATTTATGCTTTATGTACCGGGTAGGTGTGTGCATTTCGTAATTGTACGTAAACTTAACAATTTTTACAGCACTGTAAAGCTAATTACAGGGCACCATCTTATTCGTGAGCGCTGCGTCATATCAGAGGGTTGTCCTGAGGTCAGTGCCCATGGGAGGTCTGATTCCAGTTGCCAGAGAGACCAGAGAGAGGAGGCAAAGCGGCTGGGAAGGTGTTTTGCCAAGGATGAGAAAGTTAGAAGATGGAGGATCGGATGGATTAGTGTAGGAAGTCTTGAAGAGGTGACACTTCAGTTTGGAATGGAAACAGTTTTTATAATACTCATTGTAAGAAACAATCATTGTAGCTTGATTTCTGATATAAGATGGGCAAGGACAATGGGACTTGTATGCACCTCAAAGTAATTCACCTAGATAGAAAGTGAACTAGCTATATATGTGACTTTATTTGAAGGCAGTTGTTGATATGGCTCCCAATGAGCCTTATTACGAGTTTCTGGTGATGATATTCATTTATTAACATTTATAAAGTAAACACTTGCTGACAAACCTCAGCATGGAACAAAGTTAGATAGAGTTTTGAGAAGTAGATAATGTTGAGCATAGTGTTCGGGAAATAATAACTGTGCATGCATACCTATATTTCTTTTTTAGCTGATCGTTGCCGACAAGACACAGAACCTTCGCCGTCTTGAAGCTCAGAGGAATGAGCTCAATGCCAAAGGTTGGTAGGAATTATTAATTTTTCATATATTAGCTGATTGGCCGAGTGTTTGCACTGGAATGTGAGGTGTATAAATATGAGGAAATGAATTAATGCTTCTGAAAACTCTTACCATGACATAGGGTTTTACTGTTTGTGTTTGCAGTGCGCCTCCTCAGAGAGGAACTTCAGTTACTTCAGGAGTCTGGCTCATATGTCGGAGAGGTTGTCAAGGCAATGGACAAGAAGAAAGTTCTTGTCAAGGTAATAATGGTGCACCGTTTTCTTCTCTCGGGGCCTTTGCACTGGGAGCGCTGCTGAGTGGCCTCAGCTGTGAGTGGCGCTGTAGAAATTTTCAAATACAATACGATACATGCAATTGAATGGCTGTGTGTTAGGTGTACTTTGATCTTCCGTGTACGTATCACCTGAGCATTTTTGTGGCACCTTTTAGGTACCAAACTTCGATGGTTTTGTTGTGTTAGCTTTGTTCCTAGATGTTTTTCTTCGCATGTCAAGGCTAAAAAATGAAATCATTCGAAACTTCAGACCTGGGCTGTGTCTCAGAGTTAGCTTAAAGGACTTATCTGTTTTTATTAATATATATTAGAATACAGTTCAATAAATTGGGAAAGTTTCAATGGTGTGTTATTGTATGTCAGTGAATTTGGCAAAACATAGCAGAATCATATCGGTAGCAGAACAAGTGCATCTAGCTATCTGAATTTATCATTCTGTCTTTACAGGTTCACCCAGAAGGCAAGTTTGTAGTTGACATCGATAAGAACATTGACATCAATGATGTAACTCCAAATTGCCGAGTTGCACTTCGCAGTGACAGTTACACCTTACACAAGATTTTGCCAAACAAGGTTCGTTCTTCATTTTGTTCTTCGTGTTCTTCATTTTACTCTTCGTGCTCTTCGTAAGTAGAAATATCATGAGTTGTGTAACTTTTGAGTTTTCTGCCTTTATAAGAGAGCATGTGAGAGAGGAGTAGATTGGGAAGACCATTTAGAAGGTCAGATGCAGGGGTAGGATTGTGAGAAGATTAGAGGATATGGCTCGAGAGAAGGAGAGGGACAGGGAGAAGAAAGCCATATGAGATTGGACGTTTTGCTGAATTAGCATGCAGATACTTTGTGTGGGATAGGCTAGTTAGTGTTATCCTACAACGATGTGATGGTTTTTATAAGCACCATTTGTAGCCTTTTTGTGATAGTAAATTGCATCTGTTTAATTTGTGATTGTACGTATCTCATGATTTTATGTAGTGTCTGTTTTGTTTATGGTTCTGCATGGTGGATATTTTGCTCTTAGGTTGATCCTTTGGTGAGCCTCATGATGGTTGAGAAAGTTCCGGACTCAACATACGAGAATGTCGGAGGACTGGATAAGCAGATCAAAGAAATTAAGGAGGTCATTGAGTTACCAGTGAAGCACCCAGAGCTTTTTGATGCCCTTGGAATTGCACAGCCCAAGGTAGGTAGTTGCAACTGTAATGGAACATGTTTATAGTGTCACTTGGAGCCTCTCAGGTAGAAAAGAGGTGTCTTTAAGTTTGAGAAATGTGATCTGCAGTAAAGTGGAGCAGAGCAAATTTCAGTGGGAAGATTGTTTCAGAAAGACGGTCTAGTGGAGGAGAAGCCGTACGGTGGTAGATGGTAACAAAGACGTTATATCACAGAACACAGCACCTGGTAGCCATAATTAGTGGAGACTCACTGATACATTCTGGAGCAGTGTGAGTCATAGACACCTCTATAACCAATGTGATTTTGTAGCTTATGCAGTCAGTAGTTGACTGCGAATGTATTCTGTGTCAGAAGTAGTTCGATGTATGTGCAGAAGGTGGTTGATTGGCCAGAAAGCGTCTTGGTAGAATGGCCATTGTGAAACTCTGTTTGGTGTTGTAGCATTGAGTGATTGGATTTAAAATGGTACAACAGTTGCCGAGCCAAGGCTTTCAGCTACTTTGAACTTCTTATTTTGACAGGGTGTGTTGCTGTATGGGCCTCCAGGGACGGGAAAGACGCTTCTAGCAAGAGCCGTAGCACATCACACTGAATGCACATTCATCAGGGTCTCAGGGTCAGAACTTGTCCAGAAGTTCATTGGAGAGGGATCGAGGATGGTCCGTGAATTGTTCGTTATGGCCAGGTAAGCTGAAGCACCTGCAGAAGGTAATAATTCGTAAGGCTATTCCTGTATGCGTCATTATCATTGGAAGAAATTGTGCTCTGCTACATTAGTTCTGATACAGTGTTGTCTTATCTAAATTTAGGAGTGTCTAGTGGTTAGTGTGGTGGACTTTCAACCCATTGATCTAACACCAAGTCTTGCCCTAACAGGTGACATGTATAGATGCTTCAGATGACATGGATGTATTTGTCTGAACACTTATATAGCACTTTTCAAGAGTGGTACAAATGCACTGAAGCACAGATATCTAACACTTCTAAATGAGATGTTTCTTTGTATTTGACTTTCACCTCAGCATTTGCGACTTGAATCCCAGTGATTGACAGTTCATGTTCTGGACCAATAGCATGTAAGGAAGTTACACTTCCTTGTGTGTGATTCAGCCTAATGTCACATTCAACCCTTAGACCATTCCTCCACGAGCTAGTATTGCAAAAGGCATATATTTAAGTAATTACCCTATCTTACCTTAATGTCCATGAATTATCAGGAATATTGATGGTCTTAATTTTGATTTCCATAGCTTACCTCACTTCAGTAATCAGCAAGACTACTTTATTAATAATATTATAGCACTGTATTCTGGCATTTGTTAATGTCTGTTCAACTTTAATAATGCTGATTTTTAAAAACTTTTTAGGGAACATGCACCGTCTATCATATTTATGGACGAGATTGACTCCATAGGTTCGACTCGTCTTGAGGGTGGATCAGGAGGTGGGTCTTCTTGTTGGATGTAATAACCAATTGTATTATGAACTTGCGATACTTGGCATATGTTCTTATCTATTTAAAGCAATTGGAAGCTTTTAAAATATGAAGATTTAATCAGATGCAGGTAACTGAATTGGTCGAGTTAGTTATTTTGGGAAGTATGAGTTGCTAGAAAATGTTACATTTGAGCCATTTGCAGATTTCTCTACTGATTATTTGACGCTAGGGAAGTTTTAAAGTGTGAGGGTTGTTTTGTAAATGTATCATATTTTTATCATATTATGTGGTTATGTCAACAGTAGTATATCAGGGCACATTGTTACAGATTTTAAAGCCTTTTTGGAGTAATTTCTTCTTGAGTTTTCTATGAATTGTTGCAGTGATTTACAGCAACATGTTATTTTATGACAACTGGTGCTTAATGGTGCAGGTTCATCTTGTTTTCTGAGATCCATGGTTTAAGTCTGTTTCTTCTGTGCAATTGATTTAAATATAATGATAAACTTGATCATATGTTTAAATAGGTGACAGTGAAGTCCAACGTACGATGTTAGAACTGTTAAACCAGTTGGATGGGTTTGAGCCAAAACAGAATATCAAGGTAAGCCCAGTCAGATTTGTTCGGTTTTTGTTGGGTTGGAAGTTTTTGCTTCAATTTTTCTTGAAAGTCATTAAGAAGCTGAAAATATATACCACCAAAATGGTCTGGGATTGTAGAGCAGTTTTTATTAAACCACAGAAACTGAATTGTGTTTAATTTAAAGTGCAGGGCCCAATTCTAGTTTAATACTTTAATGACAAGGTGGATTAGTTTTCCATGCATTTTAGTACACGCTCGTCGTTAAAGGGTTAAACAAGCTTGCATAAATTAATATTGGTTGGTAAATTATACAAGAAGGTTGTGTAAGTATAAAGTGTCTTTCAAGTGAGTTTTGTTGTTGTTGCTAGGTAATCATGGCTACAAATCGTATTGACATTCTGGACTCTGCATTGCTGAGACCGGGTCGTATTGATCGAAAGATTGAGTTTCCCGCACCAAATGAGGAGGTCAGTTATTGTTAAATTTTCAGACTTAATCTAGCATGAGATATTGGCTGAGTGCTTGCCCACCATGTATGCATGAGTCTGTGGTTCATGAGGCTCATAAATAGATACTTGTAAGAATCTTTAGGAAGTCCTTAACACACAACTGCTGTGTGCCTGTGACTTGTGCTTTGTAATATATGCCGACTAGAGCTATACAAACAGATGTTAAAAATAAAATAGTTGTGCAATTTTTCAATTGAGTGTAATATCTCTGCATGTGAATGATAAGTAATCACTTTCCATGACTTTGAAACGGCTAACCTGATGCAGTACTAATAAAAAGCAACAAGGTCTGTGGACTCTGGGTCTTCTTTTGCATCAGGTTTAAAATAAAAATGAGACATTGCTTGCATTGCCCATATATGGTTTACCGCCTTCTTGATACTTGTCTATATGTGTGTTGTTGTTTATGAAATATGTACTGCTGGCTGAAGTGGGATATTTATGTGATTTTGTTTTGTTTGATCTCCTTAGGCTCGACTTGACATTCTCAAGATCCACTCTCGCAAGATGAATCTGACACGTGGCATCAACCTGAGACTCATTGCAGAAATGATGCCTGGTGCTTCAGGTGCTGAGGTCAAGGTTCGTGATGGTTATCATTTACTTGACAGAATATGTAGGATCGAACCTCTAGTTAAGGCACAATCTGGATCCAAACAAGCTTTGTAACAGGACCTCGTAGTGCATTCATGTTTGAGCAGTATGCTGTAAAAGACGAGGTTTTAATGAGTTTCTTACGTATAAAATTCAGTGATAGTGGCAAACTAAAAATTATGAAATACAGTACTAAGTGCTAAGGTCACTAAGAACTACTTACTGAATAAATTTTTAAGTGACATGATGTTCCAGAAAATTAATAAGCTTTATGAAAAAGCAACAAATACAATGATAAAGCAATGGAAAAGCAATAAATACAAGCATAACATTATGTAGTTGCTACCGAGCCAGCATAAAGACAGTGGGACAATGTTGGTATATGCTGAGTAATGAATGGGATTCAGTGTGATGTGAACCGTTACCAGTTACTCATATTGTTCTCTTGGCAGGGAGTCTGTACAGAGGCTGGTATGTATGCACTGAGAGAAAGAAGAGTACACGTCACCCAAGAAGACTTTGAATTAGCTGTTGCTAAGGTAACGACTTCTGTTTTATTCTGCCCAAGTATTCTGTATTAGTGCATGTATGATTTAACAAAATTATCCTGTACAACTGGATTTGTAATTTGTGTATATATTTAAATTTTTAAAACGTTCTAAGTTCTGTGTTTCTCTGTCTCTGATTAAACGAACTACATGAGATCTGTATGCTTAATTCCATGAGAATCTCATTAGCTTAAGTGGAAGAGTTCCTTTGTAATGCTGCATGGAAAGCTCTTCTTGTTTTTGCTCTAGTCCTCTGCACTTGATGCTTATTTGCTCATGACTGCATAGATTCAGTTGAATTTCACTGTCACGGGTAATCAGTTACTACTTCAATGATGTTGATGGTTGAATGATGGTTAAGGCGGGGAGATGGTTGAATGGTAACACTCTGGCACGAAGATCAGAATTATGTGGGTTCGATACCCGCTAGCCCCATAAGGTTGACTCAGTCTTCCACTCCCTAGGGGTGACTGTAAAATGAGCAGTAGGACAGATAGGTGCCAGTTAAATTCGACTTCTGTTAAACTTGTTGTCATCTGTTGCTACTGTATCGTGTAATCTTACTGCATACTTGTCAGTTTGAATTAATAAACAAATATTAAAAAAGTGTTTGTGTTTGTCTTGAGCAGGTTATGCAGAAGGACAACGAGAAGAACATGTCGCTGAAGAAACTGTGGAAGTAGTTATTCGGTCAACCTTAGCAGGATTTTGCAGTGCATTGGACTGTGATGATTATAGCAAGGATTTTGTTAAAAAGCACTTTTCATTAGTGAGCTCTTTGTGCTCATTTGACATACTGGTTACAAGTTCAGCAACAAATAAATGTTTGTATAATTTGGTCTGCGTGCTTTTTAACGTACAAAAATGTTTCGCTTTTTTTTGTTTTCGTCGAGCGTTTTCTTAAATGTACTGGATGGAGGAACAGGTATACAAGGTTCTTGTTTCACTTCCCTCGCCTTGTTACTCATTAATTATATACAACTGCGGCGAGTTTGAACTTTGCCTGTAAATGATTATTTGAGACCACATAGATTACCTGTGTTAGTTGCATTTTTACATCCTTTTAATGTTTGTTTGGAAGCATATTTTCATAGAATCTCCTGAGTTCTCGTACATTTAGAATGTTTGCTAGTTGGCATATTTGTAGTCATGATCATTCATTCGGGTTACTATGGTTGGTGCCATCACATACCAATATGATCCTTTTTCAATATTTTTCATCCATGATGTAAAGTGAAGTAGAGGAACACAGGGAAGCACTCAGTTCTTGATACTTGTACTCCGGGGAAAAACCCAAGTTCCTGGACATAGGACCTGCTGGAGCCAGTAATTTCCCAGCTGCTGCCAGAACCAAATTGTACCCTTAGTAACAAACATGTTTGCAACCGTTTGTCCAGAGTCGTTACAGTCTGCAACAGGTTTGAATCCAGTCGTATGGTTACCAACCAAGAGCCCTACCGATGTGACCACAATGTCACATCCATGATGATGATGAATCCCCAAAAGGTGCTATATGAATTACTAATGCATAGTGCAGAGGAAGAACTACATGTGCTTTATGAGTTATCATCTCGATCTTTATGGTACATGACCGCTGCTGTAACTGGTCTTGCATAACCATTACACACTCGTATGTTTATTGTGCAAGGTCTTTACAAGTACTATTAGGTATGACTGTCGTCCATAAAAGGATGGTCTGCAAGTAGTGAGGGGAGGGGTCGTCCAAGTGCGGTCAAGAGAAAGAGATTTGCCCAAACAAATGCCCTGATTTTCACTTTGGTACATACAGTTGCTTCAGCACAGCCTGTGCCTTTAACGGCAGCTTCAGTCATACAACAATCTTATGCATTGGATCTAATTAATCTATACAGTCCCTTTTCTGCAATGACAGCATGAAAGTGCCCCCACACCGTTGCACGTTTAGTCTTGCAACATCAACGGCATAGCCTATTCTGCGTCTTCGTACTTGGCTGGAGTGCTGACGTCCCAAAAGGGGACAAGAGAGGGTAATGCCAAATGCAAACAAGAGACGGAGGGTCTAAAGTAGGTCAGTTTGCAGACCTTCTTTATGGACGAACCCTTGTTAGGATATGTGGTGAATTGGTGGGGCATGGTGGCTCAGTGGTAAGTTCGGCGCCTTGTGACCGGAGGGTTGCAGGTTCGAATCCCACTCTAGCCGCTGCGTACGGACCTTGGGCAAGTCCTTCACTCGCAATTGCTCGTGGCGCTTCGGCATGAAAATTCCGGCACAGTATACCAATGCTGTAGTCGGGAGCACCTCTGAGTAGTAGTTGACTTCGAGAGCCGCTATAGAAATATCCGGAATAAATAAATAAATAAATACCAAATTCCTTGAGAAGCTTTTGACCTTGTGAGATAACTGCTTGCTTCTGTTCTGTTTTTCTTCCAAGTCCACACGTGGCTGTGTAACTTGTAGTAATGCGCAGAGCATACACAAGACTGCAATGTGCTAGATTTTAACTGTTTTACTAGAGTCTGTTGGGCATGTCTGAAGCCATCCTACCAAGACAAATTCACTAGAAAACTAAAACCGGTATGTTGTACATGTTTATAATTTAAAACCTTTTGCGAATACAGTGCGGCTTTTAACTTAAAGCAGTATAGATGATACTTGGTGACATACACATGTACTAAGCAATCTTGTAGGCTTTTTTTTACAAAACTGCATAATGATTTGAAATAAAATGACAAAATATAAATAAAGTTGTTGAATGGTAACTATATTTTGTTATAGGATGTCCTTGCTTCTTGCATGGTGTTTCTACTTATGCTCAGCTATGCACTGGCCAAACTAATTTCGATAGGCTTGTTTGTTTTTATCGTCTGATTTCGTTGATTTTATTCGTGTTGACATTTAGATTGAATATGGTCCGAACTTGGGAAAATGGTTGAGGTGGCTTGCAGTTAGTATTCTTTGGTAACAGGTTGGTTGTTAGTAAGCATTGTTGGCGACGAACGTTGACTTTCCAGTGGCTGCAGTCTTCATGTCTCCCTGATATTTACCAAGCGATGCCTGGCCATTGGCCTTGGCAATTTTGAGCATTTCCTGTTGAGCGGCCTTGACGTTTTCGCTCTTGCCTTGCCAGATTAGAGTTGCCGAGGTCTGGAGAGCTCGAGCAAAGCTGAACGTGAGTGCCCATGGTCTGTTTGGCAACTTGTTCATGCCGTTGAGATTTGCGGTTGCTTCCTCCTCCGGCTGGCCTCCAGACAGAAAGACGATTCCGGGAACTGCAGGAGGCACCCTACGCTGGAGAGTAGTCACCGTGGCAAGGGCAATCTCCTCTGCAGTGGCTCGTTTGGGGCACTTCACTCCTGGGGTGATCATGTTCGGTTTCAGCAGAATGCCCTCTAAGAAGACGTTGTGCACTTCGAGGGCTTGAAACACGAAGCATAGGGCGTCCTCTGTCACTCGTCTCGCAGTTTCCAGATCATGGTCACCGTCTGGAAGAACCTCTGGTTCGACAATCGGCACGAGGCGGTTCTGTTGGCAGATACTGGCGTAGCGTGCAAGGACGTTGGCGTTCTCGATCATGGCGTGGTATGAAGGTGTGTGACTCTGGATTTTGAGGACACTGCGCCACTTCGTAAAGTGTGCACCATCTTTTTTGTACTGGGCGCAGCGCTCGGCCAGGCCATCGAGTCCCTGCGTCGTGGTCTCCCCATCCGTCCCAGCCAGAGGCACCGTGCCCGCGTCCACCTGACAAACGAAGACATTCATACAGCATGAAATGCTACAAACTGTTGCCATATGTAGAGTCCAAGAGCGTATCTTTAATTTAGGCAAATGGTGAATTATTATTGAATTGTGATTACACACTAACTTATAGCAAATGCTCGGTTTTACTTCTGCTTCAAAGGTGTTAATTGTCCTAGGTTGCATGTGATCCTTATATGAGTGCAACAATGAATCTTGCTTTTTCATGGTCGGCCGTGAAATGGTCATTTTGATATCGGTATTTTACCTCTGGACGAGGAAGTCAAAAGCAAAGCCGGCAACCATCCGTTATCTGATTTCAAATGCATTGGTCTCAGTGGTGGATTTGCTATACAAACAAACGAGGCCTAAGGATGCACATTCCAGAGGGTGGCAAAATTTAATTTAAAACCGAGCGAGGTAATAAATATAATATTCATATGATATAAATAGCAATAATGTTTACAGATTTTAAGGTTGTGTTGTTCTTATTGATGTTTTCTTAATTATTTGGAGCTTTCGGAAACCCAAATGAAAGTTAAAACTTTGGAACATAAATTGTTGTCAAAAACATTTGGCCTAAGACTGGCAAATCTTCATTTTCAGCTTGGAACTAATGTTTCTTGTTAAAATCCTGAACCCCATTATTCAATGTTTACTTAATTCAAGATTTTAGCTAAAGTTATTTTACATTTGAACTAACGCAAATTACTTTAAACTACTAAAGTCTGCTGACTTTATTTGCAAATTCAAAAAAATGTCAAAACTAATGGGGAGAATTCTCTCTGATCATTGGGGAGGGCTGTTTACTCAAGTGTTATTTTGGGGATGCTTGGCAAACTATAAAAATCGTATTGTAATATCTGTGCTGTTATGTAATATCTGAAATTGTGTGAATGTTTGACTGCTGAAACGGCGCTAGCGGCCAAGACCTACATAGTTATAAAACTATATGATGGTTGTTTTCATCTGTTTTCGGTAGAGGATCATTGCCAGTATTATTGTGTACTAGCGTCATTCATGATTGCACAACTGCTGCTTAACTGGCAGTATACTGGAAACATATCCAAAAATCCCAGTGAATTTGATCAAGTTACAATTTTTTTACAAGTTTAACCAGTGGACTGTGCTAGATTTATTAAATATGTGGAGTGATATAATAATTCGATGAGGATACCTTGATGCCGGGAACGACGCCGTTCTGCTGAAGGACTTTGACGAACGGTGTTCCATCGTCCGACTTCTGGTAGAGCGTTTCGTGGAAGAGGATGACACCGCCGATCGACTCGGACATTTCCTTTCCGCAGCAGAGTAGCATCTGGCGATACTTTCGTCGATTCTCTTCGTTGTTCTCCATCTTGATCATGTCGAGACGCTTGCTCATCGAGGGGTTGCTTTCGTCTGCGGCCAGGATGCCCTTGCCGGGCGCGACGAGGGCCTTGGCAATTCGACGCAGTTCATCCTCTCGGTCCTTGGGAAGGTTCGGTACGAAGCGCGGCATGATTAATGGTTCACCACCGTAGTAATAATCTGCTACGCTTTGCCACCAACCCCAAATGGTGTTCATCAAATCCAGTTGATTTGGCCACTCGCGAAAGGAAATGCCTTCGTTTCTATAGAGAAACCGTCGATTTATTATGACGTTATTGAACTACACAACACCTTCAAGGTTGGCGCTAGTCGTCGCTTGACGTCATAGCTCTGCATGACGTGCATTACTATTTTCGTCTATATACTTCAAGATCGTTATATAATAATGCAAGGACTGTATAATTATAAAAATAATAATAATATCTTTTTTTAATTAAGCGCCTGCTAACCGCACTGCGCTGTACAGTCAACATACATATAGTAGAAACGGCAGCCCACAGGGCGCCAACCCTAACCCTAACCACTTTTTTGGGAGACGAATTCCTAAAAAAGGTCATCACATTTTTTTAGGGTGACACCACGACTTACCGCACCGGGTAACACCAGCCCTAGTGACGCCACTGCGCCATACATACATGATACATGTATACACAGATGGAATTCAAAATGGAATTCAAGATGGAATTCAATACATATATAGGCCTACATTACAGCTGTCTTAATAAGTTGCTGTCCTGTGAATTTCAAGCCAAGTTTAAACTTTAGATTTAGCAGCTGACAATGAAATTTGTAACTCTTAATTGTATCTTAGGCCCTACAGGCACAGTACAATGCACAATAAATATTAAACTTCAAGTAAATATTTCACTTACTAAATTTTACTTTTAAAATTTTCAAAATTATTACAAATCAAATTACAAATTGTTTTGCTGATCCAACCCTCCGTTCCCTCTCTTCCTCCAACCCTCCATTTCCTCTCTTCCTCCAAACCTCCACTCACTCTCTTCCTTCAACCCTCCGTTCCCTCTCTTCCTCCAACCCTCCATTTCCTCTCTTCCTCCTACCCTCCATTTCCTCTCTTCCTCCAACCCTCCATTTCCTCTCTTCCTCCAACCCTCCGTTCCCTCTCTTCCTCCAACCCTCCGTTCCCTCTCTTCCTCCAACCCTCCATTTCCTCTCTTCCTCCAACCCTCCATTCCCTCTCTTCCTCCTACCCTCCATTCCCTCTCTTCCTCCAACCCTCCGTTCCCTTTCTTCCTCCAACCCTCCATTTCCTCTCTTCCTCCAACCCTCCGTTCCCTCTCTTCCTCCAACCCTCCGTTCCCTCTCTTCCTCCAACCCTCCATTTCCTCTCTTCCTCCAACCCTCCATTCCCTCTCTTCCTCCTACCCTCCATTCCCTCTCTTCCTCCAACCCTCCGTTCCCTTTCTTCCTCCAACCCTCCATTTCCTCTCTTCCTCCAACCCTCCGTTCCCTCTCTTCCTCCAACCCTCCATTTCCTCTCTTCCTCCAACCCTCCATTCACTCTCTTCCTCCAACCCTCCATTTCCTCTCTTCCTCCAACCCTCCGTTCCCTCTCTTCCTCCAACCCTCCGTTCCCTCTCTTCCTCCAACCCTCCATTTCCTCTCTTCCTCCAACCCTCCGTTCCCTCTCTTCCTCCTACCCTCCATTCCCTCTCTTCCTCCAACCTTCCATTTCCTCTCTTCCTCCAACCCTCCGTTCCCTCTCTTCCTCCAACCCTCCATTTCCTCTCTTCCTCCAACCCTCCATTTCCTCTCTTCCTCCAACCCTCCATTCACTCTTCCTCCAACCCTCCGTTCCCTCTCTTCCTCCAACCCTCCATTTCCTCTCTTCCTCCAACCCTCCGTTCCCTCTCTTCCTCCAACCCTCCGTTCCCTCTCTTCCTCCAACCCTCCATTTCCTCTCTTCCTCCAACCCTCCATTTCCTCTCTTCCTCCAACCCTCCATTCACTCTCTTCCTCCAACCCTCCATTCACTCTCTTCCTCCAACCCTCCGTTCCCTCTCTTCCACCAACCCTCCGTTCCCTCTCTTCCTCCAACCCTCCATTTCCTCTCTTCCTCCAACCCTCCATTTCCTCTCTTCCTCCAACCCTCCATTCACTCTCTTCCTCCAACCCTCCGTTCCCTCTCTTCCTCCAACCCTCCATTTCCTCTCTTCCTCCAACCCTCCATTCCCTCTCTTCCTCCAACCCTCCGTTCCCTCTCTTCCTCCAACCCTCCATTTCCTCTCTTCCTCCAACCCTCCGTTCCCTCTTCCTCCAACCCTCCATTTCCTCTCTTCCTCCACCCTCCATTCACTCTCTTCCTCCAACCCTCCATTCGCTCTCTTCCTCCAACCCTCCGTTCCTTCTCTTCCTCCAACCCTCCGTTCCCTCTCTTCCTCTAACCCTCCATTTCCTCTCTTCCTCGAACCCTCCATTCACTCTCTTCCTTCAACCCTCCGTTCCCTCTCTTCCTCCTACCCTCCATTCCCTCTCTTCCTCCAACCCTCCGTTCCCTTTCTTCCTCCAACCCTCCATTCCCTCTCTTCCTCCTACCCTCCATTCCCTCTTTTCCTCCAACCCTCCATTCACTCTCTTCCTCCAACCCTCCGTTCCCTCTCTTCCTCCAACCCTCCATTTCCACTCTTCCTTCAACCCTCCGTTCCCTCTCTTCCTCCAACCTTCCATTCCCTCTCTTCCTCCTACTCTCCGTTCCCTCTCTTCCTCCAACCCTCCATTTCCTCTCTTCCTCCAACCCTCCGTCCCCTCTCTTCCTCCAACCCTCCGTTCCCTCTCTTCCTCCAACCCTCCATTTCCTCTCTTCCTCCAACCCTCCGTTCCCTCTCTTCCTCCTACCCTCCATTCCCTCTCTTCCTCCAACCCTCCATTTCCTCTCTTCCTCCTACCCTCCGTTCCCTCTCTTCCTCCAACCCTCCATTTCCTCTCTTCCTCCAACCCTCCATTTCCTCTCTTCCTCCAACCCTCCGTTCCCTCTCTTCCTCCTACCCTCCGTTCCCTCTCTTCCTCCAACCCTCCATTCACTCTCTTCCTCCAACCCTCCATTCGCTCTCTTCCTCCTACCCTCCGTTCCCTCTCTTCCTCCAACACTCCATTCCCTCTCTTCCTCCAACCCTCCATTGGCTCTCTTCCTCCTACCCTCCGTTCCCTCTCTTCCTCCAACCCTCCATTCCCTCTCTTCCTCCTACCCTCCGGTTCCTCTCTTCCTCCAACCCTCCATTCACTCTCTTCCTCCAACCCTCCGTTCGCTCTCTTCCTCCTACCCTCCGTTCCCTCTCTTCCTCCAACACTCCATTCCCTCTCTTCCTCCAACCCTAAATAGGCTCTCTTCCTCCTACCCTCCGTTCCCTCTCTTCCTCCAACACTCCATTCCCTCTCTTCCTCCAACCCTCCATTCGCTCTCATCCTCCTACCCTCCATTTGCTCTCTTCCTCCAACCCTCCATTCCTCTCTTCCTCTTACCATCTATTCCTTCTCTTCCTCCTACCCTCCATTCCCTCCGCCACAACTCCGCCACTGTTCGTACTCTGACAGTGCCGGTCCCAAGCCTTGGTAAAGGAGGAGGGCGACGATAATCATCTTTGTTATTACACAGCGTCGTAAAACTGAAACTGCTACAGGTTCTTTGTGAATGATCAGATAAACTTGTGGCGTTTTTAACGTATGCGTACGTTATTTTTCTCGGTAACGTACGTACGGTACGCGTACGTTATTCCGGTAAGTAACGTACAGTCGCACTTTGAGATCAACCAGTTAACCTACCACCTAGTACTACGTTCAAATTCAGACGTCTGCAAAGAGGGGTAATGACAAGTGCAGATAAGGAAGGAGGATGGATCCACAATATCAGTCATTTTTGGCATGTCCTTTATAGATGACCTCAATACTGGTCAACTGAAAGTGTGAAGTTTTTAAACTACAACTAAATTTCAAATTGGCCAAGCCAAGCAAATGCATTCAGGCAAGATGAATTAACTGTTATATAAACAATACTTTGAAAATAAACCAGTCTTCAATTCACTATGTAATCACGCTAATTAAAAATATACTAGTAGTCTTTACGAAACATGCTGCAAAATACCAATGACACAGAATAAAAGAAAATTTCATACCCTGGCAATATGCATAAATTAAAAGTAAATTATCGATATATTTGTTCCCTGTGTAACTCTGTTTCACAAGCCTTAACTGTGCAGTAACGTCTCTTCTATATCTCTTTCCATCATATTTTTATTGCAGTTAGTTGGATTCGATGCTCGGCTTTTCTTCATGATACACAGTGACCAGGTTCCCTTTTTATTTGAAACCATTTTCTTTCCTTGAACTCCTGTTTGGTTTTCTTTATTTTCAAAGCTCTCTGTGCAGAGACAAAAGCGTCGTCATGGGCGGCGATCATGGGGAGGATATGTCCCCCCACCTTTAAGAGTGGGGGGGACACGCCATACATTTGTCCCCCAAAGTTTGAAGAAACACCAAAAAAGGCGGAGAAATGTAATTGCGCGTGAGGGTGTTTGCTGCCTTTTGAAAAGTCACAAAATTTTAGGCGGATGAATTTGTAAAAGGTTATTCGTAAAAAAAGGGTAATGAGATCATTGTTGGGAGACCCGGGAAAAGTGAAAAGTAGTAAAAAGATAAAAAAAAGAGGTGAATGACTAAAAAAAGTCATCAACTTTTTTTGAGATGAATTGGTAGAAAAGTCAAAGTTTGTGTGTAAATTAATTCCTAAAAAGTTATAAAAAAAATTTTTGGGGACATGAATTCCTAAAAAAGGTCATCGACCAGACCATGGCCGACTTTGTCCCCCCCACCTCTCAGACAAGATCGCCGCCACTGAGCGTCGTCATATGAATGACATGCCACATACCTTGAAAAATCTGTTTCCTGGCGCTCACTTTGACCTTAAGGTCTCAATTTTGGTGTGGCCAAGTTCAGGTTTGAGAAGTCTTTGAGCCTGCTAGGAAAGTTAATGAGTAGGTCAAACGTCAGTGAGTCAAGTAATGGAAACTACTGGATGAAGCTCTTCAGTGTAACACCTTTACTCATAAATAGAAGTTAAAATTGTAATATAAGGCGTAAAGTTGTTACTATGTAAACAGCAGCAAGGCATCAGACACTCTGATATCCAAGACTCATTAGAAATGGGAATACAACAAAATTGAAGGCGAAATTGGAAAGTTCTGGAGATGGTTTTAACCCTTAAATCTATGCTGAACTCCATTTCTAAGCATGTTGATTAGCCCATGCCCATAGTATCTTGCCTTGGTTCCACCACTCTCAAAACTGTGTCGACGCTCTTCAATTCAGCTCTTTCAGATGATATGTTCACTTTCATATTAATTTATAAGCAACACAGTATACATGCACAAGCACCAACAGAGGCAATGATTAAAATTGCCATTAGCTCAGCTTAAACAAGAAAAATATTAAGTACATGTATTCAGTATGGTCACAGCCAACATCACAAGTGTTTACTGCAGAACATTAATCTACAACTTGTTATTGCTCGTAAAACTAGGCCTACTTTTACTGCAGTATAACACCAGTAAAACTAAATGCAGTTCTAGAATAGCAACACAGTCAACAACAGCGTAAATTGTTAGATGTACAAGGTTTAGACTTAAGACAGATATACAAGCACACGACCATTAGCCACAAGTCCAACACCTACTAAGGCACTTCTGCACTCAGCATACCAGAGGCTGGCAAATATCGGGGTCAGTTTCAATGTCACAACTACAATCGTACATACAATTTTTGTCGCACTTGTCAATACCAGAAATTTAATATAGTATTAAATAATAACTGATATTAAATGTGCCAGTGTTACTTCATATGCGTTATTAAATGTAATAATTATAATTAGACGATTATTCCTTACCACTCTATGTTTCCTGATCGCTCTGATACTTGTAAGTTACAAACGGTCAAACTGGTGCAAGGAGTTTGGCCAATATAAGGTGTCCTATTGTATGTATGTAAGTACATATTTGGACTTTATAAAGTGCATCTTAAGAACACCTCAAAAACAATAAATAGAAGGCAAGTTAAGTTGCCAGAACCAACTCATTAATCCATGGAAATTGACATTTTTCTAACATGCTGTTTCAAGTATTCTAACTCAATCTGATGACTTGCATAATGGCACAGTAAAATCAAAAGATGGTCACCAATAAGTGAAATGACAAGTACTTCAGAAGAGCAGTACTCAGCCCATTCATTTAGAAATTCAAGACTTTTATCAGTCATTTGTAGAAATCAGTCAGCTACTAGATGTAGGGATATGTTGCAAGTTATGTTCTGCTCAAGATTGTTTCCAAAATGTAAGACCTGCAACACTCAGAAAACCTTGGAAAGACATTATAAAACACTGGCAGTGCTAAGTTTTACGTATAAGCTGTAGTTCATCAGAGGTACATTTATTACTGCTGACATCTTTTAACAAAGCCTGCAAGTCACCATAAATCAAGCCAGTTTTCCATACTTTACCATTAAGCAAAAAGCTCTTAAGATGAGATGCAGAAAACGTAATTGCCATTGCAACCATATCAAAGATTTCAAGTAGACAAAAGTCAATTATGCTATCCAAATTACATTTGTAGATATTCCACAACTGCTCTGAGCCCTGGAAATGCTCAATTGACTGAATACTTAACAGATTATATTGTTTTATAAATAAATAGCCAAAGCAAAGTGTATAACCTTAGGAAGACATATTTATACAACAGCTTCACATCATATCACAATGCGAAAACATTGCATTACGAAAGGTAGTTCGAACAAAGTAACCAAAACGTGCAGAAGAGCAAATGCATCAAATACAGTTACGTTACTATCTGCCATTCCTCAAGTTCCTCATCCAGATGTTTTTCTACTTCTGATATTTCATTTGCGGCTGCCATGACAGCGTGATTAAGAAGCGACCGAGAGAACTCCTGAAGCATAATATCAGCCGCATAGCCTGGAGTAATTGCACCCTTTTCAACAAGAAACTCCAGCTTAGGCGTGAGGCGCTTAACGGCCGGGTGTTCGTTGAACAGCACTTTGATGTTGTCGCGAATGTGGTTGTGCATCCACTTGACGTGTTGCTTCTCTCGTATGCGTTCAAGGTCCCCAGACACTGTCATTTTGTCCCTGTAATCTTTCATTTTTTCCCATAGTTCCGGCAGACCTTCCTTAGTGATAGATGACACCCTCGCCGTCTTTAAAATAAATATTACAACAATAAGGTCACTGATGAATATCTCTACACAGCAGTTGCATACATACGAAGGGTAGGATTTACAACCATGCCTATGACAAAGTGTAACTTACTGAGCACCTTAAAATACAACAACAAAACAAGTGCACAAAAAGAATGATTGATTTTAGCTGTAGAAGGGTCTATTTTTGGCTTCTCTCAAAACCCAGCTTATGCCTACATAACAGTTAGGGACTGCCCCTGCCTAGTTGTGGGAACTTTCAGGGTCGGCTGGGCGTGTAAATCTTCGTTCTGTATCTTGAGGTGAACTTGTTGTTCCCTTTGCGTGCATTTCAAAGATGTAACGTCACGCCTTTTCCGTGGTTGGGACAACTACTTGGAATAACCTTCCTTCTGATCTGTGTTGTTTAGCTACAGATCTGCATACACCTTTTACAAGCATCTAAAAACCGTTCTTTATTGCCGAAGTTGGGCTGGGAGCGCCTCTGTGTAGGTATCTTGGAGGGGCACTATATAAGTCCTCTGAATGAATGAATGAATGAATGAATGAACTTGCACCTTACTATATTATCAAATATATCAAGTTCTGTGATCTTTGCTGCATATGTTAAAAAAGTAAAATTGAACACTACTTTGCCTACCTAGACACCTTGTGACATGCTAAAGTTTGTGATCCAGCTAGATGCATTACAGAAAGACTCACATGGTATTTTCTGAAAAGAGCATGCAATTACAAAGGTAACATTATATCAAGTTATCAGAGTTATCATGAACCCACTGGCACCTGACCTAAGAAATATTTACTTACACATGGTCTCCATGTTTTTGACTTTGGCCGGATAAATTTGAGTGCGCTGGTGTACTCGGTCTGAATGCGTCTGGCGGCCGGAACCAGATCACCGTCGGACTTGTTGATGACAACGATATCAGCGACCTCAACGATTCCCTTTTTTATCCCTGCATCAATCAGGATACAGCTAGTTATAGATTCCCTTCTTAACTCCTCCATTATTTTAGTCAAACGTGCACTCTCAAATATTCCTGTCTAGATTCCTGCATCGATCCGAATACAGACCATGTGCAATTAAAAGTTAAACCTGGGCTTTATCAAAACTTTTGTAATGCAGCATCATCCACTGAAGCTTTTAAAAGGTAAAGATGAAATGTAACACTTATTTACTGTAAATATCTCTGAAGAAACTCCTCAAAAGATCTTCCAGTTGAAGCACTAACACTCACTGACAACGAAAGAAAGGAAGGCTACGTTAGCTCCGACGGTTTGACATTCCAAGTATGGTCACTATCAAAGCATTAACGAGGCTCAATGTTGCTTATCTTAACTATGCTTGTAAGAATCATATCCGCAGCAACCAACCAATAGTTTAAATTCATTTTCTGACGACTTCTTCATTTACACAATGAGAAAATCTACTGGAAACAAAGCTATGGGTTCTTATAGAAAAATTTCAATAAACTGTCAACATAATATGATGCTTCTTTTATGTAGCAGCCCTTAGAAAGAAGTCCCAAGAATGGGTTTGAATCCAGTAACTACAATTTGTGGGCGAGAGTCTCACCCCTTAGACAGCCACACTCACAGCTCTTTTGAGCTTCTTAGAATGCGCTCTATAAACACCCAGATACAAACAGACAGAGACATACCCTGAAGTTCGTCACCACCAGCCGGTGGAATCAAGAGTTCGAACATGTCAACCATGTCAGCGACTGCAAACTCTGACTGGCCAACACCTGACAGAAATATTCAAATGAAATAACATTGATAAGAGCTCTTTATTACTAAGACAAACAGCAACATCTTGGAAGTAATCTCTAATAACAACTACACAGCTGGACATATAAGAATTAATTAAGAATTAATATAAAATAAATAACCCACAAATGAAGCCCATATGGAAATATTGGCCATACCTTTATCATGACATCACTGCTGGGGATATATTTAAATGTTATCAACTGGCAGAAGCTGCATTTGTATAATTATCTGCAGACCACATATACATGCATAGTCCAAACATGACTGAGGTTGATACTAAATTTATTAGCCAGAGGGAAACTAACCCACAGTTTCTACAAGAATGATGTCATAACCGGCGCCTTCGCACAGAACGATTGCATCATTGGTGACACGTGTTACTCCTCCGAGGTTACCAGATGATGGCGATGGTCGGATGTAGGCATTTGGGTCACACGACAATTCCATCATACGAGTCTTATCACCAAGCAACGAACCTAAAAGACCAACAGATAAGTTAAAGGCCATGTTAAAATAATTTTGTCGAATTTCAATAGTGCCAATGTTAAAAGAAAAGCTTCAATGCAACTAAACATCAGTCAGTGAAATTCACAATCTAATTTATAGCAATCTCTTTCTAGTGAAATAACAATGCTTAGTCAGATCACAACAATGCAAAGCGATCGTGATGGTGATCATGTGGGAGTGCACACGTCCTGAATAAGATTTTGAAGTAATGCATTATTTTGTACCTTCTACCAGGTGGAAAAATGCCTAACTCGGCTGTTGGAACAAAAGAAAGGATTGTTGTTTTTAAAACTGTGCAACTACGCCAAACATGGAGGCTCTTTGCAACCTAGCTTTATACCAAACACCTTAGCTTTGTACCTATCACCTTAGCTTTGTATTTACTACCTCAGCTTTGTACCTACCAACATCGCTTTGTATCTACCAACTTAGCTTTGTACCTACCACCTAAACTTTGTACCTACCACCAGTTGTTGACGACGATGGATCAACTGCTAATACGGCAACCTTATGATCTCTGGCTGTCAGCATTTTCCCCAATGCTTCAATATGCGTACTCTTTCCAGCTCCAGGTGGACCAGACAATCCTGTTTAAAAAGATCACTGAACTGTTACCAGAAGCCTATGCCTTAAAATTATTCAAATGCAATATTTTTGCAATATTACATTGTCTAAAATACCTTGGTAAAATTGGGCATACATCATACAAAGAAGAACTGCAGCATGTTCTCTTGCCATCTCAGACATCCAGTTCACCTGACAAGAAATTTTCTTAAGAACATTTTGTGGTATTATTTTGTTAAATACACTGCACCTATGATTCTGCAGCCCGGTACAAAACCACGATTTGACTTCAACCTAACTTGAGAACATTTGATTTTAACACAATTTTATGACTTCCTGTTCCATGAGCAAAAATTCAATTGGAATTATGTATTACGACCTCAAATGAAAACAGCCAAATCCAATCTCAGAACTTCTATAATGCTATAGTAATAATGCTCCAACAATGCATGGTTGTTCTCAAATAAAATTAGAATTCAAAATAATGCATTTTGTGGCATAATGTTACAATTCAGTTTTGCTTATGCACATGCTACTCTAATAAATACTGTCCAGAGCAATATGTATACATACCTATTCGAAATGAATTAATTTTGTAAATTGAATGTTTCTGCTTCAACCGAGTATACTCCAAAACTTCTTTCAGCAAGACTTGTGCCTGCGCTTTTTTCATTGGATGAGTGCTCTCTGCGAGAGTTATAGCCTGGGCAAGTGCCACCCGCTTGCCTTCTTTGATACCTTGCAGCAATTCTTGCACAAGAGGATCATCCGAGTCCACATGGTGTCGCGTATAAATAGTGTCACGCTCCACTGATGATGCTAGTTCTTCCTCTCTTTTCCGCTTGGCCTCTTCCTGTTCTTTCAGTTCTGCATGAGTTACAATTCGTAGTTTTCGGATTTCTGGCTGGAACGTTGCTAACTCTGAAATACTGTTGCTTGTGTCGATCGTGGAGCAGTTTCGTGTGTTTGTGGATAATGATGGAGGCCTGAATGATATCTGGATGCTACTGGGAGTTTTATTTCCACAAAGAAAATACTGTTGGCAGAAGACTTTCTGGCCCCAAGATGATACACGAAACAAAGTCCGGCGACAATGATACAAAGCTAACGACATGACTACGAACTCTCTCGAGATTAAAATAAACGCATGTCAAACGTCAGCACAGTTTCAAGTTTAAGTCTCTTTGACCACCTGCAAATAAAACAGATAACAAAGGCGTGCATAATGATGACCCAAGTGAGTGTCTACACTCTACACCAAAGACAACGGTAAACTTTAAATTAACTGAACCTGCAGAACTGTACTGGACTTGCAGAAAATTACTTGCAAATCACTGTGCATCATACGGCAGCGCTAGGTAAGTTAAACAGCCGTCTTCATTGATGCACGTCCACTCAGAAGATCCACAAGATTCACAGGTTTCGGATTATTACCATAGTATCGCTTGAGTTCATAAACGCTATTTTAATTCGTAAAAGGCATATTGCTAAGCTCAGCTGTATAACTGGAATTGAACCTTACACTTTCGAGATGTTTTCTCTTCGAAACGCGCTGACCGGCCACTGACCTTGACACCGTTCTTGTATCTGTTAACAGATGTCAGATAGTTATAGGTTGTACCTAGAGCAGCCTTCATTGCAGGCCGCCATTGCTCACATGTTTCACGCTCTTATTGAACTGAAGTCACAGTATAGATAGTTACAATTATTTATAATCGTAATCGTAATCTTCAAACTTCTAAAGCGCCATCGACGGCCAAGCGCAGGGCACCAGCCTATTCACGAGCGCTACGTCAAATCAGAGGGTGTTTCCAAAGAGTGGGGTAAGAAGGGGTAATTTCGTCCACGGGGTAAATTCGTCCAGTGGGATTACCAGAGAACCAGCGGGCAAAGGCAGACTTGATTGCTGCCACCTAACGCATAATATCACATGTAGAGTGTTTATCGAGACGGTTGTGCTTTGTTACAAATAAAGGCTGATTAAAGATTTAAAAAAACGATTTCGAACCGAATCCATTTCTCCATTCTGTCGCAATAAAAGCTCAGAATTAATCGAAGGCAATCTTATTGAAATGTTAATATTTTGTTTTTAATTATGTAAACCACTAAGTTTGTTGACAGTTTCGTTATCGAAAACAATTGTTTAATTGGCGGACCATGCACTCTGAGATGCTTTTCGGTGGTGCGTGTATAGGGGTAAATTTGGCCATTTGGACAAATTTGGCCATTTGGACGAATTTACCCCAGTCCCTAAGATCGACGAGGATTGGGTTCGATGTGTAAGATGTGAGCACAAATTTCACGCATCTTGTGGTGAAAATTACGGAGTGATTGAAATTGAAGATGGAGACTCGCTTTGGTGCAAAGATTGTAATTTGTTGACAATCAAGATGAAATTTCAGTTTTATGAGTTATTGGAGGATAGTGACCAAATATTGTGGCTTAATACTTTATATGATTGTTGCATAATAATGATAGCTTATGCGTTACCTGATATTACTGCTTCAGTGGTATTTTTATAATAAATTTGTGCATATACCTTGGCTCTTTGGTAATGAGGGTCAAACCAGCCACGCTGGCTAAATTTACCCCATACGTCGAGGTAAAACCGGCCAAAAATGCATTTAAGAAACCATTTCATTTGACATGCATTCTCCGAATCACAAAGAAAAATAACCTTGCAGTATATTGTTCCTATAAAGGCCTGTTTATTTGTGATTTCGTTTTATTTTGGCAGCTAACCAATTTTAATTTATTGCAAAAATAAGAAAATTGGCCGAAATTACCCCGGCCTCCCCTAATCCAAGAGAAGTCCGAGTCCAGATTCCAGGAGGCCAAATAAAATCAGAGGGGGTTTTCCATAGAGTAGTCCAAAAGAGGCCCGAGTCTGGTTTCCAGAAAACCAAATCAACTCAGATGGGATTTTCCAAAGAGTAGTCCAGTAGTTATACTGTGCTTTAGTTCAAATACCGTAATAATGATTACTAAAGGTGAAAACTGTGCAATATTTTTAGTCGTCGTTAACGGCCTTTTATGGCTTAAGATCATAGGCGTAATTTGTGGGGGGGGGGTACGAGGGGTACCCGTACCTCCACTTTTGGACTGGGGTACCGTACCCGCCCCCCACACACACTTTTGTAACAATCCCAATCAATATTTTATTTTTGTGCCTTCCCAGAGATCGCAGTCTCAACCTTGCTTCGTGTAAAAAATTGGTACCCCCACTTTTAGACCAGATTTAAGTTACGCCCCTGCATAAGATATCGTAAAATTGTAGGATCCTATAGTAATAACGATTATAATGAAACATAATTATGTTAATAGCTAGATGCGCACAGAAGCTGCGCATGTATGCAACAAGTTCATTCTCCAATGCTGAGTAAAATAAAATCCGCAAGCGCATAATTATTTATGTCGGTTACAATAGGGCAAACCATGCAGTAAAAAATACACATCATGGCATAAGCATTTTTGTGAAGGAAGTAGAAGACTACAGTGTTTCATAAAGTGTTGTGATCTTTATATTTGTATAGCCAGGTATTTCATGACTCATTTCTTTTATTTTTGCAGGAACTTAAATTATTTCTTGATAATTACCGATTGTAACGCTGACTAGCACGCAGGAGTTATAAGCATGTGGGCCGACACCGGAATAGCCATCCAAACACTGGTAAGCTATTAGACACTGTTAAATTCTTTAGTGCCAAAGAAAAGCGGTCGCAGATCAGGTTTACGATCGAATAAACGATGCGCTACAATTAAATTCTAAGAGTAATGACATTTAGTTGCGTGAGCGATATTGTTGGGCTATATTTGACCGGGTGCGCGACAATTACTTGGGCTATTTATGTCGTCCGTGACAACAAATGAACAGGTTGTCGTATTCTCATTGGGGAGGATTTGCTATGTCAAACGTTCTTTAAATAAAAGGCATGTCGGATGTGTTTCAGGTTGGACTCGATGAAATCTATTAAATCCTAGTGTTCATGTTGAAGTTTCACGATGCATAGCTTTGACTTACAAAAGCGTTTTCGACTGGGTATAGTCCTCATTTGCGATCACCATGCATGGGCAAACTATTAAATGCATTACGCTAGCCGCAACCACCCTTCCACGTCAAGGAACCTCATTTGACCGGCAACTCGGACCAGCAGTTATTGAGGTTTTGAATTTCGGTATAGATGGCGACGAAAGCAGTAATTGAACTAAGTAGTAATTCACCAGTTGTGTTCGGCGAGGCCTCCGTCTATATGTTTGAACTGACCAAAGTCAGTTTTCACCAATCATTAATTTTGGTAACACTTCATCTGCCCATGGTAGTCCTCACCAGATCCGTTCTCATGGTTGTCTCTACGAGAACCATGATTTTTAAGCTAAGAAGTTTCATGTGACCCCTAACACCTGAATAGTTTCTGTTAATGTATATTTGACCGCAAGGCTGCTTGTGTAATGCAGGGGGTAATGCATAATTTTTATGGAACCTCTTTATGACTTGTTAATTGTCGTAGTGTGTTGCACCACCTGTTACTTTGAGGTGAAGATCTCTTACACTCCTCATACCAATAAATATTACACTTGATCAGGACACTTTGACCCTTGGGTTGTGTACCTCATCAGGACAATATTAGGTTCTCAGGCATTCTTGATGGTCCCCAGTTGTGTGCATTCTGTTGGCTCTTCAATTTCATTTAGGTCTATACTAAACTCATCTGTTTCAGCTTGCTTAACCCAGGAGCGTCTATCCACATGCTGACAATTCTCGCTCAACTGCTCCCCCCCCCATTTCTTGGAAGGAGCATTTGCTCCAAGGTTTCCTTTGTGTAGATGCCCCTGGCTTAAGTGATGTTGTCTGACTTTATTTACCTGGAGCTGTTGGTTTCCAATGGACCTCTGCAATGGTATTACAAATTTTAACTGTGGTTTCAGGTGGAGCGACCATCGCTTATGCATCCATAGTGCCTCTGATGACTTTCTCTTAAACTGGCTCTATATAAATTTGCAATTACAATTATGATTACGAGAACAGTAATGTAGGGTTCATTTCTTTTTATGCAGCTTAACTCCATAATCGACCATTTCATTGGAAGCTTCTACTGTATCTCGTAGAATCGGTGTTTGTTCTACATTTTTGGGGGCCCTGTGCTGATCGAATGACGGGGCCCCTTACAATTTTAAGAAGCAAGGCAGACATACAATAACCCGACACATAACTTGTTATACTTTACAGCACATGAGAAGTAGATAGGACGATTGTCACGAGATCACGACTCACGCACTGACATGGAAAGAACATAGTCTGTCAAAGAACAATATTTAGTCATAGCTATGATTGCTATGCATAATGCATTGCAATTTGCACTGTTTCTTTCCTTAATCCTTTATTCTTTATTTTTTACTTTTACAATTTGGGGGCCCTGTGCTGCAGCACAATCAGCACCGTGGTTAATCCGGCCCTGTTTGTTGTATAATGATACACAACGAAGAATGTTTGCCTTTAGAGATTTTCGACTTCATTTCTGCTTTTTCTGTCGATTTTAGATGCCACACATTTAGGAGTGGTTTGCTTCTTCATTCGTTTGGACCCCAATCGGTCATGATGCGGACGGTTTGGCGATGGGTGCTTGGCTTGCTGGTATTCTGGATTGTCATTCTACTGTACATGAGTTCAACGCTTTACCAGTCTAGCAGCGTTTCCGATAAGATGGAACTTAAACTGATGAAGGCCATGGAGGAACTGGATGATTTGAAAAACCGGAATAGGATATTACACAATCTAGCCAAGGAACTCAAGTGAGTCTGCTGATGCAAAATCTTTTGATCGAAACAAAGTTTGATCCAGTAAAGCGTTAGAGTTTCGTTGAATAAATATCTGTGGACTGAAATTGAAAGAAAGATGTATATGATTGAATCCACAGTAGCCGATTGGTTAGAATGTTCGCTTGTAACGAGGAGAGTACAGGTTCGAGCCTCCCTGAGACAGTTACTGTGTAGGGCGCTGAGCAAGTCCTTCATTCACCATTGCTCAGCACTGTCTATTGATGCTTTGTCATTAGGTAGAAGTGCTTAATAAAGGCATAATATTAATAATAATAATAATAATAATAATAATAATAATAATAATAATAATAATAATAATAATAATAATAATAATAATAATAATAATAATAATAATAATAATAATAATAATAATAATAATATTGGTGACCTAGACCTATGTGAACAAATTTGGATACACGTTGAATATCCTAACTTTTAAAGTACTGTAATGTTTGACTTCAGCAGTCAGCAGTGTAGCTAGAGTGCACGTTGCATAAGGCTGGTGCTTAACTTCAGAAGAGTTGTTGTATGCATGCATCTGTTTAAGTGTGTTTGAGCAGAAATGCAGTAGAGATTTGTGTGTTGGACTTTCCTGAACATGCAGAAAATTCTGATTTAGCTGTATGACTGTTTCTTCAGAAATGAGCAAGCGCTGAAAGGAAAGAGCGACTTACTTGATGCCATTGTCAAAAACTCTATTGCGACTCTTCGGCCGAGTGACAATCTGCCTGTGGCATGCAAGTGAAAACTTTCCTTCTTTAACTGAGTCATGCCAAGAGAATTATGATTAAACTTATCAATACATTAATTATGATTAATGTAGCGTCTACATCATTGCAAGCATGCAAACAAAGCAATAATTAATTATTTGAACATCAGTTCAAATAAAATGTTTAATTGGAATGCCACTTTATTGCATTACAAACTTCTGAGTTAAAAATGTGATATCTTAATGTTAGATACCTGATGCTTTCACTTTAAATATATGTTATATGTTTATATTTACATACCGTACATACATAGTTACATACATTCATACAGACAGACTTGTAATTTGTAACTGTAATTGTAATCTGATATTTATAAAAATGCCGCTTCAAGAATAAACTCATCATTGGCACTCCCAACACGAACCAGTGAAATCACTGTCAAATTATACAGACTTCAGGCGCTTGTGAAACTGTGGAAGGGACAAACTGAGAAGCTCAAGCTGCAGCTCTCAAGAAAGGCGATTCCAGCGGGTGCATAGGCTTTGCCTTTACTGACATACCTACTTACATGGATACATGAATACATATATACATACATACACACACACACACACACTTGCATACATAATGACTTAAAAAATTAAGCAGAAGAAACTGTTGAACTCAGTAGAAGAAGAGCAGTCCCTTAAGCTAGCCCTGACTGGCCATGGGAATAAAGTGTTAGCAACTTCATTTTCTTAGCCTCAGTATGTGAGGGCAGGTGGCCAGTCCTCTCCCTCACCATCTCATCTTCCCACCGACAGTGTATATGGTCAGTGTACTCATTATAGCTGAGTTGAACTCAGAAACCAACAGAATATTGTAGAACAATTGCTTTAGGCAGTCTACAACTTGTTACATGTTCTGACAGTTTCTTGTAGCAACAGGACAGGTATTTAACTTGATGTTGTTTCAAAATCGGTGCATTAGAGATTATGTGCTCTGCAATAGAACCTGCCTCCGTTTGGTTTTCTAAAGTTAAAATCTGTGTCTTTAGCTGATACCGATGCAAAAGGAAACCCAAGCCTTGAACACGAGGTACTCAGAAGAGCTGCTGAAAATGACATGATAGAGATGTGGTTCTTCCTTAGCAGTCAGCTCAAACATCTTAGGAAGGATGTTGAAAGCACGGACAGGCATTCGGCTATTAATCGCTTGGACTATATCCTGAACACGGGAGCAGACCATCAGAGGTATTCAGCCAATTCAACATCTGTCTTAAGTTTTTTTTAAGTGCAACTGTTTTAAGAACCAAAAAGAAATAACTGCCTGAAATATATACTGTATTAAAATGCTTGATTTCAGTTGAGCCCAGAGCTATGAATGCAAAATCGTGACAACTGAAGTGCTCAAGTGATCACGACTAGGCTAATCAGCTATGTTAAATCTAACACTCATATCATTGTAAGTAGAGTAAGCGACTAAGTTAACACCATCACGTCATCAGCTTTTAGGTAAACAAGTGACTTAACTATGGATGTGATTCAAGTTTCGACTCGTAGCATCTTTACATCGGGTCTTTGTGACTCCGTGTATCTTGGATGTTATCACCATATGTAGATGTACGTGACACAATAATGGTCTCTGTCTGGGCATGCGTAACATTGGAACAGACTGCACAGTGTGTCACTGAAGTGACTATTGATTGATAATCTCATGTGTTGTAAGTCTTCTAGTTTGTTTCATGTGTTGTAAGTCTTCTAGTTTGTGTTATGTGTTGTAAGTCTTCCAGTTTGTGTTATGTGTTGTAAGTCTTCTAGTTTGTGTCATGTGTTGTAAGTCTTCTAGTTTGTGTTATGTGTTGTAAGTCTTCCAGTTTGTGTCATGTGTTGTAAGTCTTCTAGTTTGTGTCATGTGTTGTAAGTCTTCTAGTTTGTGTCATGTGTTGTAAGTCTTCTAGTTTGTGTCATGTGTTGTAAGTCTTCTAGTTTGTGTCATGTGTTGTAAGTCTTCTAGTTTGTGTCATGTGTTGTAAGTCTTCTAGTTTGTGTCATGTGTTGTAAGTCTTCTAGTTTGTGTCATGTGTTGTAAGTCTTCTAGTTTGTGTTATGTGTTGTAAGTCTTCCAGTTTTTGTCATGTGTTGTAAGGTTTCCACTTGTTCAGCTTAGGTATATAAAGTTATTTTTAACGTTTTCATAATGGATTAAAATTCAAAGAGTGATGTTTTGGCCGTTCGTCATACATGTTCTGTGCTTGTATGAAGTGACGTTTCGATTTATCAGGCAATTTTTGGTTGCCTTTAATTAATGCATGCATTGATTTTTTAATAGCACTTAACATGCAGCGCCAGCTAAGCAGGTGCAGTCGTTTTATTATGCAGGGGCTATAAATTATTTCAAATACATGTGTAACAGATGTGGAAATACTGTTGTAAATCCTGTGGAATTGTGATTAGTAACTTCTATTGTGCCGGTGTCTAATGCACAAGGCGTCAACCGCTGGCATAGCAACACCAAACCATAATCAGACCAATATCCAGAAGATCAGTCCGTAAGACTGATCTATGGAGGATAAGCAATTTGAAAGAGGTAAGTTTTAAGTTGAGTACGAAATGACAGAAGCGACTGAGCAGAGTGCACAGACACAGGCAGAGGGTTCCAAAGACGTAGGCCCAGCAACCAAAAAAGCTCGTTCACCAAGTACAGTTCTTGATTTATGTATGGCCAGACAAGTATAATGGGATACATAATCATAAATTGTGACCAGCCAAAACAATCAGACAATTTAGTAGACTTGACTATTGCTAAAGGTTTTAAGTCAACTTGCACTTCAGCCATATAAGACTGAATATCCTATTTTATTGCCAAGACAGTATTTTAAGGATGCTTTAGTTCCCTAGTTTAATGGTTCAAAATAAAGAGGAGGTTAGATTGTTCTTTCTGCAATTATATTATGTCAGCCATTTAGCACATGCACAGTCAGTAGATCACAGTCAAGGCCATGATGCAGTGAAGTTCTCTGAAACTTTATAACAGATAACAGCTGTAAGACCATAAAACAGGTTTCATTTTCTAGCTCCACTTTTGGTTGACATCACTTTTCATCTTGGGTCAGTATCCCAACAGTTGTTTGCTCTTTATCTTGCCGATAACAAATATATTTTCTGGGTTTAAGGTCAGTACTCAGGGATCTGTACAACCTGAGCTCGTTATCAGACGAGTGGAGACGAAATGAAGCAAGGTCACTGGGTGATATTGTACAGAAAAGAATTACTTATTTACAGGTAGAAAGTCTTCAGTTCTGTTAATCAAATCTGGTTTATTGATTAGGGCATTTGAGCAAATCAGCAACTGATGTATGTCCGTCTGTATCTGGCTATGTTTAAAGCACCTTTTATAGAACCCCTTGATAGAACCTATCAAGAGTGCTTAACATGGCAATCTAACAGAGGTGCATCTTAAGATGGCTTGAAAATGTTTACTCAGCTGTGTGCGATGAAATAGTTCACATGTTTAACGGTTGACTCGATGAGGATGGTTCAGTGCACGAGAAAGCACGATGTGCCTGCTCCGTTGTACAGAAGCGCAGGACCAACAGGTCTCTGTTGGGTCACTGAAAGTAACAGTTGTTGAGTAGGCAGGAAAGCAAAGCTCTTTGATGTAGTAGTCTGTTGCTGCACTGAATACTGAGGCTTTTATAACAATCTAGACAACCTATTGTTATAAATGGTTGCATGGTTTGACTGTCAATTTCAAACCTTTGATTGCTACTGCACATTAACAATCTGCCATTGAACGGTCTTCATTTATTGTAACTATGTTGTTATTGGTTTATTGATTAGCGCATTTAAGCAATGGAAACATCTAGACAACCTCCTGTTATACATGGCTTACATGGTTTGATTGTTAGTTCAAAACACTTGATTGCTATTGCACATTAGTATAGTAATCTGACACTGAATGGTGTTATTTACTATGCTCGTTTGTTACGTTACATTCTGTGTGGAATGTGTTGTAGAACCCAGCTGACTGCTCCAAGGCAAAGAAATTAGTTTGCAACATCAACAAGGGCTGTGGTTATGGCTGTCAGCTACACCACGTCCTCTACTGCTTCTTGATTGCCTACGGCACAGAACGGACCCTCATCCTCGAGTCTCATGGTTGGCGCTATTCTTCCGGTGGATGGGAAAAGTACTTCCTCCCTGTTAGCGAGACTTGCACTGACCGTTCTGGAAGTTCGTCAAAGTCTTGGGGAAGTATGTTCTTGATCTTGAGTTATGATTCACATTCACACTGCAGTACTTCTAGCTTTTGGTGAAGTGGCATGCTTATAGATGTGTGTGTATGCTTGTGTGCATGTATGTATGTATACATGTGTGTGTATGCTTGTGTGTATGTATTTATGTAACTATGTATGTACAGTAAAAGTCATTTCCACATGGTACATACATAGCTAACTGCGTAACTTTCATAAAATGGCATAATGGGAGTAAAAATCATAAACAGAGGGCTAGTCAAAATCCAGTAAAATGGAGCAGTTTGAAGAGAATAGTGTCCGATTTAAGGGGTGTGCTGTTTTAAGTACCAGAATTAGACCATCGTTTCTATCACTTGTCGAGACCCAATATTTTACTTTGGCCTAGGCACGACTCTGTCCTGCCCCAGTGAATGTTTATCCATGCCTCAAGTTCAGCTTTTACTGACTGTGTACGCAAAATGGGCTTTAAACAACAACAATGACAATAATTATAACAACACAATAATAATAATAACAACAGCAGCAATAATATTAATAATAATGCTTAGTTGGGGCTGGTGATGACAAGTGTGTTAATTGGCCAGTTTACTTTTGGTCCTATCTGGGATGATCTTAAGTAGTAATTTATTCTGTGTTGTGTAGTGAACAGTGAAAATATTCAAGTATTGGAAATGCCAATCGTGGACAGTCTACATCCACGACCACCGTACATGCCACAGGCCATACCTGAGGATCTGTCCGAGCGCCTCATTCGACTGCATGGTCATCCGTTTGTCTGGTGGGTCGGCCAGTTCCTCAAGTATCTGATTCGACCTCAGCCGACTTTGGCCGGCGACATCGAGTTGACAATGAAGAGGCTTGAATATAAGAGCCCTATTGTCGGGTAATGCAATTTTTTTTGTATTAGATAATTTTCAGAGAGGCACATTGGGTATTGTTTTGTGTGTTCTGCTTCCAGTGCATTTTGTTATATAACTTATTGACTAGCCGTGCAGTTGAATAAGAGGCAGCTTACCGCAAGAGGCAACTATTGATATAAATATTGGGATACAGTGCGGGTGGCCAGTCCTTTCCACTGCCATCTGATTTCCCGTTGATATTTTATAGCTGAGTTTGCTAAGGTCGTAAGTAGACCAGAAAACTCTGAACATCGTTTTAATCGTGGCAGTGATTTGAGCCCCATCACCTGTCTAGCATGCTAACCACAGAGCGTGTAACCCAAAGCATTACCCATTTTTTGAATTGCTGTTGAAATGTTTTACATTTGAACTGAAATATATTTGAGTCGTGACTACTTTTGAAAGAGGGACCTGTGTGATAAATGAATTGTTACCTATTATATTTCTGCTGGAATTTATCATTGTTGTTACATTACTTTACTTTGTGTGTTGGCACATACAGCCTGTTATTGTAATTAGAATTTGTTCGGCAATGCTCGCAAGGAAACTAATGAGATGTTCACTTCGTGCTATCCTGTGTTCTTCAACATAGATCAGTTTCAGTGATTTGTGGGGAACATGCAATTAATTTGATTTTATGTTGCATCATGGGACTCATTTTGGGATTGGATTTTTCTTCGTGTGTCAGGGTTCATATTCGGAGGACCGACAAAATCGGTTCGGAGGCTGCTTTCCACAGCCTCAGCGAGTACATGAGGCATGTCGACGACTATTACAATCAGAGGGAAATGATTGAAAAGGTCGACAAGCGTCGTGTCTACTTGGCAAGTGATGATCCTAACGTCATTACTGAAGCCAAAGAGAAGTAAGCAAAAACATGCACACTGTTTAGTGTAACATGGTAAAATGCATACCCTGAGCCAGAAGCTTTGCAGCTACGATAGTCAAGCAATTGTATTACAGCTGGTGCTGATCCAAGGAGTGGTCAATGTAGTTAGATACCTAGTCTGGGGTATTGATCAGACTGAACTTCACATCATTATTGTGAGAGCATAACCTCAAGATGACCGTGTGTAGGATTTTATTTATGTATGTGTGGACATATTTTTGTAGTGCCTGTCAGAACCTCTCAAAAGTAATTGTGATCACAGAGTTATATAGAGAGACTCTTAAGAGTTGTTCGAACCGTGCAGCTTAACATGATCTTCTAACCCAGCTGTTCCCAAACTTTTCTGGGTCGCGACCCACTTGTGAATATCTTGGCAGTCTCGATACCCACTGTATAAAATTAAGCATTGTGTACTAGAATTTCCTTCGTAAATTGTTTTCGAAATATGCGGATTTATGTACAGCGCTTAGAAATTTAAAGCATTAAAAGGAAATTTAGGTAAAAGCAGTTTACAATTTATTGCAATCCAGCTAGTTATAGCCCAATCATAGTCAAATGTTGTTGCTGCAAAAAATAAATGTTTCTCGAAAAAAATTTGGCGACCCACTTGCCAGAGCTTCGCGACCCACCCACAGTTTGGGAAACTCTGTTCTAACCGATCTAAGTGGGTGTGATTTAAGGTGAACAGAGGACACAAGTTGAGCTGAGCAATATGAAACAGTCTGTACATTCAGAGAAAGCTTATCTCAGTGCATGAGGAAGACTAATGTTCTTGAACAGATGCTTGGAAGCCAGCACCTGCAAATCACCAACAGGTATAAACAGACTATGACCAGCATGGCATGCTCTAAGGATGTGCTGCTCAATGATTTCTAATTTTTATTGGAACATAATGTGCATGGATTTCTTTCTGACTTAA
The DNA here is from genome assembly GCA_963556255.1 of Allolobophora icterica. Taxonomy (NCBI): domain Eukaryota; kingdom Metazoa; phylum Annelida; class Clitellata; order Crassiclitellata; family Lumbricidae; genus Allolobophora; species Allolobophora icterica. Next base: position 45,583,801 of record OY744610.1, on the reverse strand, counting down.
CTTTGAATTATTAGGTATCCAGACTATGAAGTCATCAGCGACTCGGCTTTCTCGAGGTCCGCCGGATTGTCCAGTCGCTACAGCGACGAGTCTCTGCGATCGGTCATTCTTGACATTCACTTCCTGGCGCTATCCGATTACCTCGTCTGCACGTTTTCATCACAGGTGAGCTTTGTAGTGTTGCCTAGCATCTTATCCGGAAGCTTTAGAGTTGTATTGTTTCATGTTCTTCTGTTTGAGTGTAGCAGAATTAGGGCAACTCCTTTGAGGCCGCTGGAAGTGGCAGAGTTGGGGTTAGACATGCCTATAAATTACAACTACATCAATTGGAATGGAACTGTTATGTTGGTTTATTAAATACTTAAAGGCAATATATTAAGTTTCTAGATGCATGCGTACACACCAAAACATGCATGCATGCATGCATATATGTTTGCATACATAGATAAAACACGTACATACATACACACATGCATACACACACACAGTATGATATAGATAATGTGTTTGCTGTAAAAGGTCCCACAATCTGGAATGGCCTTTCCTCCTGCTCAGGGTCAAACTAACGACTGGCTTTTCCTCATCTGTCTTGCATTCCCTAAAGGCATTTATGTTTCCCTGGGGCTTCTGTGCTGAGAGCGCCTCTGAATAATTATTCTGCAAGAGGCGCTTTATAATTTTCTAGATATGATACATACATGCTTACAACGCTTTTATAAGGTATTTATAATTCATTCATATCAAAATTTTATATAGCGCCCCTTCAAGGTTGTCTACTCGGAATCACTCCCGACTCAACCCTGGCTGAAGGGTACTGTCTTGAGATTGGAATAAAATGTTGCGGCATGGGCTCTAGGGACTAAGCAATCCGCCACAAGATGCCCATTCCAGGTGTGTTGTTTTAATTGTCCTGATGCATGTATACATACATACATACATACATACATACATACATACATACATACATACATACATACATACATACACACATACATACATATACACAATTCAAATCAAATCAAATCAAAAAATCTTTATTGCAACCAACAACAGAATAACTTGCATACATACATGCAGTATGAGATAGATAATGCAATTGTGAATGAGAGATTCTATGTTAAATCTGGATTACGTATTTTGCATATAGCCATATAATGTGTAGACATGACATAGCACTATTAGACACTTGGTTCAAGAGACTTGAGGTATTATTGAAGAAATTATTGGACTTGTGCTGCATGACTGATATTCATGTAAATAACTGGAACTGACTTAATGCTGCAGACCAATAATTTGCAGCAACTGTGCAAAATTTTAGCATTTAGCTTGAAGAAATATCTCTACTAAATGATCTTTTTGTTGGTTTTGTCGATTTTTATGTTGACTTGAGGTTGCAAATTGATGACTTGCAGCTGTGCAAATTTTTTCTTACATAAAACTTTAAGATGTCTTTACCAAACGACCTTTCTTTGATTTTCTGGAATTTTTATGTTGACTTAAGATTCCAAATTGATGACTTGCAGCTGTGCAAATATTTTCTTGCACGAAACTTGCTTTCTTGCTGTCACCCTTGCTCGTTTTTTTTACTAAATTATATGTCAAAGTAATTAATTTTAGCCCATCACGTATATTAAGCTTTCCTTTATGATCTGTACGACAGCCACGTTGCACAACATTTTCATATGCTTCATATTTATCAGAGAGAGTTTTTGTCCTCTTCTTCGATCAATCAATCATTTATTGGTCCAAAATCCAGTAATTGCCAGACAATAAGAATTCAAAATCACATAAGTAAGCTATGAATTACCAGAATTCTTTTAGAATAAGTATAACTGGAACAGTGGTTCAAAGAAAACCTTCAAGGAACCTAAGTCCCGTTAGATAAGACTCCCCACATGAGATTCAATCAATGGCAGAGCGGACCGGAGAGATTACTAATTCTACTCCATAACATCATGAGAACATAAAGGAGTAATAAATAAAAGGAGTAGTGTTCACTAATTTCCATAACAGTGGTTCCCAATCAGTCTTCTGTATTGTTAAACACATTCAAATACAGGTTTGTCGTGTGGCCTATGAGATCATGCAGACCTTGCACCCAGACGCCTCTCGCTATTTCCGGTCGCTTGACGACGTCTACTACTTCGGCGGACAGAATGGACACAACCAGGTCGCCTTCCGGGAGCACGTTGCACAGTCGGCGGAAGAATTAGACTTGTTGCCCGGCGACGTTGTTGGCATAGCTGGCAACCACTGGGATGGCTTCTCAAAGGGTCGAAGTCACCGGACGGGGAAGACAGGCGTCTATCCATCGTACAAAGTACACGAACATTTAGATATTGTCAAATTTCCAACATATCCAAATGCGACACCCAGCAGCTGATGGTTGTAGCTGGGCTGAGCAAGGATGATAGTTTTATTGAACTGATAGTAAAAATTGGAAAATTTATAGATGAAGTGTTTGTTAGTAAGTTGAATGTACAGCGTCGACTACTTGTGAATGTAATCCTTTCGTCCTTAGCTTTACTCGAAGTTGTGCTTGAGTCAAACTGTTCCTGGAAATCAGTTCTGGAATTCACTGATATTGAAACTCTGTGACAAGATGTCTAGTGAGTAGCACTAGTAGTTCAAGCTTGTGGTCCATAGAAAAGGGACCACGTCTCCCAAATAAACTCCCAAACAAACTTATAAGCATTTTCTATAAGCTGATACATGTATCTTCAGGCTAAAATCTCAGCACATTTGGTGCAAAATTCATACACGTTTTTTCAAGAAAGCATAAAATATAAATTGTTGGGAAATTGTATTTATTTGAAAATCGGAGTCCCATGTTCTTAGAATTTGGCTTTAGTGTTGCATATAGAGGAACACAGTTTGTAGAAAAATTAGCCTGAAGTGCTGGTGCATGCATTGGATTCAGAAACCAAACTTTGATACGTTTGTGATCGTAGTGGAAACTGCTTTATCCAGACATTGTAGAAAGAAACAAGTGGTCCGTTTTCTTCATTGAGTTCACATGCATCGTGCCGTAGACAAAGAAATTTGTTTTTGAAAATTCTTTTTTGTCTCGTCTTCAACGCATGTTAAGTAGCTAAATTTGTGAAGCAGACAGTCAAACCTCCACATATGTGTCTGTCTGTCTGTCTGTCTGTCTGTCTGTCTGTCTGTCTGTCTGTCTGTCTGTCTGTCTGTCTGGTCTTCCTTCTTATTTCATAGTCATTCCTTTGGCTCACTCTAAGTCTTCCTGCTGGTTGACAGTAGGCTGTCTTCAGTATCACGTTCTTTATTGTCATGTTTACTAATCTTGCTGCTCGCACAAAGTGTTGTTCCTCGTGATTAGGTTTTTCAATTGCACAGTTCATTTGTTACCGAATTTCTTCTCACCGGTATGAAGTGGAAGGTATTTAACACTTTAACGACGAGCGTGTACTAAAAGCTACTGGAAAACCAGTGCAGCTTGTCGTTAAAGTGCTAAGCGTCTGGTGTGGATGGCATACATATCTGCAATTGGGTTTTCGTTTTCAGTGCATTAGTTGAATTTGCAGTTGGTAATGAAACATTGTTTTACTGTCGTCGGATTGCTAGCTGTTGTGTTTGCGCTTAAGCCAAACATTCCTTCAACCTCAGGACGACTTGTGTGTAGAGTATTGTTGATAAAGGCACTTGACTTTACATTTGGTGCTCTACCTAATGGAAACGCACAGCATGAATTTGCTATGTTTGTTCGATGTTATACTGATGTATATTTCTGTATATAAAACTGAAGGATATCTGCTGTACATGGGTGCGATGTTGCGATCGATATTGTGTGTCAGCTTTGGATAAGTTGTCTGGCATTTGCAATTTATAGACATTGTATAATTTTACTGCTGCTACGACCGTATGATTGATTTGCATGTTTTGTTATTCTACGCTACGCTTCAGTGAAATCGATTTAATCATGTTGTGAGAAATTTTTTAATTTGTTCCCTATGGAATGTTAAAATTGTGGATGCATAGGAGACATCCAAACCTGTATATGATCAATTAGATAAGTAATATATTTCGTTTGAAAGTAATTGTGTCATTAGTGATGAATAAATTTTAAGTTTTTGAGGGTTGATGAACGCCTCTGAATAGTTATTCTGCGAGAGGCGCTTTATAAATTTCTAGATACAATACAATACAATACAGTGGTAGATGAGCTGATTGATATTTGGTTGCCAAGGTTAAAGGTTAAAAGGTTAAAGTCTCAAGTTCACAATATTAAGACTTGTTTGTGTTGGCAGAGCATCTTGGGTAATCGGCACATGTGGCCGAGTCAGTAGTGCCTGTTGGTGTTCATAGAGTGTGCATTTTCGTGCAAAGTTAATTAATTATGTACTTGTTAGAGGAGTGCACAAACTTGGCATATTTACATTGGTTATTATTATTAATTTTTAATTATTATTAATTTATTAATGTTAATATTAACGTTGTGTTTATTAATTAGATATAATTATTGCAACATCTGTACCAATTTATTTGTGCTATTAAATAATGACATTTGCTAAAAACATTTATCAGTAACAGCCAATAAAAGTAAAATTTACTAATGTTGCCATTTGCTTTGTTACTTGTTTGTGTGATATATAATATATAGCATAATATCTATACCATACCAGTAAGGACCAATAAACATTGGCAACATGTTTATTACATATTTTGGAGGCATCATATATATTATATATAACATTTGCATGTGTATGTTTATATATGAATATGAATTTTCTGTTCTAACTAAACTCAGTCTTGTTGATATTATGTAATCTATGGACCTAACTTTTAGAGATTTTATCCGTGATTCAGAGTTTTTTTCTGATTGTTTTCTTTTATAATGTACAGGTAAAAACAGATAGGTGTTCCATGTAATATATAGGAGGTTATTTACATGGGTGCTAGCCGGTGTTAATGACAGGTTAAATGCAGAGGTAGGGCTATTCATGCGTGCAAACCAGTTGATGTGAACGAAAAGGGAGAGGTTTTAGATTCTGTTAAGTTATTTGAGTATGTGAAAAATTGGAGTAATTCATCTGTGTGGTTTACGATAAGAACTTCAGTTAGGATAAGAACTTCATAAGTAAAACTGGAGCCTCTTTGAATCAGAGGTAAAATGGAGTGGTGTTCATCTCTATAAAACCATCAGCCTAAGTGAAATTGGAATCTCTTTAAATCGTGGAGGAAATGAAGTGGTATTCACTTGTGTAAAGCTATTTAGAATCGGTACCTCATAAGTAAAACTGGAGCTTCTTCAAATAATGTGAAAACTGGAGTGGTATCATCCTAAGTAAAACTGGAATCTCTTTAAATCATGGGGGAAATGGAGTGGTATTCGTTCGTGTAAAACCCTTTAGAATCGGTACCTCATAAGTAAAACTGGAGCTTCTTCAAATAATGGGGGAAATGAGTGGTAGTCATCTGTTTAAAACCATTAGCTTCAGTACCTCAGCAGAACTGGAACCTGCTAACATCATGCAGTAAGTGTTACCAAAAGTAATGTTTTTAATTTGTTTAAAAAACCTGTTGATGTGTTCTTTCAGTGGGCATACATTTCTCGGTTGTAACAAGTTCAGATTTTAACCACAGACCTTGAGCTCCGCAAGCCTCAGACCGTTCTGCTTATGCTCAACTCCACCGCTTTCTTAGAAAATAGTATTTTCTATTGTATGCTTTTTTTGGTGTATTATGAAGCTTTCTCTGCATGACTGTTTAGTGATTGATTTCAAATCATTTTACTTTGATGGTCTGATTGTCAGAAATAATTGTTTCAGCATGAGTTAGGATATTTTTTCTTTGCTGTATGAAGTTTTAATGTTGTCAATATTTTACGATGTCGTTTTCTTTGAATCAAGCATATATCGTGTGATTGTAATCGAGCTGTTACCGTGGCCACAAATATAGTAGCATACAGTGACCTGTGATACCATGGCCATGGAGGGAAGTACAGATTGTCGCCAGTTATCATGACAACAAATGAAGCCACACATTGTCACCAGTGTTATCATGACCATCTGGAGCAACACTTGGTCACCAGTGTTACCACAGCCACAAAGGGAGCGATATACGTTGACCAGTGTCACCTTGGCCACTCTTTGTTGGGTTTGAATCCTGGCTTATACTTCAGTTGAGTCAGAATATGATGCTTACCAGAGGTTCATGTTAGCACTTTGCATAAAAGGTTCTTCAGCCACGTCTCTTGGTTATTACTCTGAACCAGCCTATCCAACGCACAGCACATCTGCACACCAGTTCGGCAAAATGTCCATCTGGCGAAATTCCTTAGTTGCTCCTGATTAGCTACAGTCTTGCCCACTCCCTGTCCATCTCCCTCTCTTCCCTGTGGCCAAGGGCAAAGAAATTACTCTGTTCTCTCATCATTTTGATAAAGGAACAAAGTACAGTATGTTTCTAAACAGGCCAGACATAACTTTCCTGTTTTAACAGTTTTACAACGAACTGTGTTGGTTTCCCAGTCACTTTTAGTACACAGTTATCAGTAAAGTGGTAGTGGTACTGAATGGACCAGAGACATGCAACCTCTTCATTTTTATGAACAGAGGTGATCACTAAATGAGCTAGTATTGTATTGTATTGTATTGTATTCGGATATTTATAAAGCGCTTCTAGCGGGAGGGCCATTCAGAAGCGCTCCCAGTGCGATAGACCCCGAGAGAAAAAGCAAGTTTTAAGAAAGGTAAAAGAGGAAGAGACGCTACCTGAGAGAATAGAAGAACGAACAAACGGAGGAAGCCCATTCCAAAGAGCAGGGCCAATGGAAGCAAACGACCTAGATTGAGCCAGTGAAGTCCTGACACCTTATAGTACCTTACTATAGTGTTGATAGTAGCCCAAGGCCTGTCACCTTGTCTTGAGAAAGTTGGGATTAGGTTACCAAAGGTTAATCAACGATCTGAAAGGGCAGTAGTGACATCTGGCAGTAAAACAAAAGTACTTTTATAAAGGTTTCGTATGATTTGTAAATAACATTCAAGTTCACACAAAATGACCCTCGTCAGTTTCTCCAGAGCCGATTTATTTGTAACAATAACCTTGCTGAAAATTTGTCTGCACTAATGTTTCTCAGTGTACAACAGTGTTTCATGCGACCAATTTCACGAAGGAATGCCAAAGGAACTCGATAAACAATCTAGTACATAATGACAGATTCACACACATCATAGGAATTATACATGAAATGAATTACAAATAACACAATTAACTATCACTTTCTAAATGTTTCAAGATTTGGAATGTATTGAGATTAGTCTGTTTACATAATCAGTCAAACGAGCCCAATGATCATGAGAATATAAATACATTTAGTTTCTGTGATTAAGTCAAATTAAAATATAAAGGCAGAACAAATAAACAGCAGTAGTTCTAAAGAACAACCTCCACATGCTAATCAAACCGATCAACTAAATGTCTTTGAAAATAACACTAGTAAAAACTAAAACAATTGTTATTTTCGACACAATACAGATCAGATGTTAATTAAGGAAAACTCAGATCAAAAAGAAAAGGAATGTGGCAAACACCAACTGCAGACTACAACTTCCTCAGATCAAACTGGTAAATAAGCAGGTCTGATCTGTAATGAATACACTTACGATGATCACACACAACCAACCTTATTTAACACAGAAATTAAACCCATTGTGTAGAAACTTGTATGCAATAATTTCATGCATAGCAATCCCTTATACGTATATCTCGAATCAGATCATGAAAATTCTGCTGCAATGCATGTATAGCTAACAACAGAGGCGTAACTTTGGTTTAAAAAGTGGGGTACCAATTTCTTACATATACCAAGCAAGGCAGACTGCGATCTCTGGGAAGGCACAATAACAAAAATATTTTTTGGCATTGTTCAAAAAGTGGGGGTACTGTACCCCCAGTCCAAAAAGTGTGGTACGGGTACCCCTCGTACCCCCCCCCAAATTACGCCTATGGTCAACAAACACAGACATTTGGAGTTCTGTTTTCTAGGTTTGTATAAAAAGCACATGAAATTAAATCCAGATTTGGTAAGTCATAACCAGAACGAAACCGGAGTTTCTGAACTTTCTGCGAGTTCTATGATGCATTCTTTAGAGGCAACTCTTTAGTGTCAACTCAACATATCAGTTGCTCGACATACACAGTCTTCCACTTTTTCTGTCGCCTGTTCTCAGATCTGAGAGTCTGATGTATTTCGACGATAGACTTGCTTTGCCTTCAGCTCTGACATGGGTGGGGGGCTAGGCTCCTCCATTTGAGGAGGAGGAGGGGGTGGAGGTGTCTCTTGACGAGGAGGGGTAACCCGGTAGGGTGGAAGGTTCTGATCAGGTGGTGTCTTTGAAGGGTAATATGGCTCTTTCGTATCATCAGACGTATAGTACGGCTCTCTTGTTGCAGCGGGTGGTGGCATCGACATCATCTGTGGCTGGGAAAAGCCACCAGGCGTGTGTCGCCCACCAGGAGTGCCGATTGGTGTCGCAAGTCGAGAACGACGCTGTGCGACGCGCAGCGACTTGTCCGGCTTGCGCTTCTCTTCTGCGACTTCACAGGAACATATGCGACACGACATGAAAACGTTGAGGATCAGCTGTGCGAACCAGACAACCATCAGGAGCCACTGAGCAACCTGCAACAAAATATGCATACACAGTAAACACTTAATTGTATTGCATTGTATTTCAAAACTTATAACGTGCCCACCAATCAGAGATGCTCCCAGTGCGAAAGTCCTTGGGAATAAAGGCAAGGTTTTAAGACAACGAAAAGCTGTGGCAGGACCACCAGATAGTAGTGCAGCCCTGACCGAAGGAGGAAGCCGATTCCACAATGAAGGGCCAATACTAATGAAGGAATGAGACTGGGCCATTGCCAGTAATGACACCAAAACATTAAAATAAATTACTTCAAAACGTCAGAGTGAATGGTTTAACACAATGAATTATTTGAAAACATTTGACTGACTGAAATGAAAACAGAAAAATGAACGTTAAAACACAGACGTGAAAATATTAAACAATGAATGACATTAAACAAACAAAAAAATTACAAGACCACAGCATCAGAAAACCGCAGAACGAAGGTCTTTTTAGTTTGATGTCTATGTTTCACAGGTCATCAAACTGTTGTTAAGCTTGTAGGGTCCCAACACCTGTATGAAGTGGTGTGCTTGACAGTACAGTGGTTAGCATGCTGGACCATCAACTGTAAACGCTTGAGCTCAAATCCTTGCAAGGGAAGAAATCTACAAGATTTTGGCTCTACCTGCACCCCTTACAGTACTCTGCTACAACGAGTACACTGAGAGTACACTGACCATGGAAAGATCAGGCAAGAAGCTAAGAAGAATGAAGTCACTAACACTTCATACTCATTGGCTGCCTTTAAATGACTGCTCTTCTTTACTCTAAGTAATACAACGGAAATAGCTTGCCGTGATCTTTAAGCCACAAATAAAAAAGGTTCAAACTCGCGTGCAGTGGTAAATTTCACAATATTACCACAACAGCCATTACAAAGCGATGAGACACCAGCAGTGGGACTACACCACAATTCAGTGAGCAGAGCACATAAAAATGTCTTATGAATTACACAATGTTTCTTTCCTTACGGCCGTTGCACACTCCCTGTTGGCATCAATACACATATTTGACCATCCTTGTGGTATCCATCCTACATAATCCCAAAAATTCCAAATTGCTACTTAAAAGCCCAGCACAGTCCGGCAGCATGTTCACGAGACCAGAGTGAAGACAGCTCTCTTCGTTTCATTATCACCAATGCTGTTCGTGGAGTGCTTGCTTAATTGTGTAGAAAGACACAATGTTTATTTGAACAAAAGTGGTTTCCTACAGTTGCCAGTGTCAGGCATCCAAAGAAGTTGTATCCAACAACTCCAGCAGTGGTTCCACGCACGATACGCATCTGGCTCCATCCGTTCCATTTTTGTAAGTCAGAACACCTGTTCAAAGCCAGAAAAATTAAACAAAATATTCAGCAGCTTGAAGATTTGTAGTTTAAAATATTACATTAAATATTTCTAACATTATTCCTAGCTCAGAGTAGCTGCATGCTAATTCCCCTTCTGGGGAGAATCCTCTCTCCGGCTCCGCGTTGGCTATGGGACATGAAAGCAATTGTCAAACACCAAGTTTGAAAATTTTACCTTAGCATACTGTCCTTTCTAAACAACTGCTTTTGGTCTCATATCACTGATAAGACGGCACAAAAATTCATAACCACTTACATGCAATCGGGCTACAAACTGTATGCATCTGAGGCCATTAGTTACCTAGATTATTTCTCAATTTATGTAGCATCATGAGTTAATAACAAAAAAGCGTTAATCAGTCAAACTGTGTACTTCTGCCTGACAAACATCTACAGAGTCCTTAGACGGAAACCAGGGGCGTCTAAACCCCCCTAAGTCATTGGAGCAAAGTCCCTTTTCCCCTCTTCTTCCCCCCTCACCGTTCCTTCCCCCTTAAAATGGTGGCACACACACGGACAGATCTTCCCCCCCCCATTTCTTGGATGGAGCATTTGCTCCAAGGTTTCTATGGTGTAGACGCCCCTGACGGAAACTATGCACTTATTAAGATATAAGAGAAACAAAGAACACTGCAAGGCCAGTAAGTAAACAGGTAGGTAAGTATGGTAATTAAATAGTCAGGTCAGTAATCAATCAAGCAGAGTATCCAACACCCAGAATCATGAAAATAGACTAACGTCTTAGGAACTGTACTGTTGTTGTTGTTTGGTAGCTTAGTGACGTAATCCATGGTGTATTGGCAGAATCGATGCAAACCGTCTGTGACGATCGCTGTTCCCGCCACTTCGAGAATTGTTATTAGCGAGTTGATGATGATAAAAACTGGATTGAAGGCAGTCAGGATGTAGCTTATGTGCCAATCTTCAATCGACCTTAGCAGAAATCAATATGACATAGAATCAAGTGAGGAAATGGTAACGTAAGTGCTCATTTATATTGACACAAATTACTTTTGGGTGTGACAATGGAGTTCAAATATCGCAGTTGAAGATTTAACGGGACAACCTTACATCATACTTACTAGCTTCACTGGCTTCCTGATGAATGGCACATTAAGATTTAAACTTTGTACTTGACCTTTAAATCCCAGAATACAAATCTTCCATCACATCATTTTTACCTGGCTTATTCAATGGATTATGATTTCTTAATCGTGATAACAGAAGTCATTACATAGATTAGATTTAAAACCATAACGTCCTCTTTGACTAGAGTGTTTCTTCTTATACTGGCTTGTTACAATAGCCTATAGGCTCAAGAAAATTACTACAAAAACAGTCTTGACTCCACTATAGAACAAGGCTGTCAGAATTACGGTGAAACTGCTGATAATGTTATCTTTGGGGCTATATTAAATCCCATACTATGATCTGATGACCAGAGACCTGATTGATGGCATCATCTTCAACCACCTATGAGGGACTGTCGGACTCTCGAAGTTGTGTTCTGTACTTCATCAGCCATCATTGTTCCACATTTGTTTGGTTCCAATGGATTCTGTGTAAATGTGGAAGCTTTCCAGAGGGGACCCTTCTACCTATCTAAGCACTGTTTGTTATCAATGATTTTAACACCATTAGGTCAGGGGTGGCGAACCTTTTTTAAGGTGCATGCCAAAATGCTGCTAAATCATTTAATAAAATACCTTCGCGTGCCCCTCGGAATTTTGTACAGTATGTAATTATTTTTCTCATATAGGTTTTAATTACCAAAGTGTAACATAAAATAAATTAAAGACGTTATTTCAAAGATCGTTTTTGAATGGTGTTAAAATAAAGTCATTCAAAAAAGAAAACGTGGATTCCTACAGAGCTTTTGTATTTCTAATTTTGAAATTTTGGGGGACGCTCTGAATTCTACGTGCCCAAAAAATTTCAACGCATGCCACTTTGGGCACGCGTGCCATAGGTTCGCCATCCCTGATTTAGGTTAATGTGAGCAGCACTTTTATGAGATACCTAAAGGTGCTCCTCGAGTAAAAGTGTCTAACTAAACTAACCATTTTTGTTTCAACGTGGCCGTTTTGGGAAACCTTTTAATACACTACATACGAGAATTTAATAAATCAATTACTGCGAAAATAGTCAGTTCAACACTCACTTATAGTTGTGTGCATAGGATCTGAATGCTTTCCTAGCAATTACCAAAGTCAGGACTCCCATGAACGTAGCGTAGAATATGTTAACCGCCAGGTTCATGTAGAGGACAAAGTCGCACGACGTTTCCGACCATGGCCATATTATTGCTGTTCCCCATGGAACGATTTGTGCATACAGAATGCAGCTGCCATGAAAGTTACGCTAAATTACAAACAAAAACACAACATAATGCAATAATTACGACGATGTTAAGCATGCACCTATTTAGATCTCTTAGACAGCTTACATTCTTACTTACTTTACTTACTTAGTCCCTCTTGTGCAGGTCTGCACATCGGGCAATGCATCTCCTCCACTCTCTCTGTCTATCGCCAGCTCTTCGTCGTTATCCCATGACATCTCCAGTCATCTATGATGGTTTCCAGCCAGTTCTTCCATGGTCTTCCTCTCCTCCTTCTCCCTCCAGAATTCCAGGCCATCACTTGTTTGGCTCTTCTATCTTTATCCATATGAAAAACATGCCCATCCACTTCAGTATTCTCTCTCTGATAATGTTTTCTATATCTTCCTGTCCCATCCTCTCCCTTACAGCTTTATTTGGCATCTTGTCGTGGCACGACACATGCAGAATTCTTCTCAGCCACTTGATACGCTGCCTCCAGTCTTTTCCCATTTTCCACCATCACTGGCCACCAGTGATGGTGGAAAATGGGATAACATTCATACATACATAAATACATACCGGTACATACATCAATATATATATATACACTATACACATATAAGGACATACATACATACACACATACAGACATAGAGTGTGGACTTGTAATAATGCTTAAGGCACCAATTAATGGTTGGTGCTAAGCAAAATTGGTGTGCATGTCAAAATCTAGGGCAAAACTTTGGCATGCAGGAAAGGTAAGACTAGGGCATGCAGGTAAAAGCAAGAGGGACTACATTCATCAACCTAGAAGAGACAGCTTGGTATTCTATGGTCGACTATCCAACAAAGTAATAACCATGCTCAGTGTTGCTAAAGTTAACAGTAACGCCAACAACATAATATTTATACACAGCCTATTGTAAATATATGACATATATTTATTTTTATTGGTCATTTCTTATTATAATTATTATTGCATCAGTTGCTTTGTTTGTAAAACAATATATTACACTTTTAGAAAAATACTTTCATGTGTGAGATTCAGTCGCAGGCCGATGAGCCATACCATACTCACAGGAATAATGATAATTCAAAGCAAAGGTAAAGAAATAATCCTGATAATGATTTTGAAGGCAGTAAAATATATTTCCAGCCCGGCAGCTGAAGATGAATTGCTTCAATTCTTAGAAGCAGAAAGAGGGAAAATTTTGACTGCTAATCTAGGTAAGGAAAGAAATTTGTTTTTGCCATGAAATTTTAAAAACTGCTAAGGCAAAGGCCAACAGCTTCATACAATAAGCACCGCGGCGAATTATTTCACTAGCTTGGCTTCTTCAGATTGCTGAAAAGCATCACTCCAACAAAATGGCACTGCCCTACTATTTGTTCTAAATTCCACCATTAAACTTTCTGTTGCAATTGCCATATTATCTTTAAATAACATATTTTACATCAATACTGACAAATTCAAACAATAATCTATAACCTTAAACAGCAAGAATGAACAGGCATTGCATTCGCTGTTATCACACAAACAGTTTACACCTGTATTAGCAGCAGGTAAACATTCACACCTGAAGATAAGTGTGCCGTTACTTTAAGCAGAGCTACACATAAGATGCGCTTTAATTTTTACGATTACACTCACCAATGTTATTCCAACAGGAATCGTAACAAAAAATCCGAGAAATGAAGCCACAAAATACAGAATCATCTGAATAAAAACAACATTATTTCCGTTCGGCAAGCAGCCGACAACCGCCATCGTTGCAAGTTGCTCTTCTATTCAACGCACGTTCCCCTCCGACGACCAAAGATACGAAGACACTGAGCTAATTATAGATTTCTGTTTTACCCTCTTTTTTCTTAAATTAGAAAGAAATATTTAGTTTATCTATGTGCATTAATATACATGCGAATGAACAATAATTGCTATTTTAGAAAAGCAATCTGCAGGTTATTTCGTAAAACTTACCCTAAAATACATTAAGGTAATGCTAGTCTTAGGGTAAAGCTTGTAAATGCAAAACGTTGTTTGTAATTATGTTTTCTTGCAAAATATTGAAACATTTTAATACTGTACTTCTAGAAAATTTACTGATTTTTTCGTAAATCGGCAAAGTAGACCAGCTTTATGAATCCTTTCAAAATTAAAAAATCACAAGAAAATTGGGACGTCATAGCTATTCTAGTTCGGATCTAATATCTTTAGTCAACAAGCATCATGGCGACCTCCAAGGTGGCTGGAGAGATTGGGAGTCTATGTAAAAGTCTCGGGAGGCTGACAGTTTTCTCCTCAAATGCAGCTGCCAGATGTACTTCAGCTCTTCTGCACAGGTAGTTTCATGCTGAATACCAAATGAACGTTTTACCACGAGTTATATTTTAAATCATGCATCGAAAATTCCACGTGCTTTAGTTGTTCCGTTCGCAATGACATAACCAAGATAGATTTTTATGGCGCAGGCATAGTTGCTAGATATATATCTGAGTTATATAATTGCACATTAATAAAGGTAGCAGGATGAGCATCGTATCTGTCTATTGAGATTGTAATAAATTATGAATCTAGTACTTTCTTTTGCCATAAATGGTAAAAAAATGGACATTTTAAAGTGAATGCATATTTAAACTATCAGTTTTTATAACAAAATAGTATCTCTTGTATGTTTCTCTGATGCTTGTCAAATTGAATGAATATAATAGAGCAAAATAGTAAGAAATATGCAATTTTGAATTTTATGTTCCACATAGTTTCTTGCATACGCATATTAATATCTATACTGAGCATTGTTTATTTTTAGGAGTTCTATGCTTGTCTGCCCAGTTTCTGCTCACAGTGTTCATACAACTGTACCTAAATATGACCTGATGGAATTTTTTGACAAGAAAGAGAACTGGGGAGAACCAAGTGTGAAAGTTGGTAAGGAAATCTAGAAATCAAGTTTTGCTTCAAAATGTTGAATGAAGGAGTGGCTGTTGAATGGGGTGGCTTATGAACGGTGCTTTCAATATCTGTGCTGACATATTTTGTGCCAAAGCAGAAGTATATCTTGTGTTGACACAATGTTATAGTCAGGCCCGCCGAGAGGGGAGGGCAAGGGGGGCAAATGCCCAGGGACCCGGCGATTTTCCGGTGATTTTTAGGGCCCGGGACGGGCCCGCAATCAACTTTTCTCATAAAGCCTAATGACAGTTTAGGGGCCCGTGACTGCTATGCCTAGGGGCCCGGAATTTCTGTCAGTGGCCCTGGTTATAGTGGTTGTGTATTCTATAGCATTCTGGATCTGTAATCTGTAATGGATAATGAGTTTGATTGATGTTTTATGCATTATGGTGATGATGCTATAGTCTTTAGGTTCGATGAATTTAAGTTACAACTGAGTATACAAGAAGTTTCTAGCATAGTAGAATTTTTAAAATGGGGTTGTCACAGAAAATGTAGCACTGTCAATTCGTTTCTGTTTTAGGACGGCCATGGAAGTTAGACGAATTAAGAATAAAGAGTAACTCGGATTTGCACAAATTATGGTAAATGTTTATGATTTATAACACCCTCACTGTTGCTTTGATTTCTGTTTGATGTTAGAATAATTGTTTCTTTGTGTTTGAAAAGTGCAGTCTAAGGGATTTTTTTATATGCTTCTGTCAACAACAATCTTCAGGGTAGTAGTCTTGTTCTCTAAAGCTGCCTTATGTTTTAAAATTTCAGGCTTTAAAGACTCCAGTAAATACACACATAGAATGTCATAGACGTACATTATATATGCATTACCATAATATTAATGGTATTGTGGTTGTGTATCCGATAGCATTCTGGATGTGTAATCCAATGATTAAAGGTTTGAGCCTCCTGAAAAGACTCTGAACAAATTACTGTACACACTTCTCTCATGCCGTGGGTTCAGAATTACTAAACTTGTGTGTATGTTAAGTGGAATAAATAGATAAATTATTATTCAGAATAGAGGTTTCAACAGAAATGCAAAAGTGAACCTACCACCTGGAATAGTCTGTCCTTAGATCTGTGTGTTTTTTTTACTTACAAGCACCTGAAAACTGCTCTGTTTTTCTGCGACTGAGCTGGGAGTGCCTCTGAGTTGGCATCTTACTTAGGGTGCTATATAAGTGCTCTGAATGAATGAATGAATGAATGAGTGAATGAACCTATCATGTAAGAACTAGATAATCTTTTGCTGATGAACAGCGGCATAGTGTGACAACATATCAGCAGCTTCACACGATTTGTCAAGATTGAAACTCTACACAGTAATGATGGGACTTGAATGTCCACTTCATTTGATTGTTTTTATGGCTTTTTCTCTGCTTTTTTGGCTCAGTTTGTAAGCATAATATCTGTTGATTTGCTAGTATAGCTTTGACTATTATTTGTCTTATAGTATAACAGTCAACAAGGAACTGACACTGAAGAACTGTAAATGAGGTGTCTGTTGTGTGTTTTGCTGTGATGTTTAACTGCATTTGTGTGTGTGATTACTAGGTATGTCCTACTTAAGGAAAGAAATATGCTGATGACAATGGAGGAAGAATACAAACGCCAGAGTGAATTATTTCCAAGTCCAGAACGCCTTGAAAAGGTTACTAACGTTTGGATGAAAAACGTTTTCATACTTTCATCATTAGTGAAACATGTATAAATGTAAGTAAGTAAGTAAGTATATTCTTTATTATATCACCTGCAAACACACTGTAGTTAACAATACAGGTTATACAAGTAGATGCATAAGAAACTGATAAAAATAATAGCATAACTAATGTTAGTGTTGGATAGAGACCATAAATTTTATAATAATTTTAGAGGTATAACATCCTGGTTATGAAACTCTTGCGAGTAAGCGCATCGGCCCTGGGAATTTCCCAATTGTGCGAGCGGGGGCGGAGCTCATAGGTGCAGATTTTTGTTGGGGGAAGCAGAGCATGGAGAACATGACCAGGGCTATGCAGCACCGCAGTGAAGAGGGCTGTATCAGCCCTCGCACATAGAGGATCAAATGATTCTGAGCCTTCCAGTAGATGTATGTATGTATGAAATGAAAACGTATGTATGAAACTTTTCTACTCATCCTTTAAAACATCTTTCAGAGTATCTGTTTCTGGACCTATCAGAGTATCTGGATCTGTCAGAGTGCTGAAACATTGTAAATCCTATTTTTATAATTTTTTAACCATATTTAATATATTTGGCTAATCAATAAGACTGCAGTTGAAGATAGGGTGAAAACATTTACCTGTGGCTGATTTGCATCATAGAATACAACAACTTTGCTGCTGTATCCTGTATGGCACATTACACCATTATCATCTTTATTCATCTGCACCATTGACAGGCATCCTTGCACTATGCATGTTTTAAAATATATATGTATCTGAATGTTTGAATTTTTGTGCACCTTTTAAGAGCCTCATGACTATTTTACATCATACCTGTTATGTGTAAGTGCATCTATATAAACATATACAATTATACATGTATGTTTGAAGCCACTGAATTCTGTGCATTTTAAATGCCTCGCAAAGGTGCTGAATGAAAATATGTATGTATCGAGATCATTAAATAACACCTGTTAGGAACATCTCAGCTTTCTTCTGCACCATGTTTATTTTACACATTCAATACAATACAACTGTATTTTGATATTGTTCTTCTTCCAAAGTTTAAAATTGAACACGACCATACAACGGAACGTCGATGGCACTGAGTCGCTACGCAGTGGCTTCAGGTAGATTCGTGCCTGTGACCTTCTGGTTACAAGGCACAGAACATACCGCTACATGTGTATGCATCTGTATGCTTGAATAGCACCTTTTAAAAATGTTTCAACTTTGTCAAGTTACAGACTACATTTGTTTCGTTCAAGGACTTTTGTTGTCGAATTTTAGGTGGAAGAAAGCATGGAGAACATCCTTGAGGTCGTTGCTGAGCGAAACCGAGCTTACAACCTCCTTGAAACTGGTGAGACTGGCGAACCAGGTCGTAGATGGGCCTACAATCAGCTGGGAATGGGCTACTGGCGCAAGTGCAAGGAACATCATATGCCCTTACATGAGAACCCTAGACTGAGGCGAATCAACTCGTTATCTGGACCGTGGCAACACAGGTACTTGCGTCTGATGAGAGAAAAACGACTGAAGCTGCGAAACAGAGCTTTGTTCAGAGAAAAGAAACTCTACGAGGTTTACAGTCGGATGTTTCCCGATGCGGACATTGAACCAAATCTCGAACAATTCCAGAAGACATTGGCTTCAAACATGAAAGGACCGTCGGATTGAACCCTGTTGTTTAGCCACCATTGTTTTGATTTATCGTCAACTTCTTTATCGTGAAATGCTTAAACTGGTTATACATTTAGAGCATTTAGAGTCAGTGGATGAGTAATTGGTTTGTAAAATTGTGTTGATGGCTTTGCTGTCTTGCACTACAGGAATATTCACCGGTAATTGTAATATGCCTGGTAATCATAAGTTTGTGTAGTTTTGTTGCAAGATAATCGGAATCGCTCTCTAAACTACCATAAGTGATGTTACAAGTTCATTAGCAATGAAATGTCTTCATTAATAACAAGAAGGCAAAATCTGTGAGGAAAATGGAGATTAGATCCCCAGTTGGTTCAAACCATATCATTTTGGGACGTCTCTTCTTGTATTTCACTTATGTCCATGAGTCTTCCCCCCACTGGCTCAAACCCTATTGAGAATTATATTCCTATTATCATTATGAAAATTTATGAAGCTCAAGTTGTTATATAACTAAATACATTGCAAATACCTGTTGCGTACAGTTGGTCATTGGGATCCGAGACGTTGGTCCGTTGCTCGCAAGATCCGTTCACAGTGTGGGAGCCCAGTGGTGCATGACTTTCAGACTAATTGAACGGTAGCGGTTTAGCCCAATATGAAGAGCAGTTGCTGAAGCTCACCCCAAGAGCCAGTCATGGTTATGAAGTGTTAGAGACTTCATTTTCTTAGCGTTGGTATATGCGGGTGGGTGACCAATACTCTCCCTCACCATCTAATCTTCCCACTGACAGCATACAGTCAGTACTCGTTATGACGGAGTTGGCTAGGGTGCAGGGGCATTACTTTGGCATAAAAAGTGGGGGACCAATTTCTTACATACATGAAACAAGGTGGAGACTGCAATCTCTGGGAAGGCACAATAATAAAATATTGATTGTCTTTGTTCAAAAAGTGGGGGTACGGTACCCCAGTCCAAAAAGTGGGGGTACGGGTACCCCTACAAATTATGGCCATGCTAGGGGGCACAAATAGAACCAAAAACTCGAAACAAATTTATGCCCTGATGGGGGATGATTTGAACCTCCGACCTATCAATTGACCCTCCAGCACGCACACTAACCACCCCTTGTCATTAATAAACTCACAGGAAAACAGCGGGTCATAGGAGTCCAGCAAAGTTAGGACTAGCCTAATATAATATTAATACTATAGTTATCTCCTATAGAGTTTCGAGATCTGTGTGTCCTACGATAAACGCTGTGGAATGTATGGAATGTGAAATTCTAGTTGCTGTAGGCCTATATGTCGATATAATTGTGTATGTATATATATATATATATATATATATATATATATATATATATATATATATATATATATATACACACACATTTATGTATATATATTTATTGAGCGATTAATTTGAAACCAAGTTTTACTCGTTCTGCAGTACCGTGCATAGTTTTAATGGGTCTGAAGCCTAAGCATATGGGCTGCCTTGACAAATCAGTGTCCGGTGGCCTTTCATGGTCTTAGTGTCCAGTAAGTAAGTACAAAATACAAGATTACTTTCAGAACTCCCAGTTGCACGCAATTTATGTGCTATGTTAAATACATAGATAAGGCCTATAGTACACCCATTCTTGAAACATTATATTCTCTACCTGGTTGCGGTGTAGTGTACGTGTCCAGTGTGATCAAATAATAAACATATATATAATACACACACGCACACACACACACACACGCACACATTCTATACGAATCAGAATGCTGGACAATGTGAAAAAACATGAGAAAAGAATTCTCACAGCAGAAATGAGTTGGATACGGGATATCAAAACTACACAAAAACGGCGACATAAGGGAACTATTGGGTATCCAAAAAGAAACTGCTAAGCAAAGTCGTTCAGCGAAAACTCGATGTTTGGTCGTTGCAACAAATCGCTGAACAGCAGTTATAAATGCGTTATATAATTGCGCAAAAGGGGAAATTCACTCACCCGTGACGAAGGCTTCTGGTTGGCTGCCTTGACAAGGGCGGGAAGAAAGAGTGGGAAATAAGAGCAGATTGTCAGCTGTGAATTTGCATTCGTTACCAGTCGTAGTTTTCTGTTAACGACTGCAGACAGAAGATGCCGCTGGTTGGAACACGTACCAACTCCGGTTTATTTGAAAGACAGGCCTGAAGACCACGTCGAACGTAACGACCAATTCTGCAGACGGTTCCTGGCGAAAACGGTCAGCTCAAGCCTCATAAATTTTGTTCAAAACTCCCCCATATCCGGACGGCGAAAACGGTTAAGTCGAAACTCGTAAATTTTGTTCAATAACTTCTCATATGACGAGCGTAGTTATCGAGGTTATCGGGTAAATTACTTTCCGATGAAGAACGGCTACACCGTGTAGCAATGAGGAAAGTTATAGGTAATTAATAATTAGAAACAGTGGCGCCGGCCAGCTTACGCAATAGACTCGTCTATTTTGCGTCTATTGCATTTACTTGCTTACTTACTTATTTATTTTGTGTCTATTTTGGCTAAACAGTAAACAGTGAAATATTAATGACGCTAATGAGAACGTCTAAATGTTAACCTCTAACTGTAAACATCTGAATCTAAATGTGTGAAATAATTAAGGTTTGAGAATTTTTGGACGGCAAAAACTGTAGGCCTATTTGTGAAAGCACAATGTGCACACAATAATGACAATATATGTTAGTAGTTTTATGGTTACACTCTACAGCAGTGGTTTTCAACCTTTTTGTAGTGACGGAACCCTACACAAGCGCTCATTTGCTCGCGGAACCCCGGGGCGTTTTAGCCGTCCATTTTTTCAAGAAATTCAAGTAATAATTGTAACTTCTAATGTTGGGATGATGTTTAAATTTTAGAATGTTAAACTTTTAATATAAGTTTCTTGCATCTCTGCTGCAGGCTATTATAAATATATACTTTAGTCTAGCACTCTAAAGTAGTGCACAGAAACAATGTCGGTAAACGACATGTAGTTTACTGTATTTTGCCGGCAACTAATTCTGACAGATGGACAGAAGAGCTATAGAAACGCTGGGCTGTAAGTAATTAACTTCCAAAATTTGTTTAATTTGAACTAATCTTAACAGAATAGGCCTACTAGTCACTACCGCTTTTACCCTTGAGTTTTTAACTTCTTCACTTTGACATTTAAGGCACGACGTATACGTGGCCACTCCGGCTACCCCTGTTACGGGAGTGGTGGTAGCACTGGTAGGGGACAAGTGTCTCTGATCACTACCCTCTCCAGACCTACCTCCCGCACTGATGGGTAGTGGGACACTCGTCCACGGAGTGCCTTGATACAGCTTCCATCGCTAGGCAATAGTGAGCCCACTTCTTCCTCCCCTGGGGGTCGGGGATTCCAGATTTCGTCCTGTACGCAACTGAACGGCAACAACGGACCAACAACAATTCACTTACAGGAGGCCTCATAGCAGTTTCCGGTCCACTCTAAGGTACCTGCCTCTCTCCCCTTGGTCCTCTCTCGTGGTCCCAATAACTGTAATAGTATGTGCCAGTCCTCCGCCCCGGCTACATATATACGAGGTTCTACACAACGGTCAGTAAACACGGTGCAATCACAACTGCACCAAGTGGTTGGCACTCGGCTCGACCCAAGGTCATCTTAGCAATTCAGGGCTATTGTTGGCACATTCTCCCTCCATCCCAAACGGGAACAGGTCGGGGGTAATTAAACTAATTCCACGCCAAGAGGGTTGGCTATATATCAGAGCGCCTAGTTAGCCTACCCCGCCGTTTACCCGCGTAAAAAGGCAATGCAAATATAGATTGCAACGATACATTCCCGTAATAATGTTAATTATGTTAACATAGAATTGTGTCTAGCATGAACGCCTGAAAGCTGTGAAGAATTCTGTTATTTGATCATCCTTTTGTGAAATCAGTTGGTGGTTTTTAAATTTAAGACTGCTGCCGCGGAACCCCTGGCCGACGCCCGCGGAACCCCGGTTGAAAACCACTGCTCTACAGCATGAGCCTCTAGGCCTACTTGGATATCTGCTCCGGACGTTACGCGCCATGACGTAGTAAACAATACGAGCGTGTTTATTTGAATTGCGTTTTAGTTGACTTGTTATCAACTTAATGATATTTATTAAGTTAAGAAGGTCCTTGCGTAATGCTGACGAACAGCAGACGAAAAAACGAAGAACATTAACGGATATGTTTGGTAATTTGCGCAATGTACACTTAAAGCGGGAGGATATAAGCACGACAGTGCAAATGTTTAAGACTGAGTTTTCGTCGGCCTATGTAGGCCTAATGTTCATTATTTTATCACATGAACGATGATGACCACTGATTGACCAAAATGACTGGCAATGTTTTATGTCTTTAAATATGTTTGCGACTTTTCGTCCACTTTTTGGCGTCTGGCGGCGCCACTGACTAGAAACTACTTAATTAACTTGTTAGCTAATTTTATTTAAATAGTAACCGAAATTTTTATAATTAAAAGTTGTCTAATTGTTACTAAAATTTCATGATTGGTTTCATCTTTATCTTCCATAAATATTTCCTTACTTTTACTGGTTGATTCATTATAACTAGTAAAAATTTAGTTTTCTGTGTAATTTTTTAAAGAAGAATTTCTTTTAGTTGTGTCACCTTTCTATGAAAAATTTCAATACATTAACGAATCCAAAGGTAAAATGAAATTAATTGGAAACATCAGTGGCACGAGCGTTTGTTTTTTGCAGGACTTGCAAACGAGGGAAGAAGGCGATGGCGGTTTTGATCTTGCGCCTGACGTCTTTCTCAGGATTCCCTGGATCTTTCCGAGTTTGGTCTTGCCATTCAGGGTCGTCAAGTAAGCCCTCGACAGCTCCTTTTCGGCGTTCTTGGTGATCTTTTTGAGACTGCCTTGATGAGTCTTCCGGGTCTCGAGTCCTCTGCACACGTGTCGGTGTCTCGTTGCGCATCTTCACGTGTCGTGTGCACTTGTCCATCCTGTACGACATGTTCTTCCTGTCCTCCCGAGACGAAAGTTGTCGTTGGAATGTACGCTATCGCGATCTCCCGAACGTGTTCCCAATGTTGGCGCTGCTCGACTCAATGTCTTAGGTGGCGAATTCGTGCAGAAGTGCCTCCCTGCAGTTTTCCTTGAAGCTCAACGAGTTGGCCTTTCAGTAGAGCCACTCATGGTTGAAAGACTCTTCGATAGGGACTACCTTCTCGATGGTAAGTGATTCTGAGCGACTTGTCACTTCCAGTGGAGTCGTCCAGGATTGTCCAAGTGCATTTGTACGACAGAGGCGTTGAGACCATTGCATGGTCCAGATGATTCAGGTTTTCAGTGTAGTTGCAGGCAAAGTTGGGGCATCCGTTTTTAAGGGGACATCAGGTCCAATTAAGGGGGTGCTAACGGTGCTGCAGCACCCGGGCCCGCAGTTTTGAGGGACCCACATTTTCGGGAGCAGGCCCGCGCTAGCCTTAATGCAGCCCTGGGCGACATATAATGAATGAAAACTAAAAATGAAAACTAAAAATGAAAACTAAAAATGAAAACTAAAAATGAAAACTAAAAATGAAAACTAAAAATGAAAACTAAAAATGAAAATTATGATTATGAAAATTATTAAAATGAAAATATTGAAAAATGAAAAAATTGAAAAATGAATAAAAAAAATTAAAACGAAAAATTTTTAAATTTAAATTTAAAAAAAGAAAATTAAAAGAACGAAAATAAAAAAATTGAAAACTAAAACTAAAACACTGAAAGTGAAAATTTTAAAAGCGAAAACGAAAATAATTAAAACGATAATACTAAAAGTGAAAACAAAAATTGAAAATGAAAATATTAAAAATAAACTTTGCCAGCAACTGCACAGGAAATCCGAGACACGTGGACTATGCAATGGTCTCGACGCCTCTCTCGTACAAGTGCACTTGCACAATCCTGGACGACTTTACTGGAAGTGACCACTCGCTCAGAATCATTTACCATCGAGAAGGCAGTCCCTGTTGAAGAGTCTTTCAACCATGAGTGGCTCTACTGAAAGGCCAACTCGTTGAGCTTCAAGGAAAACTGCAGAGAGGCACTTCTGCACGAATTCGGCACCTAAGACATCGAGACGACCAATGCCAACATCGTGAACACGCTTCGGGAGATCGCGACAGCGTACATTCCAACGACAACTTCCCTCCCGGGAGAACGTGAAGAATATGTCGTACTGGATGGACAAGTGCACACGACACACGAAGTTGCGCAGCCAGACACGGACAAATATGCAGAGGACTCGAGACCCTGAAGACGCATCATGGGAGTCTCGAAAAGATCACCAAGAGGGCCGAGAAGGAGTCGTTGAAGGCTTACTGGAAGGCCCTGGATGGCAAGACCAAACTCTGAAAGATCCAGGGAACCCTCAGGAAGATGTCTGGCGTAAGAGCAAAACCGGCAACTCCGACGCTGACGAAGGACGGACGCCAGCATGCTACGTCTGAATCCCTAGTCGTCACGGTTTCACAGGTAACGAGGTCGGATGGTTAACGGGTAACGTATCGCACTCTTTTTTGGTTCCGTCACAGAATGCGATAGAATGGGACACCAACGCTAATATCCACCATGTTCTTGTTCTTCCAGATCCTCTTAGTGAACCAGAGCCTGGAGAAACCTTCATTCGCCAGCAACGATCGTCTGAAACCGTAGTCGTCACGGTTTCACAGGTAACGAGGTCGGATGGTTAACGGGTAACGTATCGCACACTTTTATGGGTCCCTCATAGAATGGGACACCAGCGCTAATATCCACCATGTTCTTGTTCTTCCAGATCCTGTTAGTGAACCAGAGCCTGGAGAAACGGACGTACGTGACGCGACCGCAAGAACTGAAGACCTGATTCCTGCACTCCAAGCCAACGGAACCTTCATTCGCCAGCGACGATCGTCTGAAACTCTGGTCAGGGTTTCAAAGGTAACGAGGTCGGATGGGTAACGGGTAACGTATCGCACTCTTTTTTGGTTCCGTCACAGAATGCGATAGAATGGGACACCAACGGTAATATCCACCATGTTCTTGTTCTTCCAGATCCTTTTAGTGAACCAAAGCCTGGAGAAACGGACGTTTGTGACCCGACCGGAAGAACTGAAGACCTGATTCCTGCACTCCAAGCCAACGGAACCTTCATTCGTCAGCGACGATCGTCTGAAACTCTGGTCAGGGTTTCAAAGGTAACGAGGTCGGATGGGTAACGGGTAACGTATCGCACTCTTTTCTGGATCCCTCGCAGAATGCGATAGAATGGGACACCAACGCTGATATCCACCATGTTCTTGTTCTTCCAGATCCTCTTAGTGAACCAAAGCCTGGAGAAACGGACGTTTGTGACCCGACCGGAAGAACTGAAGACCTGATTCCTGCACTCCAAGCCAACGGAACCTTCATTCGTCAGCGACGATCGTCTGAAACTCTGGTCAGGGTTTCAAAGGTAACGAGGTCGGATGGGTAACGGGTAACGTATCGCACTCTTTTCTGAATCCCTCGCAGGATGCGATAGAATGGGACACCAACGCTAATATCCACCATGTTCTTGTTCTTCCAGATCCTCTTAGTGAACCAGAGCCTGGAGAAACGGACGTACGTGACGCGACCGCAAGAACTGAAGACCTGATTCCTGCACTCCAAGCCAACGGAACCTTCATTCGCCAGCGACGATCGTCTGAAACTCTGGTCAGGGTTTCAAAGGTAACGAGGTCGGATGGGTAACGGGTAACGTATCGCACTCTTTTTTGGTTCCGTCACAGAATGCGATAGAATGGGACACCAACGGTAATATCCACCATGTTCTTGTTCTTCCAGATCCTTTTAGTGAACCAAAGCCTGGAGAAACGGACGTTTGTGACCCGACCGGAAGAACTGAAGACCTGATTCCTGCACTCCAAGCCACCAGAGACGATCGTCTGAATCCCTAGTCGGCACGGTTTTACAGGTAACGAGGTCGGATGGGTAACGGGTAACGTATCGCAACTTTTTTATGGGTCCCTCGCAGAATGCGATAGAATAGGACACCAACGCTAATATCCACCATGTTCTTGTTCTTCCAGATCCTCTTTGTGAACCAGAGCCTGGAGAAACGGACGTAAGTGACGCGACCGCCAGAACTCGAAGACGTGGAGAATCTTTCATTCGCAAGTGACGATCGTCTGAATCCTAGTCAACTCGGCTTCACAGGTAGCGAGTCGTATAGGTCGCGGAAAACAACGGTAACGTATCGTTCTTGTTTTATGTGCCCTCGTAGAGGGCGATTGAATGGGCCATCGACTCTAACTTGTACCATGTTCTTGTTATTTCAGATTCGGTTGTAGGTATCCAGATCCTGGAGCAACAAACGCTTGCGACAGAACCGCAACAGCTCGAAGACCAGATGCAAGGCAATGGAAAACGCGTTCAGTCGCCAGCAACGTCCAATGGACCGTCAATCCGGCCGTCCATCCCTCCATGCGAACGTCCGTCGATCTTTGCTTTTGGCCAGCCGTCCGCCGTCAAAATTATGAAAATGAAATGAAATATTGAAAATGAAATGAATAATTTAAAACGAAACAAAACTAAAAACGAAGTGAAAATGAAATAATGAGAATTAAAAATTTAATATAGATCTTGAAAATACTGAAAATGAAACAAAAGAAAGTCAAAATAAAAATTAAAAATCAAAAGTGAAAAATCAAAAGTAAAACAAAATGAAAATGAAGAAAATGGGGAATGCTAAAATGAAAATTGAAAAAGTGAAAATGAAAATATCATGATAATTGAAAAAGTAAAAAGTAAAATTAAAAGTTCGTGCGACCGTCCGTCAATTCGTCCATACGCCCAACGTCGCCCATCCGACCGGCCGAGTGTCCATCCCGTAGTTCGTCCGTCTATTAATGTACAAGAATAGGTCTTATGTTTATGAGAACTTTACTCGTATATGTTCGATGCAAACACTTGCACCGTGTTCTTATTCTTTCAGATTCTGTTGCAGTGACACGACCGCAACAGCCCGAAGAGCAGATGCATTCACTGGAAGGCAATGGGAAACGGGATCAGTCGCCAGCAACATCCAATGGACCGTCAATCCGGCCGTCAGTCCGTCCATGGGAGACCGTCTTTTCTGTTCGCCCATACGACAGTCGATGGACAACTCTTTCAGTCGCTCTGGTCCAAACTACGGTTACCTTGGCCTTTAGGTCTGAAATTATTTACATTGCATGAGCAATGAAAACCTTTTCTTAGTAAAACTCAAACTAGAGGTGGGAGGATTGATGAAAATATTACTGAAACTAGAAACTGGATGATCGATGAACATATTACATAATAAAACTCAAAATAGAAGTTGGAAATACGATAAAAAATTAATCGTTTTAGCGCCGATATCATTGTCGTGAATGAGCTATTGAAACATTGCATAGTAAAACTCGAACTAGAAGTTGGAATTCTGATGAAAATATGGGCCCTAGCTCGAACTAGAAGCTGGATTATCGATGAAAATATAACTGAAACTAGAAGTTCGATGAACCATGATTATTTATTGTATTAATAGGTCTTGTATTATAACGCTTCAATGTAAATAATTTCAGACACTAAAAGCCAAGATTACCGAAAATACCTCGTCAGCCTTACTGCTGGAAGACGACATCGAAAGAAAACGGAGAGAGAAAAAGGCGAAGAATTGCGAATCAAGAAGACCGCAGAAGAGCAAGAGAATTCATAGAACATTTATAGTATAGATTATGTAAAGAACATTGTATTTCCCAGGGACTTAGTGGCTGAAACTAGACACTCGACACCTGGTGTTATCATTATTATTCCTTATACTGCTATATTCAAACTATACTTTCCCAACTATATTCAGTATAGGCCCTAATTTGAAACTAGTTACTCTGGAACTGTCATTATTTTTGCTGTACTAAATTCTGCATGATTATGTTTTTGGACTGCATTACACTTTACTACTCTGTAATTTGAAAACTTTCTGTAATTTGAACTGAATTTGTAAAAATAAACTGGTGGAAAGGGACCGGTGTAGGGGAGGAGGAGCCGGTAAAAATATTAATATAGTTTTATTGTTCAAACTTCGTTAATTAATGTATCTGGAATTTTTTGCAAAGTTATCTGGAAAGTCGGGGAATTTTAAAACAATAAATGAGTGTTTTTTCTCGTTTCTTTCCATTTTTTGTATTTGCTTCCATGATTGATGAAAAAAGTTTATATAACCGTTTATGACTCGTATTTCTCTGTGTTCTGTTTTTCTGTTAAATGGAAATGCCAATTAAGCCTGTCGTGCATGCTATATTTACCAGTTTCATACCATATGCATCCACAACACATCAAGTACTGTTTTCGCCTGTATTCATTGACACATTTTTCCATTTTTTATGTTCATACCATGTAAGCCATAAGGTCCAGCACCTTAATTCGATTACCATTCGATTACCTGACCCAATAAATATGGAAATAGAGACCGAGATCAGGCGAGCCATTTCAATGGATTTCTCGAAAGCACTTAAATACCTTAGGTGCCTATATACTTTGGCACTGCTACAGATGCAACTTTATGAAGGCAGAGTAGGCCTAAATGAAAATTTAAATAAATATAACTGGGCTATAATTTATAAATAAATACTTCATTTTATATTGCTAACGTGTACCTAAGTGCTGCTGTCGGAACAAGAGCGCATGTACTTTCTTATTCGTGGATCTACTGTCCGTTTTGTGCATTGGACATTTCTGAAGCTTTTGTCAATGTGAATCACTGTGCCTTATTCATCAAGGTAATGGACAGAAAACTAGACACTCGACACCTGGTGTTATCTGAGTGCATCAGTCCAAAAAGTGAGGGTGCGAGTATCCCTCTTCCCCCAAGTACGCCTGTGCTGTCCAGTATAGAGCAGATAACGTAAAGCTGCCCTTTTGTTGAATGATGCCCAGATTTAGGGCGCATGAAATGAAATTCATCTATACAAGGCTGTAAACTGCGAGTATGCGATTTTTACTCTATAGGGCGATATAATACGATACAGTGCAGCTGGTGGCAGTGGCCCGCCAGGCCTACGCAGGCCTTTGTAAGCGTATGGCCTACCAGATTTGTCTATAGTTTGTCTATAGTTTGTCTTTATCTGCGGGTAAAGATTGTGCGATGAAACGTATATGCATAGCTGAGAAACCCGAGATCGATGAATCTCGCATTGATGTATCGATTAAGCATCTTCTCTTAGCGCTGACTTGGTCGCCATGTGCTGCGCTGATGTATATGAAACGTGTTGCTGAAGACGGCCAAACAGGCTACACGCGGCTGTCTAAGGCTACACGTGCCTTTCGGAGGCTACACGTGCAGAAGCCACGCGTACTCTTCAGTACACGTCAGTATGCATCCAACGGAAAGACGCGGCCTATAAAACTGTCGACATCCCAGGATCAGATCAACAGAAACAGTTGAGCCTTCGGAAGAAGAACGAAAGAGAAGACGAACAGAAGAAGAAGAAGCAGAATACTAAAGCGCTACTACTTGCTGTAAGTTTGCCTTAAAGTTTTACTTAGATTCCGATGATTGCTAAACGTAAACTTCGGATTTCTAGAGCGCTATACTTAAAGCTAGGCACATCCTGGAACATCGGCTTATTCACGAGCGCTGCGTCTTGTCCGAGGGGTTGTCCGGAGATATCGAGGGAAGATCCGAGTCTTCTATCATGGGATGTCTCCACATGAAACTTAACCGACAGTTGAAGGCAATTGTTTTAACATATAATGCACCTTTCCGCCAACGTGTATAGGCCTACTAAATGCCGACAGTTTTACTCAAATATATTTGACATTGAGCTCACTATATGCCGGTTGAGCTCATTGCGATCACAATATGCACGTGTTCAGACCTGCCATGTTTCAACTGTAAAGGTTGGTCTACCTCGCGCAGCTTTTGCTGAGAAGTTTAGGTGATTTACATTACATCACTTCGCATCAGAGCTTACTGTGACGTCAGGTCCAAAGTCCACTATCTAATCTAATCTAATCTAATCTGATCCATGACTTCCATAGCGCCTTTAAAATAAGGCATCAGCCTGCAGGCTAGACATATCGAAGCCTAACGCAATCTCAGTTACAATTGTGCGAGTGGAAGCCAGTGCATTGTTTCGTTTTGTTCCAGAATTCAGACGATTCATCGCAGTTGAGATGGATTCGACGCAGTTGTGTTTGGCAGCCTTCGTCCTCGGGTCCCTGCTGACGGTTGGGTCCTGCGGCAACTACACGGTGACGGACGAGGCTTGGTTCGAAGTGGAGATCAAAGACTTCGAAGGATCGGGACTTCACTACAAAGACAGATTCACCATCGCCCTCTTTGGAGAGTCGGCACCAATGACCGTCATGAACTTCGCTGCAATCGTTCGCGGATACAAACGAGGAAAGGTGTGTCTAATGTCCATGGGTAGTCTTTGTATTACTCCCTAATACTCTGCCAGCATTCACTTGGGTATTAGTTACTGTAGCGGTATAACAATGCGCTATATCATGACAATTATATATTATATTATTATAATTATTATAACAATGCTATATTATTATATTATATTATTATATTATAGCAATGCTATATTATTATATTATAACAATGCGCTATATTATCTATTTTGATAGTTCCTTATACAATGTTTCACGCAATAGTATAGGCCCATGTACAACGCCACAAGACTAAAACTTTGCAGCTTCTCCATCTTTTACATACGAATTACTTGCTGGCCGTTAGGATGCGCATGATATGTATCAGCGGTAAGAGGAAGACTGTTGGAAAGGAGTGAATTATATGCAGCCGGAGAATATATCTTCAGAGGGAGTCTGAATCAGTTAACTGGAGTTCTAGCCTTCTGACTACAAATTGCATCTATAGTTAAAAATCTACAAATCTCCCTTAATCAGTAACTTCTGTTGCGCCGATGTCTAATGCACATGCTAGAAGGCATCAGCCGATGGCGCACCCGATCCAAGCCATATCCATGAAAATATACAGAAGATCGCTTAGACAGACAGACAGCCTTTGGAGGCAGTTTATGTAGATGTTTTTATATTTTGTTTGTTTAGCAAATTCTTCACTACAAGAATTCACCCATTCACCGCATTGTTAAAGATTTCGTCATTCAAATGGGAGACATCACCGTCGGAGATGGCACGGGAGGTGAGCAGCCAATCACTAAATCGTACAATGCAGGCGCTATATTAATTATGATAGTGCAAGCTATGCTATCATGTCTTATATCCAATCCAATCCTATACCCTACCCAATACTCATTCTATCGTGTCCTATTTCCTATCGTATCTTATATCCATTCCTATTCTGTCATCTATGCTGTCCTATGGACTTAGGAGGATAAATAGGGCCTATGTTATCGCATCGTATACTATTCTATCCTACGCTGTCCTACAGGCCCACCCTCTTCCCTATCGTATTTACTATTCGATCTCTTG
This sequence comes from Allolobophora icterica, assembly GCA_963556255.1. Classification (NCBI taxonomy): domain Eukaryota; kingdom Metazoa; phylum Annelida; class Clitellata; order Crassiclitellata; family Lumbricidae; genus Allolobophora; species Allolobophora icterica. The sequence continues at coordinate 45,551,721 of OY744610.1, read as the reverse complement.
CCATTATACATTCCATACAGGCCATCATAATATAGGCCTACCGATGACCTATATTTCCCCAATCTACGATTGAAAATATACCGGTAGGCCTATGCAGGGCTGTAATGGTAAAGTTTGAGGTGAGTACACGCTACCTGTGAGCAGCGGCGTCACCAGGGCTGGATAACCTTTTTTTAAGGAATTCGTGTAAGAAAAATTTATGACCTTTTAGGAATTCTGACAAAATTTCTTGACTTTTTACGATTTTGACTTTTTTTAGTCATTCGCCCTCAAAACCTTTCAAAACCTCTTTTTTTTTCTAAAAATTTAATTATTCAGTGGGTATACGGTCTCTAGAGAGGTAAGTACACGCTGTATACCCGCGTATACCCTCCTCTAGAGCCCTGAGTATACGCTCTCAAATTTCTCGAGAGGTAAGTATACGCTGTATACCCGCGTATACCCTCGACTACAGCCCTGCCTATGTCCTTAAGGCGTCTACAGGAATTATGATCGTTAAGGCGTTTTTAACGTAATGCGCTTAATAAGCTTACACGTAATAGTGTGTTTCCTTTTTCGTTTGTCATAATATAATATTCCTGGTGTGCTGTAGGAACGAGCATCTTCGGTGATAAGTTCAACGACGAAGAGTTCGTGCTGAGCCACCGTGCGCCTGGAGTCGTTTCAATGGCCAACCGTGGAAAAGACACGAATGGATCGCAGTTCTTCATTACGATGGTCAAGGCACGGTGGATGGACGGAAAACACGTCGTATTCGGAAAGGTCATCAAGGGCTACGTAAGTATACACAGACCTACACTTGCTTCTGCCTGCATGCCCACATGGAGCCCGCACATGGGACCCATATTCCCTATTGTATGTAAAGCGCTGTGCGTTTGCTATTGTTTATTAAAGAATATACTTACTTACTTACTAATGGGACCCGTATAGATGGGTCCCGTCTAATGTCCATAAACATGCCGAGAGGGTGGGCCTATAGGTACTCTTTGTAGCCTCACTCTATGCGGGCCTTGAACTATGTGGGGCGTGGTGGCTGAGTGGTAAGTTCGGCGCCTTGTGACCGGAGGGTTGCAGGTTCGAATCCCACTCTAGCCGCTGCGTACGGACCTTGGGCAAGTCCTTCACTCGCAGTTGCTCGTGGCGCTTCGGCGTGAAATTCCGGCACAGTATCAACTGCTGTAGTCGGGAGTACCTCTGAGTAGTAGTTGACTTCGAAAGGCGCTATAGAAATATCCGGAATATATATGTCTGTGAAACCTAGTGGTAAAAGAGTAGTCCCTTGAGCTAATTAATCTCGTTAAGCAGCCATGCCACTTCAGTTTTTTTAGCCTCGGCATATGAGGGCGAGTTGCCAGTCCTCTCTCTCGCAGCCTGATCTTCCCACTGACAGTGAAAGGTTAATTATTGTACTCAGTTTTTACAGTTGAGTTCACTAGGGGGCAGATGTGGAGCATAAATCTTGAAGCGTCTCTTCTGCCCTAGCGGGAACTTCTGTAGGCCCATGTAGTTTGACAGACATTATAGTAACTACTAGACATACCCGTGTATATGTGCTTTCCATTCTTGTGATGCCAGCATTGCCTCATAATTACATAACTGTAGAAAGAGTTGTTGTATGGTCACATCATATAGAAGGTAGGCCTACTTTCCAAGTGTCATTACAACTAACTAAATCTTCGGACCAATCGTCGTAAACTCCAAATATCTGAAGTGTCACTTGAAAGCTAAGTGCAGGGCACCAGCTTACTCACTAGCACTGAATTCGTCACCGGTGGATGAAGCACTACCAGTGGTTAAAGTGCTCATCCAGAAGTGGCGGATCTCCATATATTAAACCTAAGCCTATCTTGTGAATCCATTTAAATGTTGCGAACTATTCGCAATTCGAATAACATAACTGTGTGAAACACGATTCAAATCGTCGATTATTTTTAATCAATAGCACATTTAGGTAACAACCAGGTCTTCTTATTTGGTGGCCAATCTCAGTTCAGGTTGCGTAGGCCTATCTCAAATCCGAGGTCCGGATCTCCGCTCCTGAGTAGATAACCTTGAAGGGGCGCTAGTTAAAACCTCTGTATACTCTCCAATCCGGTGCAATAAGTCATTAGCTTATAACTTGTTGACCGTTCTTTGTTTCCACAGGATGTTCTGCAGATCATAAACGACCTCGACACAGACCCCGATTCTGCGTGGCCCAAGAAGAAGGTCCGCATCGCCGACTGCGGGCTCAACGAAATGCCAAAGAAGTACGACCTGACCGATAAGCAGGTCGAAGCTGGTGAAGACCTCAGTTAGACGTACCACGTAACGAGGTGCTTCTGCTGCTCGGACCTCTCAGACATGACAGAAGGCATCCTTCAATGCCCTGTCGTAATATCTGGTGGAGAACATGCGGACTATAAAAACAGCGTTGAGTTATCAGGCAGAGAGGAACTAACGGGATAAACAGTACTGCCGGGGTTTAGATAAACAAAAAATGACTTGTAAGGTAGTTTTAGTTACCGTGTACATATATGATAACAGAAGTGTAGTTTATGTACGTTTTCATATAAGTGCCATGGAAGGATTTGTCAACTTATGTTCTGTGTGTTTGGTCTATTATAGTAAATGAAATATGTTCAACTGTGACGAGACTTGATCTTTCTTTCATTCATTCAATATGGAGAATTTATATAGCGCCTCTTCGAGGTTGTCTACTCAGAAGCACTCCCGACCCAACCCCGGCTGAAAAATAGGCCTACAGTCTTGAGATTTGAGTAAAATGTGGCGGAATGGGTGCTTGGGACCAAGCGAAGCGCTACAGGGAGCCCATTCCAGATTGCAGGACCAGCGATGGAAAAATCACGGCCCAACCTCGACGAAAGAGAACAGCCTTAAGAGCAGAGAAGAAAGAGGTGGACTAGTCTCGAGGGAGAGACCGCAGTCCGACAGGAAGGCCATTCCAGATAGTGGGACCGGCAACGGAGAACGCTCGCTGTTGCATGGTTGCAGTGCGAGCGAAAGGAACATGTAAGTCACCGCGGGCAGTGGAACGGAGTTAACGGCGACAAAGAAGTGCGGACGCTGGAAAGCAGAGCTCACGTAGATAGAACGGAGCGCGGCCAGGCTGACACAGCCAGACAACAGAAGCAACCCGGTATACAATGCGTTGTGAAAAAGGAAGCCAGTGGAGGACGACACGCATGTAGTCAGACACGTGACCAAACTTAGGGATGCGCCCAACGTAGCAGAGCGTAGCGTTCAAGGCAATGCAGTCGAGTGTGAGGGAGACCAATATAAAAAGAACAGCAGCAATCAAGCCGACAGGTTATGAAAGCATGAACGAGGGTAGCTGCATACTTGGGAGAGAGAGAGCGGGAGACCACACGGAGCTGACGTAACTGAAAATAACAACCCCGGCTCAGCTGCGAAATATGCTGGGAGAGGGTGAGTTCAGAGTCCAAAGTGACGCCAAGGTCACGGACAGAAGTGGAGAAGACGATATTAGGGAATTCAGTAGCATGGCTAGCAAGATCAATCTTACCAAGTTGCCTATCGTTAAATATGGAGTCCCTCAGGTATCTAACCTAGGTCATCTCCTTTTCCTCATATACATTAATGACCTACCGAATGCGTCAAATATATTGAACTTTATTATTTTTGCTGATGATACTAGTGTTTTTCACTCACACGAGTCTTTCATTGAATTATATCAAATTAGCAACTCCGAGATTGCTAATTTGGTTTATTGGTTTAGAGTTAATAAACTATCGTTAAATATTTCAAAAACTAATTTTATTTTTTTCAGATCACATAGGAAACAAGTCCCACAAATAAATATCGATCTTCTTATTGATGGCATTTAAGTTCCTCAGGTAACCTCTAGCAAATTGGGGTCTGCATTGACCAGCATCTAAATTGGTCCGAACATATAAAAGTCATATCTACTAAATTGCAAAAAAACAGAGATATCAAATCGCCTAGCATCGTATGTACCTCAAAAACCCTAATAAACCTTTATTACTCACTAGTATATCCTTAGCTGGCTTATTGTAGTATTGTCTGGGCCTCTAACTATGCCCACAGACTGCACAAACAGATCATTTTGCAAAAAAGAGCAATACGAGTGATAGCAAGGATAGGGTCCCATATTAAACAACACTTCAATAAATTTGGTATCCTTGGAGTTACTCAGATCAATGTTCTACAATTATGTGAATCTATGTATAAATATACACACAAATTATTACGTTCATGGATTACTTTAAGTTAAGATACCCACGGATATCCTACTAGACAAAATGAACTTTACCGAGAGGTCTCTGCTCGCACAAACACCAGGAAGTTTGCTATAAGGGCCACCGGCCCATTGACCTGGAACGGCGTCCCTCCAGATATTCGTCACATAACGAACTTAATTTTGTTTAAGAAAACTCTGAAAGCGCACCTAATGAATACATATTTATATTTATCCTGCTGCCCAATTTACTGTATTGTCAACATCTTAGTTAAGCTTATACCTAGTTAAGGTTAGTTTGATCTGTACCAGTTGTACATTTCTTTTTTTAATCTCTACTGAGAAAACAGGTTATAATGTGAACTTTTATATCATGAGAAAGCTACTCGCTATTTGTTACCAATGCATTTATGTTACACGAGTAACCCTGCTTAGTGGGCACGTAGCCCTTTGAGGTTACCATTTGTCGCCTAATATTACTTACCTGTTTTTCGTGTACACAGATTGTATAACATGGTTACAATAAATCCTTGATTGATTGATAGGCCTATGGCACCTGTATATATATATATATATATATATATATATATATATATATATATATATATATATATACATATATATGTGTGTGTGTGTGTGTGTGTGTGTAAAAATTATGTATACGTATATGCATATGCATATTAAGAAAACTCTGAAAGCGCACCTAATGAATACATATTTATATTTATCCTGCTGCCCAATTTACTGTATTGTCAACATCTTAGTTAAGCTTATACCTAGTTAAGGTTAGTTTGATTTAGATATGACCAGACAAAGATACAGCAAAACTTATTGTTCCCCGTGCGCGGACAGCCATACAACAGCGCCGTGCCTTCTCTGTGGCTGGCCCCATGACCTGGAATGGGCTCCCTACCAAACTCCGCCAAATACCGATTGGTCATTTCACCTTGTTTCTTACTGTTCTCAAAACTGCGTTGTTCGACCGTGGTTGGGCTGGGAGCGCTCCTGAGTAGGCAATCTTGAAGTCTTGAAGGGGCGCTATAAAAAAACTGCTTTAATAATAATAATAATAATGCATAGGCCTATATATATAATACTGATATATTTATATCCTCTTTAATACTTAGTATATTTTATTGATGCTAGGCCTACCATTGCAGACTCCCAAACCGAAAACTTTACGGTGTGATTATTGCTATATTATGCATCAGCCAGTTATAACCAGGCCAATAGCGTGAGAGTTGCAGAGCAGCCCTGTAACTTCAATATAATATTATTTGTAGCTCCATTGTTCGATAAGAACCGAACATATTTCATTCGATAAAAGCGAGACTTCTATATGAGCAGCTATATTTGCATGTGTTTGCATTCTCTGTGGCCAGGCTATTTACTGCTCTTCGATATAACCGGAAGTTCGAAATACCGAAGTTATACCGAAGTTTTGCTGTATCTTTGTCTGGTCATATCTAAATCAAGACTGTTCGTAGTGAACGAGCTTTTTCGGTTGCCGAACCTACTTTTTGGAACTCGCTCTTTGTGTCTGTGTGCTCTGCTCCGTGGCTTGTTTCATTTCATTCTCAACTTAAAACTTTCCTCTTTCAACTTCCTTATCCCTTATCCACCTTAGGCTGCCAGAGAGGCAGCCTAACAGTCTTACAGACTGATCTTCTGGATAGTGACCTGATTAAAGCTTGGTATTATAAACAATTTAAATATCTACTGCGTGCACACACAGTAGAGCACATATATATAGTTTAATAGTTTTAATTGTTTAGTTACGAAGTAGTTAAGATTCATATTATGTTTTGCTACTTTATAAAGCAGGCACATGTTGTATACCTAACTCATGTCTAAACCAAACCCCTCAGTGTACTATGTCCTTCTTTACTACACCGTGAGGCTTACACCTATGTACTTACTTCTGCTATTATTTACCCTCCTCATTTTACTTTGTCCTCCTTACTTCACTTGAACACTCCTACCCATGTACCTATTCCTGCCTGCATCTATCTACCCCCTTACTGACCCTGGCTATTACTTCTACTCATACATTCTCTCATCTTTTTCTACTTTACTTTTAAACACAGGCCCCTCTTAGCGGGATTAGTCCCTTCTGGGCGCCTATTTGATCTCACCTACAATTTACTATGCAAATGATACGTAAACATGCTTGTCTTAAATAGTTTAGCCGATGAGAATTTTAATATTTTGTTACCACTTCTCTAGTATGTTAATTTTTTTTCTCTCAGTATTACTTGTTTGCTTGTTTTACTGGGATCAATAAAAAGTTTTGTCAAAAGTATTGGTGTGCCACCGGTTGAAGCCTTGTGTATTAGACACCGGCGAATTAGAAGTTACTAACTACAGTATACAATAATAAACAAGTAAATGGTAAATTGGATTTGCATTTTCTGTAATTTGGGACAATAGAAAAATTTCAATAAAAACTCTGTTTTTCATTTTTAAACTTCACCAAGTCCAAAATCCGTCTGTGATAACACAATAAATTACGATTTCGGTAATCCAATAATAAATCAAGCATTGCAAAGTTAGGATCTTGCAATGACCGGATCACAATTCTACATGTAATGCAATGTAAAGCTCCAAATTGTCTCAGCGCCACAAAAGCCACGTGAGGGAGACCAGCTTAAACATGACCGCTGTGAAATCAAGTCCGCAATAGACAGGTTGTTTGGTCCGTTCCGTTGCCAGGTCATCATCTGGAGAGGTCAAGCCGAGGAGACAGCATGGGCTACGGTGGAAATCGTTGGTGGTTGGCGTCATGGAGTGGTGCAGGAACAGTACCAGGATACTATATAGCTTGAGGAGTTCGGTTAAATGATGATGCAGCAATTCTACAATGATAGTAGGCCTATATATGAATACAATGATAGTATGTATGAAAATTTAGGGCTGTACCGAATAGTTGATTATCACTATTCGGCCGAATACGAATAGTTGGACCAACTATTCGGCCGAATACGAATACGAATACGAATAGTGTACAAAATAGTCTACCGACAACATTCAAAATTTCAAATGTAAGCAAAAGTTTTAGTAAAGTAAATTTAATACATAAACTAAAAGTGAACAGTTAACCACATGCAATTTTTGAATCCTTCTGCCAGTCTGTGTAAACTAGAAATGGAACTAATTTAACTAAACTTAGAAATTGTCACTTACTTAACGCTCACTCCACTCGCTATAGCAGCCGCATATGCAGACACAGATGTCACGTGACCACTATTCGTATTCGGTCCGACCGCTACTATTCGGCCGAATACCGAATAGTTGTTTGGCCCACTATTCGGCTCCGAAGCGAATACGAAGCGAGTAGGCCTATTCGGTACAGCCCTAGTATGAATATAATATATTATTATGATCATAGGACGCTTGATCAGGCGATATTTGATCACGCAACATTTGATTACACGAATTCGACTAACCATTTATAGTTTGATTTATCTAGCGTAAGCGGTTCTTGCAGTACGGTACTGTAATGTAATGTAATGTAAATCTCCGAAATTTCTCAGCGCCACACAAAAGCCACGTTAGGGAGACCAGCTTAATCCCGGCGCTATATCAAATCAAGTCCGCAATAGCCATATCCGCCTTATCCGTTCCGGTGCCAGGTCAGAGTCCGGGGAGGTCAAGCCGAGGAGACAGCAGGGTGCTACGGTGGTAATCGCTGATGATGGCGGTTGTGTGGTGGCGCAGGAATGGAATCAGGATAGGATAGCTTGAAGAGTTCGGTTTTCAGTCGTGAGCATAGGCGTAATTTGTGTGGGTACGAGGGGTACCCGTGCCCCCAACTTTTTGGACTGGGGTTCCGTTCCCCCACTTTTTGACCAAGACCAATCAATATTTTATTACTGTGCTTCCCAGAGATCGCAGTCTCTACCTTGCTTCGTGTATGTGAGAAATTGGTACCCCGTCTCACTTTTTAGACCAAAGTTACGCCCCTGGGCGGAGCAGTCCTGTCAGTGCCGGATTTAGACTTGGGGAAAGCTTGGAGGCCCCTTGTTAAAAAAATTACATAATTTGAAAACATACCGTACTCTATGCCTTTTAATTATTTAATAGCAAGGCATTTAAGGTGAAAAATTCAAAATATTTTCAAAAGATGCATTTACTGATTAAATATTTTTCATTTTAAAAAAGCACCACCAAAAATTCTGAATTTTAGGCCTCTTCGGCTTGTGAGGCCCTATGAGCTGTAACTTTTTTTAGCTTGTGCCTAAATCCGGCATGAGTCCTGCAAATCCTGTTGACTAAGGAGGGATCGTCAAGTGTTGGCTAAACGAAGAGACCATAGGCGTAATTTGTGGGGGTACGACCGTAGGAGGGGTACCCGTACCCCACCTTTTGAATTGGGGCACCGTACCCAACACTTTTGAACAATGTCAATCAATATTTTATTACTGTGCCTTCCTAGAGATCGCTGTCTCAGCCTTACTTCGTGTATGTAAGAAATTAGTACCCCCCCCCACTTTCTATACCAAGGTTACGCCTCTGGTCGTGAGTGGAAAGCAGCGGAGGAGGACAGTTTAAGCGGATGAGAGGTGATGTCAACAGGCGATATGGGAGGATGCGCTAACTGGTGGAGATCTTTTGGGAGATCGTTCCAAAGAGCCGGTGCAGCATAGACGAAGAAGCGGTTGCAGAATTTCAGAGATGAGGAGACTGAATGCCGAGTAGACCCGGGCGGTTGGATGGTAAATAGCTGGCGAATATAAGAAGGTTGAGAGGTTTGAAGGGCGTTGTACGTTAGAGATATGATTTGTAATGGATGCGTCGAGGGACTTTCAGCCAATGAAGTGATTTCAAAACACGAGTCATGTGATGGTGTTTGGGAGTTTTGGTGACTGCGCGGGCGAGGGCATTCTGGACAGTTTGCAGGCGTTTTATCTGAGAAGAGTCGATGTTGTAGAAAAGGGAATTGCAGTAGTCGAGTTTGGAATGCACAATGCAGGCAGTTTTGTAATCGAGTACTGGGCGCAGTCGACGAAGGTCACGGATGTGCATTTGGGTGGTCCTAATTTTTAAACTTTCAAAATTGCACTCTCCCACCCTTCAAATAGGTTCTCCCTTTGAAGAAACTAATTGGTATAAAATTTCTTAACTATTGGTCAATATTTAGGTTATGCTCAATACACTTGAAAGTTTTCCTAATTTTGTGCAATCATATACATGTAAATAAAAGTCTTCCGATATGATATGATCACTCATTCGAATGCACAGCATCCAGAAGTATAATGGACAGGCCCATTCAACTAGTTCATAGTACCAGTGCTGTCTTAAAGCATGGGCAGGCTGGGCAGTCGCCAGGGCCCCACGATTCTAGGGGCCCCAAATTAAAAAGACCCCCAAAAGTAAAGTGTACGCGACCTCCATGCGCGGTAGTGCCTTGCCTAGGTCCTACAATGCTGCATAGAACAAGTGCATTCCGCTATTTGAGTCCAGTGCCGGCAGTTTGGTACGAAACAGAAGCGACACTCTGGAGAACAGTAGCCTTCTTGCTATCGGGGTAGAGCCTGTGGAATTCTTTGATGATAAGAAGAGCAAACTGAGTATGCTCCTCGTCTTTTGTCAGCAATGCATTGTATTCTTGCATCAATGCCACCCCTCGTTCTGCAGTATCGTTGACACCACGAAGCTCTCGAACAACATCTTCTGCTTGAAGATAGTCAGGATTTGTCAGCCAGACCTCCGGGTTGACTTCCAGGAAGGAATCTGACATGTCAAGAATCTGGAAGAAATTACGCGTGTTTTCAGTCACGAAATCACGTAGTCTTAATTCTGGAATCTTGGACTGGTCCAAAGAAATACGATTCGCTTCCTTTCCTGCCTGACTGTGTCCTTCCACCAATACTCTTTTCTCAACGCCTAGGTCAAAGAAGGCTACTGCTATCAGCTCTTCACTCAGATACCAAAGCTGCCCACACAACTTCTTCAGAACACCCTTGGACGCTGGCGAGTCAAATGTCGTGAATAGTTTCAAGTTACTGGTAGGAGCTGCAGTTGGTAGTTGGGGGAGGAACCAAGGCTTTGTATATACCTCGACATCAAAAATGCAGAAATGTTCAAGATCTTGTGCTTCTCGTTTCGTCAGTTTGAAGCCGAACCTCTGAACAGGAAGATCTTAAGCACATCTATTAATATTGCCATGAATCATGCATGGTGGATGGCATCTGGTTTCATGAAGGAAACTCCTCGAGGTGGAACTCCTCCTAAGAACGTAACGGCAAGCTCGAGGAGTTCACAACAGTCATCACCCTGATGTATTAGTTCAAGCTGATTCATCACTAAGTCCATGACCTCGGCCGAAATATCACAGAGTGCAGCTGCAATGACCGTAACTTCTACACCAGGTTTGTAATCTGCGACAATATTACTGGGCCAGAATGCCTTGAACCTCTTGAACAGGAGGACCTCGGGGCCATTGGCCCACTGGATGGTCCCATTGTGGTGTTGAAGGCTTCCTGCCAAAGAATTTATGGGATATGATGCCTGTACGCCGAGCAGAGCACTTTTCTCTCCAGCAGCTTCTACCAAAACACAAGCTCCTTTCTTTTGTCCTGTCTTGCTGGAAGTTGTGTCAAAGCTGAGTCCTTTGATGCAATCCTTAACGCCCCAGTTAGACAGAACCTCAATTATTGCATATGCCATTGCCCCAACGAATTCCGGATGACAGCTTCAGGACAGAGGAGTTTAGATAAAAACTGTTTTAACCTTTCACAATTTCGCAGAGTTACATTTTGTATAGCACCAACATCCAACAAAGAAGTGGATTGAGCATACCCTAAATGTGCACCAATCACAACCAGTTTTGGCAGCAATAAGTTTTTACTGGAGGAGTACCATATGAGATGGTGGGACGCATTAAAAGAAAACAAAATTTTTTTCCCATGTTGCTGAGGACCACCCTAATGTGCATGTAGCAGGTGCGAGATAGCTGAGAGATGTGGTCGGCAAAGGTAAGGTTTTATCAAAGATTATTCCAAGATTGCGGACAGGAGAAGATTAAGGTACAGGGGAAGAGAGATCTGTTGGCGAAAGGTCGGAAGGATAGGTTACTTTGCATAGTTGCTCGCGGAGGCCAATAATGAGAAATTCTGTTTTCTGCAGTCAGTTGGCGTTTTCGTCAACTAGATGAAGAGTAATTGATGTGATTGAAACTTTTTCTGAACAGACTTCGATCACGTGCACCATAAGGTCCGATTATAACTCGACAATCTTTAATGAAATTTATAGTCATGCTATCTTTTGTAATTAAGTTATCGATCACCAGTCAGTTCAACAATTCAAGTTAAGTTTGCTAGAAAATCAACTGTAGCCGTTTAGTCTTGCTCTTTCGTCTGCCTGCTTGGTCGTCTATGTCAAAAACTACGCGCGCGTATGTATACATGTACGAGTTAATCCTGCGCTTGTAAAATTGCACGGACTTTTACATGCGTTATGGTGCACGGCAAGCTCCTGGTCGACAGTATAGTCAGCAACGTTTAATATAATTATGCTGTTTATGTAAAAGTCATGCGGCGTTAGCGATTTAATTATTTTTAAAAGTAGATAAAAAGAATGAACATCTGTCAGCTAGGTGATGTGTATTAACCTCTCGTTTTCGCACAACTTTCGTATGTATACCTTTCACGGAAATTGTTTCAAATTCCTGTTTTTGCATCGACTTTCTTTCTTTTGAAACAATTTTAAATTTGTCTTTCACAGGATTTGAATTCAGAAGGTGTTGTCAGCAATTTGAATAATCAGCAAAGACAATTTCTAGATGTTTCAAAGTTTTATGCGTTTTCGCACAACTTTCGTAGCCTATACCTTTCACGGAAATTGTTTCAAATTCCTGTTTTTGCATCGACTTTCTTTTCAAACAACTTTTGTCTTTCACAGGATTTGAATTCAGAAGGTGTAATCAGCAGTTTGAATAATCAGCAAAGACAATTTCTAGATGTTTTAAAGTTTAATGGGCTAACTGACAAATCGTGCGTTTCCTGCATTTGAACTACAAAAGTGGGTAATAGTGAAAAAATCAAGATAACGAAATGTCAGCAAAAAATATGTTTGTTGCTACTTACCTGTCTTTACTAGGGCTTATGTCGGCTGCTCTTCTTTATTTATCTCTTTCTGTAACGCCACATAGTTTCTCCGTCTTCAGCTATCACGAATTAGATGTCACCAGTGTTATTGGTTCCAATAAGACTTTGAATCGCGAACTCTCGCACTTTGTCAGTTTCCACGACTGTATCAAAGATGGTCGTCGACTTGGAAATCAAATCTTTAGCCTGGCTGCAGTCATATTCGTTGCCGAACTGACTAACAGAACTCCAGTAATAGCGAATGGTGTTCGCATTCCTCTGGAAGACGTTTTCCGATTAAATATAGAACGAGTTAGTAATCTGTGCCCATGTCATACCATTGGAGAACAAGGACATCTTGCCTACGACGTGAACACAGAGAAATTGAATGTAAATGATCCACCGATCGTGAACCACACCATTCTCGTCAGAGGATTTCGCCAGAGTTGGAAGTACACTTTGGCAATTGAGAGACGCTTGAGACGTCATCTGGTGTTCCAAGACGAAATTCAACGCTTCGCCGAATCCTTTCTTCAAGAGAACATCCCTCGTGGCTGGAAGAGAGTAGGATTTGTACGCGTGGGGATACATATTCGTAGAGGAGACAACTTGTCCCCTAACTCAGTAAACTATGGCTACACAGTTCCTAACGAAACTTACTTCTTGAAAGCCATGAAATACTTTACTGACAAGTACAAACGCGTTCAGTTCATCGTAGCCTCAGACGATTTTAATTGGATGAGAGAACATATCATCAGTAGTAAGAGCTCATCGAATACGATAAATATTACATACAGCTTCAATCACACAGCTGGGCAAGATCTGGCACTTCTATCTATATGTGAACATGTGATAATGTCTACTGGTTCATACGGCTGGTGGGCCGCATGGCTGGCCAAAGGTACAACAATCTACTACAGCGACTGGCCACGTAAGAGATCAGGTCTTGCTGGGCACTTCACTCGGGAAGACTTCTTTCCTCCATTTTGGATACCTATGACAAGTAACTGATGTGTCAAATTGCAGAACAACTGCTATACATGAAAGTAGTATTTACCTATTGTGGTCATTTTAATGGCATGTTGCATATTTATAAGTATTCATGTTTAACTAATTTACTAATTTAATCGTTGACAATTCTGCATCACCAAACACCTTGTGGTTGGTCGTAACTAGATTGCTATATAGAAAGTTTAATTTGTTCTCTGCTATGTGCTTAGCTGTCCATGAATCCTCAAAGTACATTCCTAACCTTTTTTACAGAAAAATTTCTTATATAAGGCGATATGAGTAATTAGCAATAATAATAATAATAATAATAATAATATTATTATTATTATTATTATTATTATTATTATTATTATTATTATTATTATTATTATTATTATTATTATTATTATTATTATTATTATTATAAGAATAAGAACACTGGCGGCGATCTTGTTTGACAGTTGAGAGGACAAGGGACACTTTTGAACTGATTCCGTCAAAAAAAAACTGAGCGGAAAAATGTTTTTGATCTTTTTTTGGTGTTTCTTCAAAATCTCGGGGGCAACTGTGTACTATACCTATTCTTAGGTGTACTGTGTCCCGCACTGTTAAATGTGGGGCTTGTCCCTCTCGACCCCCCTTCCCCATCGCCGCCCATGAATAAGAATAATTTATTAGTCAGTTGGTGCCTAGTAATATTTCACAATGAACATAGTATTTGGAGACGTTTGTTGAAGCGTCGTGTAACTTAATTAGTAGGCTATAATTTATTTATTTATTCCGGATATTTCTATAGCGCCTCTCGAAGTCTACTACTACTCAGAGGCGCTCCCGACTACAGCATATCGTTTATTGAAGCGAGTGTGATTTAGTAGCCCTTCAATAAAATGTCGCGCTGAACTGAACAGCCATATGCATAATTATAGCGAAATGCGTGCTAGACGATTATGATGATATGTTCTCTCATCCAATTAAATTATCCTATTGTTCAACGTTCTCACAGCTTAAGACCTAGACAGCATGATTTCTCTTTGCCTTTTAAGGATAATAGAAATTTTATTTCTAGGGCCTTGTATAGTAGGGTGGAGTGAAAATGGCCAAAAAAAATTTTTTTTAAGCAAACGTTTTCTAATAGCGATGGAAAGTTGCCAGCATGTGAGTGTAAATAGTGCTCAAAATATTGTTGATTTTGCTTTGCGTCTTCTGCCCTCTACCGACGGTTTTATATTTACCATATAAAATTCTTTGAATAACGTCAATGTGGTGCATTATTTTTCTTTTTCTTCAACTGACTGTCTTCGAACGGTTACAATTCATGAAATACACGTTCAAATCAGTTGCGGAAATCGCCTCTGGTGTGTTACAGGATTATATAATTGTAACCAGGGGCGTAACTTTGGTCTAAAAAGATGGGGGGAGTACCAATTTCTTACTTGCAAGGCGCAAGACGTTGACTGCGATCTCTGGGAAGGCAAAATAATAAAATATTGATTGGCATTGTGCATAAAGTGGGGGGTACGGTACCCCAGCCCAAAGAGTGGGGTGGGGTACGGTTACCCCTCGTTCCCCCGACAAATTACGCCTATGATTGTAACGCCTAATGAATGCAGCGACATTACTGAAAGGAAGAAAATTAGGAGAGAACGAAAGAAATACCGAAGCTCTGTTCAAGCAGGATACGCCAGCATAGTATTACGACTTTGATTGTTGAGGGGGTTTTCCAGAGAGTAATCCAAAAGAGGTCCGAGTCTGGTTTCGGTGGGGGGGGGCAGATCGAGAGAGGACGCAGAGCAGCTGTGACGGTGGGTGTTATTTAGGGCGAGGAGAATTGGAAGGCAGAGGATCAAATGAGTCAGGGTAGGAGTAGGCCCTACTTGAAAAGGTGAGACTTTAGTTTGGAGTGGAAAACCCGGAGATTGATAGAGGAACACGAGGAGAAGGATGGAGGACGGGTTGGAACGATGATGGAGGAACCAAGAATCTGCGAATTCAAGAGGGAGATCGTTCCAGAGGCGTGGTGCTGTGTTGGATATGGCTCGGTTGGAGAACTTGAGATGAGTAGTGACCGGAGATCGAGAAAGACTGAAATTGGAGGAGGATCGGGTGGAGCGGGTTGCCTGGATGGTGAAGAGACCACAGAGGTACTTGGGCTGGATATATTGTAGGGAGTTATAGGCTAGTGATAGGACTTTGATGTGGATTCACTCTGGGATTTTTAGCCAATGTAGTGATTTGAGGATGAGGGTAATATGATGATGTTTGGGCATTCTCGTGACAGCCCTGGCTAGTGACTTTTGGATAAGTTGCAGACGCTTGATTTGGGTGGATTCATGGTTGAGGAAGAGGGAATTGCTGTAATCAATGAACAATAGAGGTAACAATGGTAGAAGCAGTTTAAGATCGATCTTGGGCCGGATGCGACTTAGGTCACAAATGTGCCTGAAGCAGGTGCGAGAGGTTGGAGATGTGGTTAGAGAAGGAGAGGTGTGGATCACAAGTAATGGACGGGGGGGAGGTCCGATGTGAAAGTTAAGAAGCGATGAGTTAGTCGATGGGTGTATGGAAGGGTTAGGGCTTTCTTGATATGATCAGGAAGGCCTAGGATTATGAATTATGTTTTGGAAAGCTTAAGGCAGAGGAGATTGGATGACATCCATTAGGTTAATCACGTTGAAATATTGCATCGACGGTAGAGGGCAGAAGATGTCATTTGAAAATTAAAATATTTTGTGTGTTTCTTACTCTGCCTCAGTTGCATCTTTTGCCCACTATTAGAATTCATTTATTTAAAAATCATTTTTTCACTCCACCCTATTGTATAGTAACATTAAAGCTTTGTAATATCGTCTCCTTTCTTAAATAGATTTTGATTAATATTATAGCTTATTAATATTAGTGTTGTTATAATTATTAGCAATAGTAATGATAATATTAATACTAATATTTCTTTCTCTTAAGAAAGATTCTTTTCTTTCTAGGGTCATGTTTACTATTCTAAATGATTTATATAAATAGATTTGTATATAGGCCTAGTTTCATTGTTGTATCGTCGTTTTAACATGCTTCTTGATTTTGATTGTAATGGTTTGCGGTGTGTCAAACTACTATTTGTAATAAACGAATACTTACTATAGCTTTCATGTTGACCCTATGAAAGTTGGAGTTTACGATTACGATTACGTGCGTGTGCCTAAAGTGCGTATGCCTACATATTCTGGATCAGAGAGGTGAGTAGGCTACGTATGCCTAGCTTCATCGTTAAGCCCTTTTAAGTCCCATATAATCTTTTTTCATTTGTGTGACCTTATGATTGCGATATACCGTAAATGCAAATCACAGCAGACGTGAAATCTTTAAATTTAAATTTCTATGCAGCTATGCTGTTTTTCCCTCTAACCTTAAAACTTACCTCTTCAGTCTACTTATGACTTTTAATGTTTGCCCGGGTTCATTGTGCACTTCTGAACTTTGTAAGGATGGGTTATCAAATTATAGCTGTATTGCATTGCACAGAAATTACTGATTAGAATTGTAACTAGTGACAGCGTATGCAGCGTTCACTTTAGCATCCATTACACAAGATAATAGAGCGAATTGCATAAGAATAAGTTACCTTGCCAGGCTTGCAATGACATTATAAAATCAGCATAATTGTTATTGTTTTAACTAGTAATAGTATATTTCACTATAGTAATGGCGCGTCATATATGACGGGAAGGAGGGAGAGATGGAGGCAGTGAGGGATGGAGGCAGTGATCAACCCCTTCCTCTCACTCCTTCCCTCAATCCCTCTCCCTCTGTCACTGCCTCCATCCCTCACTGCCAGGCACGGTGCGTCGGTTTCCCGTTCGTACCTGCGCTACTAGCAGCATCAGTCTAGCTTTAGTCAATCTGATGCTAGCAGCATCAGTCTAGCTTTAGTCAATCTGATGCTAACAGCATCAGTCTAGCTTTAGTCAATCTGCCTAGTGAGGGAGTTTCTAGCTGCACAATACTGTAGTGTAGGCCAATATAAGACGGGCGAAGACAGACAGGCAGACAGACGCACGGACAGGCGCATGGGTCGATCTCGCCCGATAATGGCCCGTGCACATGGGTAGGTCTCGCCCGATACACATTCCACACATTCCATTAGCGTTTATCGTATAACACACAGAACTGGGAAATTATATGTACAGATTCCAAGTGGTAAACGAGAGGAAAAATAAAGTAATATGAGGGATTATAACCAAAAACATTTCCATTATCTCTCCAAGGAAATGTGCACACTCCAAGGTCATACGATGTTTCTGCACAGGTGTAGTAGTCACCATGACGGCAACGCACGTTATTTCCTCCCCATACATTGGTCACCACAATATCACGTACTGGACTTTAAGACAAACGAATAAACCAAATAACTTTATGGTGCCCTGGTATTTGCACAAGCGCGATTTTGCCAATAGCTACCATGATGCAGTAACAGGAATTGTAAATGTAATTTTTATAGAACATTTATAAACGATTCAGAGGAATATTTATTTCACATTGCAGACAAATGTTTTAAGTAGTTCTGGCCTGCAACATGTGGTTATAAAACAACAGGAATTACTATGCCATTGGGGATTCAAATCTGAAGATTAGAGGATTGAGAGCCTGCCCTCACGGCCTCAGAGCGTCACACAGAAAGGCCACTGAGCAAGCTCTTCGCGAGCAAACTGCGTGGTATAATTTACAGGACACAGAAATAACAAAAACGATCTTCATCAAAATATTTCTCAAATCAACTTTTCTGTGAAATACGAACAGGAGAAACTATTTCACGTAGTACAACAGAGATGATCGAGACTATACTCCATTTATAGTTCAATATGTACCCGAGTAGCAAAAAGTACTGAAACATTTTGGGACAATATTGAATTGCCACATGAACATGGTATGATATGAGACCTACCACGCTGCAGTCATTTGTTGTGGTTGTGCATCTATTATGAAACATATACACCAAAATCTCTTATAATTGGCATCACTGTACATTTATATTCACACAGTATTTAGTGACATTTAGTGACATTGGTCCAAAATTTAGGCCTAATTCATATGACCTGAACTAATGTGTCGAGCTGAATACCTTTCGTTGTAGAGCCAAGCAATGAATCCTGTGCTACCGGTATTCTAGTAGGAGTCTGTAGATTCCCAGCTTTTTTTAAACTAAAAGTACCCTCGGCAAATGAGTACCATCTCTTGCTGTTACCATTGCAAATAAAAACAACAAGGCCATTTTGAGTTTCAGATAAATATTACACCAGTCATAAACACTCCAGTTAATACTATATCAGCTTCCATGAATATATTCAACCTCAGCTGTGACAGTAGGCCTATGCACATTCCAAAGAAGATTCGAATTACACGGCCGATATTCCGATATTATTGATAATAATTTCATATCGATAAGATAGTCCATCGGCTTTTATGTAAGGGAAGAGACATTTTGGGTAGAATCTTGGCAAAGATGTTTAAATTAATTAAATGATAGTTCTGAAGCCAAAAATGCTGTTGCCAATTTTTCTTTCATGGTTTACGCCCCCTAGCGGACGTTTTAACATGACGTCATATCCTCACCTTACAACTGCCAATTAGTCTGTCAGCTTGGTGTAAAATTGCTCACTTGATGATGGAAGCATGAAATTTGGCACATGATAAAAACATACGATGAAGAAAATTTTTAGCTATAAGGCCATCGCAGATTTGCCTTCTGGCCTCAGTGGCAGCCATTTTCCAAAATGGCCGACCGAAAGTAGAGATTTTAAATATCTCAGCTTCTAGTTCACTTAGAATCGTAATCTCAGTGTCTAAACATACATATTTATGGGCAAAGATTTCATTAGAACTAATTGCAATCACTTACCTAAAAGCTAAATTGTGGTAGCCATCTTGAAGTTAAGGTGACCTGAAAGGGGCAGTCCGGTGCAAAATTTGAACCAATTGCTCATTAACTGTTAGTAGCACGAAATTTGGTACACATAGTATGAACATGACATAAGGGAATTTTTAGCTATAGGGCCAACGCAGATTTGCCCTCTGGCCTCGATGGCAGCCATTTTCCTAAATGGCCGACCAACAATAGAGATTTTTCAATATGTCAGTTTCTAGTTCGCTTAGAATCGTGATCTTGATGTGTAGTAACATTTCTTATTAGTCAAGAATACAAAACAGCCAGAAAGTGCAAAGTTTTGCGACATATCAACACGAACATATAATACTACAGGAAAATATATCTGAATATAATGAATTGTTCACAATAGAATCCGTTACATCAGATCAAGTATACTGTATATATGAACAAATTATATTAGTCTAACAAAAATGGCTGTTGCTTATCGTAAAAGCGATACAACAATCATCAATTTATGCAGTAATGGTAGATTTTTTAAGCTTCAAAGTCATGGATACAACATGTAAAGAACCATCAGGTAAAATATCGTTAGCACAGGTTTAGCTTTTAATGGACGAAATTTGCACGCTTTCTCATGCGTCATCTGATGAGTAAGAAATTGAAACAACGCATACCTATTCATATCTCATCTCATCTAAGGTTCTATAGCGCTGCTATCAAGATACATAATGCGGCAGTCTACGGTCGCTTCAAAGTGAGGTCGTAGTCTAGGGCAAATCCGTGTGACGAGACACCAATTAAAATCAGGTAAAATTATATAAACCTGAAATCATGATACGGTCGATCGGATAGTAGGCTCATTGTAAGCTTATGACAGACGAAGACTAATGTGAGGGGACCTCGTGACGCGAGGACATGGTTGGAGACAGATAGAAGTGGACAGGTCTTGATCATGTACCTTATCGTCGGTACATATCTGAAGGAAGAGATGAAGCAGAAGAAGAAGCTTATTGTTGCCTGCTATCTCTCCTGGCATTGATGAGAGACACTTAGGTCGAGATAAGACTACCTCTGGTGGAGCTTTGTGATAGTTATTTGCCAACTCATAATAAGCTATTACTTCCTCAGTTTTATTTTTCGTGTACATCTACAGCGTTTTGCCCGTTGTTCTACGTAATAAAAGAATATAAACATAAACATGGTTAAGA
Organism: Allolobophora icterica; assembly: GCA_963556255.1. NCBI lineage: Eukaryota > Metazoa > Annelida > Clitellata > Crassiclitellata > Lumbricidae > Allolobophora > Allolobophora icterica. Next base: position 45,531,342 of record OY744610.1, on the reverse strand, counting down.
CTGAACGTTCGCTTTCCTCATGTAGAGAGATTGCTTTGGCTTTTGGTCCACATAATGGGCCGTTTTGTATTGTTTGGTATACGTGGGAATCTTTGGGCCTTTTTTGTACATTATTGTGGGTTGAAGTTTTTTTTATGGATCTGACTACGGTTGCTGCCTCATGTGGGTTTAGATTTGAATCTGGTTGTGTATAGCATTTGTAATTGTTGTACATAAGAACGCTGTTTTTTCTGTTGTCAGATTCTAATGATCATCTGTAGGCCGATGTCCCCTAGGCATGTAAATGTAAGAACAGCAGCAACAAAAACACTTTTTGTGTCGATTCCGGTGTCAACCCTGATCAGTGTACAAATGTTTCCGTCTATACTTGCCACAGTTTTTCAATATTGCAGTTATTCTTTCACCTATAGTTCTTGTTTTTCTTGAGATATTTATTCACACAATTTCTGCTATTATCACTGTAGGACCGCAAGCACTCCAGAATGAGAAGCACAAGTCGTGAGCAAAAATGCGCTCTTCGGACGGCACCTAAGTAGTTTGCCTGCAGCAAGAGAAGAACACGTACACTGTCAGCAGTTTCTGTCTACATGAATCGTCATACGACACCTGGTGAGCAAGAAATTGAATAATTAATTATGCATTCCAGTGAATAAGCGTTGTCATCTTGCCTGCAGTGGTGGCGCGTGGGAGTACAAGGGGGTGTGGTCGCACAGGGCGGCCACTTGACGGGGGCGGCACTTTGGCTACCTGGGATATTTTTTCGGGTGAGTCAGTTATTGATTCGTGCGGTATACTATTTACGTTACTTACTTAAGTGATCACGTAGACGTATAGTGTTTGACGTAGTATTTCCTGTAGTCACCGTCGTGTTTTATTTGGAGTAATTACGTAATTACGATACAAAAAAGGCTCGTGAGAGATCGAGAGCTCTAATCTTTCCAACGGTACTGTATGGTTGTGAGTCGTGGACAATGACAAAGAGTATGGAGAAAAAGGTCAACGAATGTGAAATGTGGATATGGAGAAAGATGTTGAGAATATCATGGACTGAGAAAAGGACGAACGAATCAATACGAGTGGAGATTGGTGTCGAGAATGAAGAGTCGTTAAAACAAAAGGCGACCAGATTGAAGCTAGGATTCTTTGGTCATGTTATGCGATCTGATGGGCTAGAAATGGAAATGATGTTGGCCTGTGGTGAGGGGAAAAAACGACGGGGTCGACCAAGGAAGAAATGGATGGATGAGATTCACGATGTAACTGGCATGAACCTGGAAGAACTAAGGGACCTGACTTCGAATAGGAAGCAATGGAGAATGTTTATCATGACGATCGCTAGAGCTCCAAGAGTTGACAGCACAAGGTAACAAGGTAATTACGTAATTTCCTTGCTAGAAATTTAAATGAAACTTTAATATAATTCAGTGAACTTAAATCTTCACTGTTTACGTGAGCTTCAAGGTATTTCTAAACTTTGAAATTGATTTAGATCATTTTAGGCCTAGGTCTTTTTTAGAAATAATGATTGCCCTTAATGATTATATTGATAATGTGGCATTGCCACTCCATTAGCAGTATGGCAACGCCGTGAGCGATAATATGGGTTGCGTTTGCTTTGCTTTTCTATTAGAAAACTAAGTAGTGGGTAAGAAAAATCAGACGAGCGCTCATAGTGGCTGTCGTAAACTCGAATGTTATCGAAGCAATTAGGCTTCCTTCTGTAACAGTATTGATTTACTTATTAAGTTGCTAGCCTAAGTTATCTTACACTATGTCATGGTAGAATTAAAAAATACAACTCGACTAGACTAGCCTAGGCCTACGTTTAAATTTTTTTCACCTTTGAGTGTTTTCGAGTTTGCATCGTCTGCTACTGTGCTCTAGGCCTATACTATAGGCTACTAATGGCTAAGGCTACTGCTAACTACTATCATAAACAACACAGACAAAATATCACTACCTTCTAGACAGGCCTGCCGCCTTACGGGCGGAGGAGGGGCGGCACACTGCTGCTTCGCACCACCTTTGAAAACTCCACGCGCCGTCACTGCTTGCCAGAACTTGAAAGGCGCTATAGTAGATGTCCAGATACACGCAGACACACTAACATTCATAAATACAAGCAAACTTGCATACATGTTAGTGAGACATGCTATAGCTGAATGGTTAGAGCGCTTATCTTGTAACGTGGAAAGCGCGGGTTCGAGCTGCCGCTGAGGCGATCACTGCTTGAGGACAGTGAACAAGTCCTTCACGCACAGTTACTCAGTTCCATCCTTTGATGCTTGGTCATTAGACAGTGGCGCATAATAAATGTATAATAAATGTATAATAATAATAATAATAATAATAATAATAATAATAATAATAATAATAATAATAATAATAATAATAATAATAATAATAATGATAATAATACACACATACATCACACATGACCAGGGTCCGATTTGTCAAAAAAGAAGCAGGGGGTCGCAAATCTGTAAAAGTAATAAAAAAATTATTAAGCCGTAATTAAAGTTTACTCGTTATTTTGTAAATGAAGTTAATGAACTTCCATGTCAAGATTCTGCAATGACCAACAGTCAACTACGATGCAAACGTGACATCGAATTTTTTTTGTTAAATTAAAAATTAAAAGTCGCAGTTTTAGCTGAAGTAGGGCCTATAGCCCTATACTAACAGAAACAACATATAGGCCTATATATTAAGGTATGGAATAATAGATACAGTAGTGGTAATGGGTTAGAGTAATGGTAGCATTCAGGAGAGCATTAGAACACGGTTCGATACTCGTAACCCCTCTACAGCGGGCGCCTTGCATGGCTCCCAAAACGTGTGTTTAATTAAGATCTTGATTGTACTATACTGTCATACTTCAATGTAATTTCACTGTGTCTGTCAGTTTGAAATAATAAAGAATATTATAAATAATAATATAAAATATAATATTAATATCTCAAATACAAAACACAAAGATAAGCTTTAAGATTCTTGTCCAGTTTTTAATAGGAGTTGTTGATACAGAAAGAAAGAAATTTTAAAATAATAGTGATAGGCGGGACCTGGAGATCTAAACTAAAACCAGATGGCTTGAGTCAGTTAATTAGCTCAGTTAAGCCCACAGTTAGGCCCTATAGGTCTAAATTTGAATAGGCCCAATAGGACTTGCACACTTTTCTATTGGCAAAGTCATCCCCCAAAAGGAATGCAATCAAATTTGTGTTGCCCGTAGCTATGTTGCCTCGTGGGCTAGGAGTAGAACAAAAAGTTTATCTTGTTGCAAATTTACGGCTTTTTAAAACCGAAAATTCCTTAAGGGATCCATCCCTCCCCTAGTTCCCCTAATTAGTTATCGATCTTCAGTCAGTTCAACAATTAAAGTTAAATTTGCTAGAAACTCAACTGTAGTCAACAGCCATTCGTGTTTCAGGTATAGCCCGATAGCCGTTATTTATCTTGTCAGATGGTATAAATTAGAGCTTCGATACAGTAGGCTATACTGTACTTGAGTCGTTTTCTTCGCCTGCTTGCTCGTTTACATCAAAAACTACGCGCGCGTATGTAAGAGTTTCGCCTGCGCTAGTAAAATTGCATGGACTTTTACATGCGTTATATGGTGCACGGCAATCGACAACAGTCAGTAACGTTTAGTAGGCCCTATATGCTGTTTATGTAAAGTCATGTGGCTTTAGCAATTTAGTCATCTGTCAGCTAAGTGATGTGTATTAACTTCTCGTTTTCGCGCAACTCTCGTATAGGCCTACCTTTCACGGAAATTGCTTCAACTTGTTTTTTCCTGCATCGACTTTTTTTGTTTTGAAGCAACTTTTGTTTTTCACAGGACTTGAATTCAGAAGGTGTTGTCAGCGCTTTGAATAATCAGCAAAGACAATTTCTAGGCCAGCACTTTGAATAATCAGCAAAGACAATTTCTACATGCTTCAAAGTTTCATGCGCTAACTGCCAAATTGAGCATTTCCGCACTGGTTGCATTTGAACTACAAAAGTGGGTAATAGTAAAAAGAATCAAGATAACGAAATGTCATCGAAAAATATACGTGTCGCTGTTTACTGCTCTTTACTAGGGCTTATGTCGGGTGCTCTTCTTTATTGTCTATCTCTTTCTGAAACGCCACAAAAAATTCTTGTCTCCGTCTTCAGCTATCACGAATTAAATGTCACCAATGTTACTGGTTCCAATAAGGCTTTGATTCGCGAACTCTCGCACTTTGTCAGTTTCCACGACGGTATTAAAGATGGTCGTCGACTTGGAAATCAAATCTTTAGCCTGGCTGCAGTCATTTTCGTTGCCGAACTGACTAACAGAACTCCAGTAATAGCGAATGATATTCACATAACTATGGAAGACGTTTTCCAATTAAACTTAGAACGAGTTAGTGATCTGTGCCCGTGTCATACCATTGATGAAGGAGGACGTCTTTCCTATGACGTGAACACAGAGAAATTGAATGTAGATGATCCAGCAATCGTGAACCACACCATTCTCGTCAGTGGTTTTCGCCAGAGCTGGAAGTACACTTTGGCAATTGAACGGCGATTGAGACGCCATCTGGTGTTCAAAGACGAAATTCAACGATTCGCCGAATCCTTTCTTCAACAGAACATCCCTCGTGGCTGGAAGAGAGTAGGGTTTGTACGCGTGGGGATACATATTCGTAGAGGAGACAACTTGTCCCCTGACTCAATAAACTATGGCTTCACGGTTCCTAACGAAGCTTACTTCTTCAAAGCCATGAAATACTTTACTGACAAGTACAATCGTGTTCAGTTCATCGTTGCCTCAGACGATTTTAATTGGACGAGAGAACATATCATCAGTAGCAACAGCTCATCGGATACGATAAATATAACATATAGCTACAATAATACAGCTGGTCAGGATCTGGCACTGCTATCTATGTGTGAGCACGTGATAATGTCTACGGGTACATACGGCTGGTGGGCCGCTTGGCTGGCCAAAGGTACAACTATCTACTACAGCGACTGGCCGCGGAAGAGATCAGATCTTGATGGCCATTTCGCTCGGAAAGACTTCTTTCCTCCATTTTGGATACCTATGACAAGTAATTGATGTATCAAATCTCAGAACAACTGCATGCTATGTATACATGAAAGTACTATTTAGGCTACCTATTGGTCTCATTGTGGCCATTTTAACGGTAGGCCTATATTATATATTGCATTTTAAAATTAGAGTTCATGTTTAACTAATTAACTAATTTAATCGCTCTGAGTTCTGCATCACCAAAAACCTTGTGGTTGGTCGTAACTAGATTGCTATATAATTATATATGGAGAAGTTTCATATGTTCCCTGCTGTGCCTGGCCCTCCATGATCCTGAGAGTAAATTCTTAACCCTTTTTTGAGAAACATTTCTGATATAAGGCGCCTAAATTGGTCGGTTCATATATGTTGCATAAATTTCTCCATCCAAATTCTGCACATCTTGTCGTGGACTACTTTCAGCCAACAAATTTTAAAGAGATTTGAAAACTTATCGTCCCCTCACCTAACAAATCTGGTCTCCTCGGCACCTTGTTCCCGCAACTCTTCTGCATTGGTGTTCTGGGTCCAACCATTAAAAGATTATCAATTAATTATCAATTATTATCAAATTATCATTTATCATTAACAATATGTCATTGTATGATGGATCCTTCACATAGGCATTTGATCATCTTAATCGAAGCGAGATACTTGGTGAAAAGAATTTTCATATAAAATATTCAAATATGTAAAACAATTAATTAATTATACAAAAATAGAACGCACCGGACTCTGACCTCTATAAGATATTGATGTCTAGACAACCCCTCCGATATGACAAACCGTAAGTTTCATTAACAGTATCTACATTTCTCGCTGTTCATGATGAGGGCAAGGTGGACAGCACTTGTTCCTTTGAAGTTCTTTTTGAACTTGTCTGCTTCTTTTAATACTGTGGAACAATCTCTTTTTCATCATCGTCTCAACTCTCAAGGTTTGGATCTCTGGTCCTGGAATGATTAATTTCTTTAGTACTTCTCTTAGTCCAGGACACGCTGCAGCAACTTAGAAAATACGAAAGGCTTAGCCTAAGTCTTTGAAATTGGGTGACTCAATTATTGAGTTGGCAGAAGCTGCTCGTAACTAAGACATTATTTTCCATTGTACTAAATGTCTCTACTGTATTGTATTGTATTGTATTGTATTGTATTGTATTTATGAATTTATAAAGCGACTCTCGCAGTACAACCCAATCACTGGCGCTCCCAGTGCGAGGAGCTCCGTGTGAAAAGAAAAGTCAGGATCTGAGAACGAGTCATGGAAGGGAAATCATTCCAGAGGGAGGACCAACAGATGCGTGGGCATGATGTTGAGCCATAGAAGTCCGGGTCCCAGATACCAAGAGGTCATGACGGTCTAAAGAACGGAGAGGACGGCCAGAGGCAGCCAAAAGAGGTTGACAGATAAGATGACAAAGATAACGAGAAGCTTGGCCCTGGAAAGCTCAAGAGGTAAGGAAACGGATTTTAAACTGGGTTCGCGAAGTAAGCGGAAGCCATTGTAATTGCTCAGACATAAAAGTTGAGCTATGAGAGTAGCGAGGAAGGCGAGCAATCAGGCGAGCAACTGCATTCAACACCGATTGAAGTGGAGACAGACGAGATTTCGGCAGACCAATAAGTTATGAATTGCAGTAATCAATGCGTGAGCAGATAAAGGCATGCACCATGGAAGAGAAAGCAGAGGAAGGAAAAAAAGACAGCACAAAGACGTCTCAGATGATAAAAACTAGACCGAGAGAGGATTGAGATGTGGTTAGCAAACGATGGAGTACTTTCAAGAATGACACCCAATTCTAGAGACGCGTTTACGTATAGGCCCACTGGGCGCGCGCCTAGGGCCCCAAATCTCGGAGGGCCCCCAAACGAAGAAAATATTTGTTTCAGTTATAAAAAATAACATTTGTGAATTTTAAATAATTTTAAATATAACCTATTTTCTATTTTTACAGTGTAGCATTCAAACAAAGGTACTGTACATTATTGTGGTTTATAATTGTTTTGGTCATTTTGGCTAATAGATCTTTTTGAGTTTATGCAAAGTAACATCAAACTTGTTAGCAGTCTGCAGTTTTACGCGTTTCAAGCCTTAGTCTTATGAGTCAGTCATTTTCAGTGTTTAAAAGAAATTAAAACTTTATTAGTCGGCCTATTGTTAACTAATAACCAGTGTTAATAATTGAAATTTTTATAATAATAAATATTGATTATAATCTGTTCAGAAGGCCCCAAAACCTTTTGCGCCTAGGACCCCGTTTTCAGTTACCGCGCCTCTGCCCAATTCACGAACATTTGCCGAGAAAGAGAAGAGCCGAACCGCTTGGCAAGAAGAGTTGCATAATCAAGCTTGAGGAGCTGCTGAATCGTTAGAGAATTGAGACAAAAGCGATTCGAGGACATCCAGAAGTGGAGATTGCCCAGTCACTTGTAGACGTTGTCGACAAGGAGACGAAGAGCAATCGATGTGATTGAAACGTTTTTCTGAACAGACTTCGATCATGTGCACCATAAGGTCGGAGTTATAATTTGACATTCTTTAATGAAATTCATAGTCATGCTATCTAATTAGTTATCGATCTTCAGTCAGTTCAACAATTCAAGTTAAGTTTGCTAGAAACTCAACTGTAGTCTACAACCGTTCGTGTTTCAGGTAGCCGTTTAGTCTTTTACCTTGTCAGATGGTAGGAGTTATAGCTTCGAGACAGTATACTTGAGTCGTTTTCTTCGTCTGTCTGCTTGCTTGTCTTCATCAAAAACTACGCGCGCGTATGTACGAGTTTCGCCTGCGCTAGCAAAATTGCATGGACTTTTACATGCGTTATGGTTCACGGCAAGATCCTGCTCGACAGCAGTCAGCAATGCTTAATATACCGGTAATGATGTAACAGTCATGCGGCGTTAGCGATTTAGTTATTTCCAAGTAGGTAAAAGAACGACCATCTGTCAGCTAGGTGATGTGTAGTAACAGTGACATAGCCAGACTTAAATTTAAGAGGAGGCAACTCCGGGAGACATCCAGGTTTAGTAGGCCTAGGGGTGCGTAGGCAACTGCCTCCTCTTGCCTCAATGTGGCTACACCTATGTGTGTTAACCTCTCGTTTTCGCACAGCGGTCGTATAATATACCTTTCACGGAAATTATTTCAACTTCCTTTTTCTTACATCGACTTTCTTTGTTTTGAAACAACTTTTGTCTTTCACAGGACCTGAATTCAGAAGGTGTTGTCAGCGCTTTGAATAATCAGCAACGACAATTTCTAAATGCTTCGACGTTCCATGCGCTAACTGACAAATCGAGCATTCGATCCGCACTATAGTTGCATTTGAATTGCAAAAGTGAGTAATAGTGAAAAAATCAAGATAACGAAATGTCATCGAAAAATATGCTCGTTGCTATTTACTTGTCTTTACTAGTGCTTATGTCGGCAGCTCTCCTTTATTGTCTATCTCTTTCTGTAACGCCACATATTTTCTCCATCTTCAGCTATCATGAATTAAACGTCACCAATGTTACTGGTTCCAATAAGGCTTTGATTCGCGAACTCTCGCACTTTGTCAGTTTCCACGACGGCATTAAAGATGGCCGCCGACTTGGAAATCAAATCTTTGACCTGGCTGCAGTCATTTTCGTTGCCGAACTGACTAACAGAACTCCAGTAATAGCGAATGATATTCACATGACTATGGAAGACGTTTTCCAATTAAACTTAGAACGAGTTAGTGATCTGTGCCCGTGTCATACCATTGGTGAAGGAGCACATCTTTCCTATGACGTGAACACAGAGAAATTGAATGTAAATGATCCAAAAATCGTGAACCACACCATTCTCGTCAGTGGATTTCGCCAGAGCTGGAAGTACACGTTGGCAATTGAAAGACGCTTGAGACGCCATCTGGTGTTCAAAGACGAAATTCAACGATTCGCCGAATCCTTTCTTCAACAGAACATCCCTCGTGGCTGGAAGAGAGTAGGGTTTGTACGAGTGGGGATACATAATCGTAGAGGAGACAACTTGTCCCCTAACTCAGTAAACTATGGCTACACAGTTCCCAACGAAGCTTACTTCTTCAAAGCCATGAAATACTTTACTGACAAGTACAATCGTGTTCAGTTCATCGTAGCCTCAGACGATTTTAATTGGACGAGAGAACATATCACCAGTAACAAGAGCTCATCGAATGCGATAAATATTACATACAGCTTCAATCACACAGCTGGTCAGGATCTGGCACTGTTATCTATGTGTGAGCACGTGATAATGTCTACTGGTACATACGGCTGGTGGGCCGCTTGGCTGGCCAAAGGTACAACTATCTACTACAGCGACTGGCCGCGGAAGAGATCAGGTCTTGCTGGTCACTTCACTCGGAAAGACTTCTTTCCTCCATTTTGGATACCTATGACGAGCAGTTGATGTATAAGATCTCAGAACAACTGCTGTACATGAAAGTAGTATTTACCTTTTGGTGTCATTGTGGCCATTTTAATAGCATATTGCATTTTTTAGATAAGAATTTATGTTTAACTAATTAACTAATTTAATCGCTCTAAGTTCTGCATCACCAAAAACCTTGTTGTTGGTCGTAAACTAGATTGCTATATAGGGAGAAGTTTCATAATGTTCTCTGCTGTGCTTGGCTCTCCATGATCGTGAGAGTAAATTCTTAACCCTTTTTTGAGAAATATTTCTGATATAAGGCGCTTAAATTGGTCGGTTGAAATATGTTGCATTAATTTCTTCATCCAAATTCTGCAACTCTTGTCGTGGACTACTTTCAGCCAACAACTCTTGAAGAGGTTTGAAAACTTATCGTCTCCTCAAAGATATCTTTAGTTTAGAGAGTTCAGAATTCTCGCTAGAGCCATAACTAATTCGAACACATAACTTCTGTGCTTAAATGTATACATCGGCGTCCTGTTCAGCTAAGAATTTTGTTCAAATTGGAACTTATGATGGTCTGTAAAACCATTGTAGTTTTGCCAGTCACAATACTTAAAATCAAACCTCATTCTCCAGACTTTACATTATTCAACGAGATCATGCGAATGTTTTTCTTTTGTCGTATACCTAAACTTAGGTCTGTACTTGGTGAAGGGTCTAAACTGGTCTGTTGCTGGACCTGGAATTTGGAACGCTCTCTGTCTGTATCTGTTCGTTTTGTTCAGTCGCTTATACCATTTCATGCTCAGTTTAGAACTTCCTGTTTCCAATTGCTTATCCTCCATAGACTGCTTCTCTGTCTTACGGACTGATCTTGTGGGTGATTATGGATTGGTTTTGGTGCGCCATCGGTGGATGCCTTGTGCGCGCTCCACACTGGCGCGATAGAAGTTATAAATTACAACTACAATATGTTGAAGACATATGGTTACAATGTGGCAATATTCCCATATGTGTTTCATATGAACTAAATAATGAGTCCGTTGTTTAATTACTTCATTGATTTTATTAGGTTTCTTACTCAGTTGATGCGTAGTAGCATTCCGGAAAAATCAATGGGCCTAATTACATCCAATTTTAATTTGCTTTATTAATTTTCTTTTGTGACAAGTAGCCTATAATTGGTTAGAGCGCTCATCTTGTAACGCGGAGAGTCTACGGTTTAGAGCTTTTCCTACGGCGGTTACTGTTTATATGGACTTTGAACAAGTCCATCACTCACAATTGCTCAGCACTATCAATCGATACTTGGTCATTAGATTGGCCTATTAGCGTGCAATAAGTGCATAATAATAATAATAATAATAATAATAATAATAATAATAATAATAATAATAATAATAATAATAATAATAATAATAATAATAATATTAAATTATTAATAAATTTATTAGTCGGTTGGTGCGTAGTAATATTTCACAATGAATTTTGGAGACGTTTATTGAAGCGTAGTGTGACTTATTTGGTAGCCTGTATATCGTTTATTGAACCGAGTGTAATTAGTAGCCTATTATTATTATGTCGTGCTGAACTGGACAGCCATATGCATAATTATAGCCATAGGCGTAATTTGTGGGGGTACGAGGGGTACCCGTACCCCACACTTTTTGGACTGGGGGTACCGTACCCCCACTTTTTAAACAATGTCAATGAATATTTTATTGTTGTGCCTTCCCAAAGATTGTCTCCATGTGAAAAGTGACAGTGGAGAAGAAATTGGTACCCCCACTTTTTAGACCAAAGTTACGCTCCTGATTATAGCAAAATGCGTGTTAGAAGACTGAAATTATGTAGTTCAATATGATAGAATTTATTATTTAGCCTGTTTGAATAGGCTATATTCACTTGTTTACATAGTTGGATATATTACTAATATGTGGAGTCGGCTTGTCATTAGCCTAAAAAAGTGCCGATTTCTATGGACAACCTACATGACTTGACGCAGCGCTCGTGAAAAAGTTGGTGCCCTGCGCCTAGAGCTCTCAAATAGCGCTTAAGAAAGTCAGAGATTACGATTGCCTAAAGTGTACCTAAAGTAGACCTACACAATGATGGGTCACAGAGGTGAACATAGGCCACGTCTGCCTACCTTCATCATATAAAGCGTCTAAGTCAAGTCTGGCTCTGACGAGAAACCGAGCAATGATCCAACGATCAGGACACACCGAATTCTCTCGGCCCTGCATTGCGCCTCCCTTCAAAGAATTAAATAGACAGAAATGCGCTATATAAATCTAGATGGATTGGATATAATTAAGCATTCATGCAATCGTAACCGTAAACTCCATATTTCTAAAGCGCTACTTCGTGAAAGCAAAGCGCAGGGCACCAGCTTATATTTACGAGCGCTGCGTCGTGTTAGAGGGGTTGTCCAGAGATTCCAGTAGAGATCCGAATCCAGTTGCCAGAGAGACGAAAGACAGAAGGCAGTCGAGATGCTAATAAGGCTGGTTTCATCGAGGATGAGAAAACTTGGAAAGCGGAAGATTGGATGGACTAGTTATCAATCAATCAATCAATAAATCAATAAATCAATCAATCAATCAATCAATCAATCAAATCCTTTATTGAAGCAGTTTGAAAACAATGCACTATAACATAGCAGTATCAGCACTTGCAACAAAAGGAGACCCAGAAGGGATAAAAAAAATCCCGCTATGTAGGGCCACCTAAGGTTCAATACTATCACAATAAATGTCATTATAAAAGTCTTTCAATCAAGTTAGTTATGCATACACTTAGGTTCAATAGTTGCACATACACATTACACATTCATAAGCTCTGCAGTATGAATTTAATAGAAAATTTGCTATGACGCTTTACTGCAGGCAAAGCCAAACGACCCTTGTTACCCCTTGTAAGTAACGTCTGAATCAAATCCATGAGCAGGTACACACTCGCGTGACAGGTGTTATAGTTGGTCCCTGGGTCTTATAGAAAGCAGTGAGATCAATTCTTGTTGGGCCACCATGAAGGGCAAGGAAACAGATGATGCTCCGAGAGTTGAGACAGGTCACAGATGCAAAAATAATGAACATAATTATGACATTCTGAGAAACCATTTGCCGTCGACGGCCTATCGGCTGTCTTGATACTCAATGAACTCATCTGTCAACTCTAGACGGGGATCCCTTTAGAGTTCATTAAGCATTATTGTCTGCCAATTGTCGAACTGCTTGTGCATAATGATATCTAACAACTTTCAGGTTAGCCCACAGAGTGCTTGTGACCCTAACGAAGCGGCGCTATGCTGTTTTCCCTCTAAACTGAAAACTTACCTCTTTCCGTCTACTGAATACTTCTGTTCTTTGCCCGGGTTCAGTGTGCACTTCTGAACTTATGTAAGGAGGGATTATCAAATTACAGCTGTATTGTATTGTATACAATTTACTGATTAGAATTGCAACTATACAGAGACAATATATGCAGCGTTCACTTTAGAATCTATTACACAAACTAGAGCGAATTGCATAAGAAACTATAGTTACCTTGCCATAGCATATTATAAAAGCAGCATGACTGTTTTTGTTTTACCCAGTAATAGTATATTTTCATCCCAAGTGGTAAACGAAAAAAAATAAAGACTGGGATTATAATCAAAAACATTTCCATTATTTACCTCTCCAAGGAATTGTGCGCACTCTAATTAAGGTCATGCAATGTTTCTGTCTGTAGGCCTACTAAAGCGCTTCAGAAAGGATGTAAAGCGTTCAGAAATACTGTAGGCCTACATAAATACTTGTATCTAGAAGCAAAAGGAGCTGACATAGGCCTATGTAGGCCTATATTAACTGCCACTAAATAGGCGTAGGAGAGGAAAACAGGCGTAGGACCTTGAAAACAATCACAACATACTACATTGATCCTTAAAATAGACAATATAGCAAATGCTAATGCAAACCAGTCTCAAAATTCTTGTAGAATTAAATTAAATATCATCGCCCATTTAATGTCGACAAAGATTCTGGATGCTCAAGCAAGATTCTCCAACTTTAGCGTCCAAGCCCACTGACATGGCAGCTGACTGGAGGGAATTGGAGGAATGATTATGTCTATGCCTTTAGCAGGATTCTCTTTCCAGTTGAAGACGTCCGTATATCCAAGCATAGAAACGGTTGTGTGAGGAGTGGGAGTAGCAGAGGCAAGGGTCAAAGAACCACCTTTCGGCCAGTTCAACAGGATTGCATAGACGCTGATGCCAGACTCTGACTTCTTTGAAGTGTACCTGGAAGAATTCATTATCGAATCTACTTGTCGTTATGATTGTGATAATCAAAATTCACTAATTGTTGAAGTAATGAAATGCGCTATACAGATATCCAGATAACTAGGCCTACGTAAAACCTCATGAAAAGATAATTTCACAGCTTGTTCAACAAGCTCCTGTAGACAAGTCATCCTATAACGTTTGGTAGTTTAAAAAATTAAATGTAGGCCTATGACAATAATTGTAATTGTAGAGGTCAGTGCTTTTAACACTAACAGCTCCTATAGTGAGTCGCTATAAGGCAGCAAATGGCTCACCAAACTCCTGGAGTCAGAGTATCATTCTGGAATTTCCAGTGTTTCGAAGCATAGATGGCTTCCCCGTTGACTCGCATCCAATCACCAAACTGCCTCAGTCTTTCTTCAAATATTGGAGCGATCATTCCGTCGGACGTTGGACCAACGTTCATCAGAAGGTTTCCACCACAGCTGGATTCAAAATGAATAGAACAATGTTCTCAAAATCTTATGAAATTTCTGGTCTAATCCAGTGCACAATAATATTCTTTACTAGACATCGCAGCATTCAGCAGTCAATTTGGAATTTTAGGACAACAATAGACACTAAATAATTTAGTTACTTTAAAAGTGGAATATCTTTCGTTCCAGGTTATCATGTAAGGCAGCGAAGATGACTAGGAACTAAGCTAAGCTTCAACTGCAGATTAAAATATAAAAATAGGCCTACATGTCACAGGAAGTAAGGTTTGGCAACAACGGACATGACTGTGGCTGTAACTTTGGTACGCTGTACGCCCGAAACTTTATCGAGCGACGAAAGTTGTAATCGTAATTTGGAGATTACCATTACTCAGCTATCCTTTTGGAACGATCTTCCACAATTACGTCAGTACCGGTAGCTATAATAATTGAAGGGCTTGCCTCAATAACCAGGTATGTCGACATACCTGGTTTATGTGAAAATGTATGCCAGTGTGCTTGGAATATTGTATTCTATATACCCTACAAATTTGGTGCAAATCTGATTATTTTTGAATTGGCTTTTGGATAAACAAGTTTGTCGACATATGGTATTTAGCAGCCGGCAGCATTACTCCAGTGCAATAACCCGGTATGATAAAAAAATTGTCGTTTTTTTGTAATCTTTGTATTAAAACCGGTGCAATAATCAGGTTATTTGACATACCCGGTTATTGACTCTTACTTACTCTACAATTCACTGATTTTGCGTAATTTTTTTCTTACTGTAATGTAGCTATGATGACTTACCTTCTTATTGCACGATTAATTTGTGCTGTGTGCTAGTCACCATTTGGTGCCAGAATAAGGTATGTCGACTAACTGCAGACGATTTTTGCTTCATACTGGGTTATTGAGTGTCAATAACCAGGTATGAAGCAAAATGTCGTGAAAAAACATTAATGCTATCTTTTGCATTGCATTATGTAACAATTTCGTGAAAGGCAATAATAACTCACACGGTGCTTCAAACAGCTTGTCGATATCTCGTAAAATGGCTTAGATACAACACTTTGAAGTGTCAAATCTTTGAAGCCATTTTCCCAAAACTCAAAAAATTCGACATACCTGGTTATTGCTGCAAGCCTTTCAATTATGTAATTACTCATATTCGCATCAATGCATGGTTAAATTCCTCATGTAGAGCTGGCGGATCTCCGGTTTTCAAATCTAAAGAATAAGCCCAGAGGCGCAGCGAGGAACAATTTCGGGAGGGTTTCCAATTTCTGGGCGTTCCATTGGCCATGGTCGCAGAGTACGGGGTCAGTTTTGAAAAGTTTTTTGTATTTTGCAATTTATTTGGAGGGGGTTTGAATTCGTAGGTGACGGGTCTTCATCTTTAGGTGACGGGTCTCCACGTTTAGGTGACGGGTCTCCACGTTTAGGTGACGTGTCTCCATCTTTAGGTGACGGGTCTCCACGTTTAGGTGACGGGTCTCCATCTTTAGGTGACGGCCGGGTCTCCACGTTCAGGTGACTGGTCTCCACTCAGATCCAGAAGGGTCCACTATAATATATATATATATATATATAATTATTTATATGTGTGAGTGTGAGTGTGTGTGTGTGTGAGTGTGAGTGTGAATGTGTGTGAGCGTGAGTGTGAGCGTGAGCGTGTGCGTGTGTGTGTGTATGTGGTATTACCAACCTGACCGTAGAGGCGAGTTCCGAGATGATGTCATATGTCGAGATATAGTCAGCGAGGGGAGCGTTGCGACGATAACCCCATGAATGGCGGTCGATTGTCATGCAGTTCTCCCACTTGTGCTTCTGAAGAACGCCTTCATCGAACAAATGATTGCATTTTGAATACCAGAACCAAGAAAATCTTTCAAGCCACCAAAATCAGTGATGGATTATAACACTTTTTGAAGGGATACAAGACAATTCATGCCAAGTGACAAGGAACCGACAACGGCGGCATTTCGAGACTGGGAAGTGAAGCTTGTCCTTCAGGACTGAAGTCCCACCGCTTCAAGAATTCATACCCCAACTCACCTGGAACAAGAACAAACTCGCACGTTTTTGTACTTTGGTTCAATTCTTGGTATTTCGATCAATGTCACTGCATATGGAAATAAGTGAGAAAAGGGCGACCCTACCAGCGGAACAACAGGCCTACTGTTCCTTAAAGGGTTTACGTAATGACGTCCAAATGAACTGCTATAACAAACTGTAATATGAACTTTTGTTTTGGTGATCAAAATAAAAAGTACACGCGAATGCAAAACGGTCGGAAACAACTAATTAAACTGCATTCGTTTCGGCAGGCTTAAGTAGCCACCATGTTATCCAGTTAAACATGACTCGAAGTGCAACCTTAGAGAAGTTGCTAATACTAATTCTCATAATGATAATATAGACCGGAGACCTACCTGGATTGTACCTGTCTGCACAGGTGTAGTAGTCACCATGACGGCAACGCACGTTATTTCCTCCCCATCGATCGTTGGTCACCACAATATCACGGACAGGACTTTAAGACAAAGGAATAAACTAATTAAATTTAGGGTGCCCTGGTAATTGCACAAGCGCGATTTTGCCAATAGCTACCATGACACAGTAACAAGAATTGTAAATTTAATTTTTATAGAACATTTTTAAACGATTCAGAGGAATATTTATTTCATATTGCAGACAAAATGTTTTAAGCAGTTGTGGCCTGCAAATACTATGCCATTGTGGATTCAAACCTGAAGATTAGAGGATTGAAAGCCTGCCCTCAGGGCCTCAGAGCGTCACATATAGAAAGGCCATTGAGCAAGCTCTTCGCGAACAAACTGCATAGTAAGCTTATAACTTATATGACACAGAAATAACAAAAACGATCTTCATCAACCTATTACTCAAATCGATTCTTTCATATGGAGTATAAACAGGAGAAACTATTTCAGGTAGAACAACAGAGAGGCTAGAGCCTATACTTCGTTTTTAGTTCAATAAGCACCTGAATAGTAAATATTAGTAAAATAGTTTGGGACAACATTGAATTGCCACGTGAACATGGTATGATGAAACCTACCACGCTGCAGTCACTTGTTGCGGTTGTGCATATATTATGAAAACATGTATACACCAAAATCTCTTTTAACTGGCATCACTATACATTTATATTCGCACAATATGATGCACTTAGGGACATTGGTCCAAAATTTAATTCATATGACCCGGACTAATCTGTCGAGTTGAATACCTTTCGTTGTAGAGCCAAGCAATGAATCCTGTACTGTTCCAGTAGGTGTCTGTAGACTGCCAGTCTCCATCCGACCATATCACTTCCGGCTTATAGGCATTCACAATCTCATACAATTCTGGAAGACCTTTAGCCTGTCAAAATCAAAGACACAATTACTTTCTGGAACAGCTTTCATTCATCATCAGTCATCAAGTTAAATATAAGTCATTATCCGTTGTTAGTCACCTTGTTTATTACTTCCGGTATTGTCTTCAATAGCTTTTTATTTTACCATTATCTTAAATGATTATCTTCAGCCATTTTCGCCAGCCATCATCTCAATATTCATTAGCATTGTTTTACTGCAGGCAGCTAGTTCTATAACCCAAATTAAAATGCAAACGTTGATATTCATTAGCATTGTTTTACTGCAGTTAGCTAGTCCTATATATAACCCAAATTAAAATACAAACGTAGACTAAGAACCTCATAAACTGCTGTAAGACAAATTCATCCCAACTACCTCTGGAAATTTGCGCGTTTTGAAGCCGTTCTTTTTGTCCTCCAGGTAGAGTGGGTGAAAAAAATCAAGCAGTGAATGATAAAGACCAAAGTGTATGTCGGTCCGGTTTCGAATAGCAGCCGCAAGATCGCCTGGTAAAAGAAACTAATTTCTTTAAAATCACATACGAAAAATGTAAACAGTCTTTCAAAACAGTTGCATTAAAACCAAAAAATAAATAAAGATGACTAAAAGTATTTTTCAGTAATTTAAAGTTTTAAGCATAAATTTCCAAGTATATATAATTATTATACAATTAAGAAGCCTTGCTGATAGACAACAAATAACTGGATCTCATAGAGGCATAGTCTTGACTATAGCAAAGCAGTTGTAAAAGCTTAGCTGACGTTCTTGTTGGTAAATGGTATGGCATTATCATCATTGTTATCATCATGGGTTTCACTGTTCTCAATATCCTGATAGCAAAAAATGCAGTGGAAAATCAAAAACCAGTAGGTTACATTTTCTTGGCGAAAACTGTTCAACACATAATTATCACAGATAGTGCTGACTAAAATCTTCAGTTCTCTTATACAGATTTCATTTTCATATAGTTTTCAATTCATCATCAATATATGGCATGTACTTATTCCATTGCGATCATTTACAAAGTCGTTCATCATCACTAACATTACATCAATAGTTCAATACAAACTAAGTACTAAGTAAGTGCACTGTACTGGCCAGGTACTTGCCAACAAGATCTCTCTTTGGTCCAACGTCTTGCGAGTTCCAGTTCCACGATACTTTTGAAGGCCAGTTTGTGAAACCTTCATGATGCTTACTTGTAAGAACAATGTACCTGGACATGAAAAAGTCACATTAAAAACTAGAGAAACTTAAATAATGTAACATGAAATCACTCAGACATATTTCCTCTTGGCATTTCAATTATAAATACAAATCACAATACAACATTAAACTCGTAACTAAGGGGAATGTAGTAAAGACATGGAGACCGCTCGCCTTGTAACACGGAGAGTGTAGGTTCGAGCGTCCTCTGAGACAGCATCTGACAGTTACGACTATTCTGCGTATCGGATCTTGAGCAAATCTTTCACTCACACTTGCTCACTGCTCAGCGCCAGCGATTGATGCTTGGTCATTAGATAATAATAATAATAATTATAATATTAATAATATTAATAATATTAATATTAATAATAATAATGTTAATAATAATAATGTTAATAATAATAATGTTAATAATAATAATGTTAATAGTAATAATGTTAATAATAATAATGTTAATAATAATAATGTTAATAATAATAATGTTAATTATATTGATTTTAATAATAATTTTATTTATTTATTCCGGATATTTCTATAGCGCCTCTTGAAGTCTACTACTACTCAGAGGCGCTCCCGCCTACAGCATTTGATACTGTGCCGGAATTTTCACGCCGAAGCGCCACGAGCAATTGCGAGTGAAGGATTTGCCGAAGGTCCGTACGCAGCGGCTAGAGTGGGATTCGAACCTGCAACCCTCCGGTCACAAGGCGCCGAACTTACCACTGAGCCGCCACGCCCCACAATATTGATATTAATAATAATATTGATATTAATAATAATAATATTGATATCAATAATAATAATATTGACATCAATAATAATAATATTGATATTAATAATAATAATATTGATATTAATAATAATAATACAAGGCGCCGAACTTACCACTGAGCCACCACGCCCCACAATATTGATATTAATAATAATATTGATATTAATAATAATAATATTGATATCAATAATAATAATATTGACATCAATAATAATAATATTGATATTAATAATAATAATATTGATATTAATAATAATAATATTGATATTAATAATAATAATATTGATATTTTTTAATAATAGTATTGATAATAATAATAAAAATAATAATAATAATAATAATAATAATAATAATAATAATAATAATAATAATAATAATAATTAATATAAGCGGCCGGGTACTCGATTCTCTGACCGCCGAACAGAGCCTAGACTAGAATTCTCCAATAATAATAATGAGAATGATAATAATGATGATGGTGACGACGACAGCGACGACGATGATGCTGATGATGATGACATAATGTAAATTGTACTTGGCTCCTTTAAAAGTGACACGGCATTTAATCAGTATGTAACGACATAACCTTAGATAAAGACCTTCTGACTAACCAATTTACCTACTACACACCAGTTTAAAATGTCACTTATGGACCACAATGACCTAATGTTTTTCCGAGAGAAATATTTAACATCACTCTGCAACAGTGATCAACAAACACTCATAATATGAGTGGGGGGTACGGGTACCTCTCGTACCCCCCCCCCCAAAAAAAAATACGCCTATGCGTAGTAGGGTGGTCCACAGACACATGGTAAAAAATAAAGTTCAAGCTAGAAACCAGGCCACCCTCTCAGTTTTGTAGACCTATCAATAGTATTATTGAGACAAAATTTCAGCTTCCTATTCCAACTGGAAGACGATGCTCACGGACTATGTTACTTAGTCATATTCCGATGAATAGACATCAATTGTAGATATGAGTGTGTTGAGCATACAAATGCATTTTATTTCAAGACAGATCAAATATTACTGTAATTTGACAACATATGTAATACAAGAACAGTTAGACAGATGGAACTGTGAAATTTCATCAGGTTTAATGAATTGGAAATATCCAAAAATGTCAAAAACATCTGGACGATGAATATCGAATGTCGATTGCTCTTGTTTTATAATTTCAACACCCGTTACAGTATTTGACTCTAGAAACTGCAAGGCTTTGCAAGCACTGCGTCAACAGCAGTCTTGTTTCTTGTGTGAGTGAGAACAGCTTTCATATTTGCCTCGACCACTCGAAGAAGAAACAGCTTTTCTTCTTCATCATTGGTGATGAGTCAGTAGAATTCCTTGAACAACTTCACACTCTCTCAGCCGTGTCGTTCACCACTCTCAGCTGCTGAATTATCTATCTGCCTTGCTTATAATCTTCATTCTCGATCCATTTCTGTGGTTGAAGTGTAACACAAAAACTACTCATCTTCAGGTGTCACAGTACTGTCAGTGCTCAGCGGGTTGTAAAATCACCCAAAACTCCTCTTTCAGCACCTTAGCATCACTTCTCACCTTCTTTCACCAGGCTTTGCAGTCATTCTGTAAACAATCTTCACTTATCTCTTACAGGAAGTTGGTCTTGCAGTCATTCTGTCGACAATCTTCACTTTATCTGTTACAGGAAGCTGGTCGACAATCTTCACTTTATCTGTTACAGGAAGTTGGTCTGAGAACAGTGCCAGACCTACAGCCTCGTCTGAAAGGTACCACAAGTGGTTTTTTAGGACCGTCCTGGCAGCAACGATAATGTCACAGTCAATAGACTCATATTGTCCTAGACCAACCCAAAGTGATAGATCTTGTTCTTGAGCTTCAGCAGCAAGTGGGGCCTTTGTCCATGCCTTTGCGTAAAACAGGGCACCAAACTTAAAAAATCAATGAATCTGATCGCGAAAAAGTTAGATTTTGATTGCATACAGTAACTTGGCCATCCAATGTGCATGGTGAATTGGCCCAGGGCTCCCCAGTGAATGATTGAAGACTGACTTCGAAGGACAACCACTGTCAGCTCAATTAGCTCTTGGTTGTTGTCTCTGATCTCTGAATTTCTTTCAGCAAACCCTTGAGAAAACTGACGCTGTTTCATGGGGGCTGCAGTGCCGGATATGACTTCCAGTCCTCGGAAGTTGACACGTGTCACACCTTCCCAGCAGCTTTAAATCTCTTGAAGATTGGGATTTATGGAGAACAGGTGGACTGCAGCACAAGGTGAATACTTTGGCTAAAATCAATTCCATTACATGATGACGGCAGGCCACCACAAGAGCTCTCAGCTTATTTGTCTTCCAGCAGAACACACAATCCGTTGAAATGCCCAGTGTTGACATACATTGTATCAAAGCTCAAGGCTTGAACCTTGTCAACTGTGAGTTTCACAACTTCAGAAGAATATGAACGACTATGAATTCATTGCATCCCGTCCAAAAGGCTAATTTGGGCACAAAGAGGAGCTTATTCACACCATCACCTGAAAGCAGCACTGGCAGGCGGTCGACATTTCCTGCTCCAAGGATCTTAGGCAGGGTTTACTCAACCCAGTGTAGTACCAGTGGCTAATCTGGTACAAATTCAGAACTTACAGCTTCAGCATGCTCTATCCTGGCTTTCTTACGCACTCTGTTACGTGAAAGTGGCAGGGCAGAAGGACCACAGCCAAGCGCTGCAGCAATTGTAATGTAAAAATTCACTTCTGAAAACATGTCAGCCCAAACCAGAGGAAGTAGGCACTATGACCTTCAACAAGAACTGTACACTTTTTTGTTTCAAGTGCCAGTAAGTAAGTAAGTCTGATAACACAACATAAACTATTTCAAGCTCATCTCCATGATAAATGTTGACCAAGTTATAAGGCATCGAGATTTACAGCAAATACTACTAAATGGTAATATTTATTTGTCATTGAGCACAATCTTCCAGTTGGAATAAGAAGCTGAAATTTTGTCTCAAGAATACTATTGACAGGTGTACAAAACTGAGAGGGTGGCCTGGCCTCTAGCTCAAACTTTATTTTTGTGGACCACCCTAATGCGTAGGCCTATGATTTCGCAGCCACTCTGGACTGATATTCCACATGAAGCAGCTCACAAGAATTGTTATAATTATAATAAGTTATTGTTGAGAATGCCGTCTTGAAATCTGAGAAAAGAAATTAGGTGACCTGTTAGAGGGAACTGTTCTCCTTTTGGTCTAACCTTTGAATGCCTAACAATAATATTTGCTTGACCGAACTGCGCATTACTGAATGGTATTTGATGTTCAGTTAAAACTTAAAAGGCTTATGCACCATGTGAAGTCGATATTTAGTTCTATCCTCGCTTAGCAAGTTTGCATTGACTTTGCACATGCTGGGCTATCTTGCAATGGAAAGTGCACAGTTTATGAATACAGTTATGGCGCACATGGAAGACCCGACTACTCAACGTAGCTTGTAGGCTAGGCCTACTAACAAAACTACTGCAGCGAAGAAAACTGAAGGAGATTCATACTTGGCACCGGCTGCTTTGAAGATGTCTGCCCACTGATTTGGATCAAAGAATTCGGCTCGGAACATTGGTCCAAAATCACCGTACGTGAATCCAGGTGGATAGTTCTTTTCCATGAATTCCACAACATCTTTCGAATGTGTCTGCCAGTTATACCAGAACCACTCGTTACCAAAACTGGGCACGGAGAAGACGCCCCAGTGTAAGAATATGCCCACTTTAGCCTCGTCAAACCATTGAGGGAGTGGCCTTGTGTCCAGCGATTCCCAGTTGGGTTCGTAGTGGTGTCTCGCTGAACAGGCCAACGAGCCCAGTATCACCAACAGGTTCAACGCAAGCAACGATTCCTTCATTTTCAGTATCGACAAACCTTCAAAGATTCAGAGAAAAGTTGATACAAATTAGCAATATAAGCAAATAAGCGATGATTAAATTTTACAGGACACGTTCAGAATTTATTCAGTCTAATTAATACATAATTTATCAGAAACATAAGCTTAAACAAGATTAATGGATAAGTAAATCTTTACAATATTCCTCTAAATTTAATTTAGGCCTACTATCTCATTAACCGTTTCTACATCAACACGTCGGTTACAAGAACAGCCTGCTACCAGAAAGCAGAAACCGCAGTAGTCTATACGGCATACCACACCTACCTCCTAGCATTTATCTCATAGCGGTCGACAGCAGACATAGGATAAACCCTATCAACATGTTTGTTCGAGTCATATAAAGACATCACACGTACTAATTTCACATGGTGGGGGAAGCATATGACGAGAAGCATATGACGAGAAGCACATGATGGGAACAGTTTCATTGAAAGGCTAGAGTGCATGGGTTAAGGCTAGACCTCGTCTCGAGAGCGGTTTCTGTTAGTATGTACAATTCATAGGTTAGGGCTGGACTTCGTCAGGCGCATAGAGGTGCGAGCGAGAGGATATGTCGACCGCATATCGAACGTATTAGTTTATTTGCAAACAAAAAAGCTTTTATTTATTATGGAAGCCGAGCACAGTCGACAGGGCTACAAATGGACTCAAAATGGCGTGGACGTCCATTCAAACCGATAGCGGTGGAAAATGTAACTGTACACGTTTTATATAGCGACCGTATGGCCTCTACCCTGCTCAGTTTTCAATGAATTGATAAATTGATCACCAACGCTGCCAGTTTGCATGGGCGGCGATCCCGGGGGTGGGGGTCGAGAGGGGCAAGACCCCACCTTTAACAAATTTTGAAGAAACAAGAAAAATGTCATCACATTATTTTCGCTCGTGAGCGCGAGTAATTTTATTATCTCTTTGTGTACCAGATCAGTTCAAAAGTGTCCCGTGTTCCCCCACCTGTCAAAGAAGATCGCCGCCAGTGCCCGTTTGAATGAATGCCACGCCATTTAAAGTCACCGTCATGGGCGGCGATCCCAGGGGGTCAAGGGAAACAAGACCCCCACCTTTGACAGTAGGGGACATAGTATGCATTTCCCCCTCCCATCAATTTTAAAGAAACACCAAAGGTCAACAAATTTTTTCGCGCGTGACGAGATCAGTTCAAAAGTGTCCCTTGTGCCCACTTATCAAACACGATCGCCGCCAGTGGTCACCGTTTACGCACCGTGCTAGCCTTAGATTCTGCTTATTCAGCCCTATGAAATTTATAAGTTTTCCAATCACATGCCAATCAATTCATGATTATTAATATTTCTATATTTCTTTATTTATTAAGTGTCACTCGTCCTAGCCAAGAGCCGTAATTGACATAATGACACAAAAGGGGTGGAGGCGATTTACAACGACGGAGCTGCATCAAGTAGACTAAACGATTTTGACGATGACAGCCACCCAACTGATCAGAAGTTGTAAAGAATCGTCGTCGTCATCATCATCATCATCATCATCATCATCATCATCATCATCATAATCATCATCATCATCATCATCATCATCATCATCATCATCATCATCACCATCATCATCATCATCATCATCATCATCATCATCATCATCATCATCACCATCATCATCATGTATTACCGCAGATTCAGCGTTTTGCCACTCCTAAAGCTGTATGTTCCAAGTGGCTCTGCGGAAGGACAGCAGTCGATCGATCGACCGATCGATCTGGAAATTGGAACGGCTATCCAATACGGGCATGAATCGTCTTAGACCGACGGCTGAGGAAAGGTAATGCAGGAGGTTTGAAAAGTAGTAGGCCTACTCCTTCCACCGCTCGATCTCCCGACAGAAGCCGGGAGATCGAGCCCATCGTCGCTTATTCATCAGGGCCGGATTAACCAGTATACTCAATATACTTTAGCATGGGGCCCCCGCTTACAAGGGCTCCCCCCGACTGGAGTCGAATACTGCAGGACAGAATTTATTACACACACTAATTATTTGTTAAAAGAAAAAGAGTCACTAGTTTCAGTTTAAGCAAGAATAAATGCCAGCTATGTAACCAAAGATTTTATTACTCTAAATCTGTGTCTAAGATCTTTGATGTAATCAACTGCTGTGTTCACGCGTTTCTTTGGCTCAACATCTTTCAGCCACTTTTGTTTCTATTCCGACGCGATTTGTTTTCTGGCATACACGTTGCAGCGAGCTCATCTTGCAACGGTGAGACAAGTTTCGTGCTGAAACTTAGGCCTATATGGTAATCGTAGACAAGTTGTTGACGTTGCTTAGGCACAGAATTCACGCTTCGGAATTCAGAATTGCAATGAAGTAAGCTTATTTTAGGCCTATATATTCCAAGTTGTATCAGATTTTGACTGACTAGAGCCTGACAAGTTCGAAACTTTTCCATCAGGCTTCAATAGTAGATTCCTAAGCTTTAAAGTCATGGATACAACAACATGTAACAACAATCAGGTAAAATATCGTTACCACGGGATAAGATTTTAATGGCATTCCCAGGGCCGTTTTAAGCTCATCGTCGGACTCTTGCATAATTCTGCATTCGTAGATCCCAACTCACAAGCCAATTATAACTCCGCAAAATTCACAGAATGTAGGCAGCACTGTTTCAGTATAAAAGTTATTAGGCCTAAGTTTGAATTTGCTGTTATTTGCAATTTTAATTTTTCCATTTTCCCGGTCAATCATTCGATCAGTACCGGTATCTCATTTTCAGATTTTAAGACTTTCGTAGGCACCTGAAAGTTTCGTAGACCCTAGGCACAGTGCCTACTGTGCATAGTAGATCAGACGGCCCTGGGCATTCCTGTTACTTTCTTGGATGAAATTTGCACGCTTTCTCTGGTGCTGAGCAAAAGGGCTTTCAAAAGGAACGAAACAACACAAGTAGTTCAAATATAAAGGAAACATTTTATACCCACAACGCACAAATTCTCAAACATGCAGTTTAACTAACAACTTAAATGGTTAGGAAGATGAAATTGGTAAAGTCCACTAGCTACTAATACACCATGAGCACAAGAACAAAGATCTACAAGACAAACAATTTACCACAGTTGATGAAAAATCAGTCTGTCAAAATTAGTGCAATCTAAAACGTAATATCATCACCACTTGACTGTAACAAAAATCTGGAATGCTCAAACAAGATTCTCCAACTTCAGCGTCCATGCCCACTCACATGGCAGCTTGTTGGATGGAATTGGAGGAATGCTTATGTCGATTCCCATAATAGGATTCTTTTTCCAGCTGAAGTCGCCCGAATATCCCAGCAAGGAAATGGTTGTTTGAGGAGTGGAAGTAGCAGAGGCAAGGGTCAAGGAACCACCCTTTGGCCAGCTCAACAGGATTGCATAGACGCTCATACCGGAGTCTGACTTCTTTGAAGTATACCTATAAGAATTCAGCATCAAAACTTCATGATTGTGATTAAACTCCACTGCCTTTAATGTTTTTAAAAATTTCTCATGAGACGCTTTTAAGAAATCTACATGCAAAAATCAAGTACCGTGGAGTATAGGCCCTATTAAACTCCACGGTTAACAAAACTCTAGTAATCAGACTGGCATTCTGAAATTTTTAAACCAACAGAAAACGTCACAGAGATTGCGTGAAAATAAAATGGCATTGCTTGTAAACTTTAAAGCCTCTACAATGTGGTTAAATAAATATTCAGATTTAGGGCAGAAATGACTAGTTCATAGCTTCATGGCTCACCAAACTCCTGGAGTCAGAGTATCATTCTGGAATTTCCAGGGTTTCGAAGCATAGATGGCTTCCCCATTGACACGCATCCAATCGCCAAACTGCCTCAGTCTTTCTTCAAATATTGGCGCGATCATTCCGTCGGACGTTGGGCCAACGTTCATCAGAAGGTTTCCACCACAGCTGGGTTCAACATGAATAAAATACATCCTTAAACTAACCCATCTTCAAAATAACCTTATATAGGCCTATTTTGCTAAATCTATCCAATGTATTCAAATGTGAAATTACGTTTCTTGCGTCAGTAACAGACATAATAATTCTCTAAACTCTTAGAGGGAATGAAGTTCATATAAGGCAGCAATGAAGCATCTATCCTGGTTTGGACTTCGTTATTCTGCTTTAAGTTTATTTGCACAATCTGACCTCCATCGTTTTCTATCAGTTGAAGCAATTCACTTTGGCATGGTAGAATCCAGCAGATTAGAATAAAAAATCTTCTAACAAAGATGTCAAAGTAACATGCACACCTCTATGATAATTGTTATATGGCCATATTATGGCCCATGTACCGTCCTATTAACACTGCAACATTACCACTTGAAATATTTTAATGGCCAATGACCATTACGCAAAATCTACCTGCAAAGGACAAAACCAATTAGCTGTTAAGGGCAAAGGCAATAGTAACTTACTTCTTACCTCAGCGTCACATCAAATGTTATGCTACCCCATCTTCATGCATAACTGACCTGACAGTTGAGGCAAGTTCTGAGATGAGGTCATGGGTTGAGAGATAGGCAGATAGGGGGGCGTTTCGACGATAACCCCAAGAACCCGAGTCAATTGTCATGCAGTTCTCCCACTTGTGCTTCTGAAGAACGCCTGTACATACCAAACAATTACAGATTAAAGAGAAACAAAAAAGCAACTAAAGGCAAAGAATTACCATAACCATAGAATACGACTCAAGAAGGCAGATAATTTGTACTAAGACATAAGCATGGGCGGCTATCCCGAGGGGTCGAGGTGACAAGACTCCCACCTTTAACAGTGGGGACACAGTATACAGTTGTCCCCCACATTTCGAAGAAACACCAAAAATGTCAAAATTGTTCACCTCGTTTTTAACCAGATCAGTTCAAACGTGTCCCGTGTCCCACCCCCCCCCCACCTGTCAAACAAGATCGCATAAGAAATTTCGCATTTCAGGACATAAGAAATATGTGTAAATTGTTCTGCACACGTCTGCTGATTCAAGTTAAACTAATCTGATGTGCAATGCTTCAGCATGTACAGTACGTTCATCATGACAAGGTAGGCCATCTGGATTGTACCTCTCTGAACAGGTCTATTAACCACCTGTAGATTGAAAAGGTGTAGTAACCGCCTGTAGACTCACCTGGATTGTATCCGTCTGAACAGGTGTAGACACCACCATGATGGCATTTAATGCCAGTTCCCCATCGGTCGTTGGTCACCACTGTATCTCGGACGGGACTTAAAGGTACAAAATAAAATAAGCAAATAACTGCATTCTGGTTACTGCATAAAGAATATTTAGCTCCAGCATAGTTCACCATAGTTCTCTATGATGGTGGTGGTGATTACATGTAAAAGGCCACAGAATTACATTGCCATGGTAGATACAATATCTGCTAAGTGCAGGTTTGAGGAACTCCGAGATGGTCACTGAGAGTGGACACAAAAACAGTCGTGAAAATGATTCTCATCTATCTGGTGTATTCCTCAAAGTTAAATTGGTCCTTTACACCACCATCATCAAAGCTGTTTGTCAGGCAGAAAGACAATAATTCTGTTGGTTAACTACAACATTCAAATATCAAGCGTCAATATAAAAACATCGTGTAACGAGACTTTTCACACTACAGTTTTCGCATCTATTAAGAAGGCCTATATAAAGCATATCTTCTTAAAACAGGCATCCTTATAATTTCTTTTATAATGCTGTTATAGACATGGAATTCAACTTTAATTTAGTTTGGGAAAATGACCAGATGACCTTAGCTATTTGATGAATTAAATACCTTTCATTGTAGAGCCAAGCAATGAATCCGGTGCTATTCCAGTATGTGTCTGGAGCCTCCTGTGCTCCGTCCGACCATATCACATCCGGTTTATAGGCATTCACAATCTCATACAACTCTGGAAGAGTTTTGGCCTGTCAAAATCAAAGTCACAAATTTCTGAAACAACAACTTAAATGACCGATGATGACCATCGGTCATTTATTTTAACTAGTGCAGTCACTGTCAATTATAATAATAATAATCATCTACTATATAGATTCCCAGATCTGTGTGCCCTAGCAGCCCTACGATGAACGCTCTGGAATGTAGCGCCCCTCCCTTCTTGGCTGCAGTGGAAAGTATGGAATGTGCCTGACAGGCCGTTGGCCGACCAGCCTAAGGCCGGCAATATGACACGGGCGTGCGAAATTGGCCCGACCGAGGAACACTCGACACTAGGGAGATAAACACACAGACGCACAGCCAGACAGACAGACGGACGGTCAGATAGACAGACAGACGGAATCGGCCGAACCCGACGTAATATGACACGGGCGCCCGAAATTGGCCCGACCAAAGAACACTCGGCACTCGACAGATAGACGTACGGAGTCTGTCTCCGCCTCCCTCCCATCCTCCCGCTATAGACCTGTTCCTCCTCCCTCCCTCCATCCATCTCTTACTGCCTTCGTACCTCACTGCTTCCATCCCTCTCTCCCTCCAGGCACACGATCTGACGGTAGGTTGACGGGAGGAGGAGCAAGAACGAGGCGAAGACTGATTCTGCGTTCACGAATCAGAGACAACATCAATGTACTCATCAAGAACTCGCAATGTGACTTATAATCAAACATTCCAATAAACAAATTCGTTTCTCTTCCTATCAATTTATTCGTTTTCTTTTCCAACCCGTCATGTGACGGACAAATACTCTAGTAAAATAATAATAATGTCTCCTTTGTATAGCGCCTAAACAAAATGAAATCTTGCACGAAAGCACGTAACACAGAATAAGCTAATCATAGTACATTTTAAACAGATAAGTTTTAAGATTAATTTTGAAATTGATGGTGATCCATATGTGCGAATAAAATCCACTTTAATTGCATTCTCAAAATTACAGTAGTTTATTCTCCTCAGCATCCTCTTCAGCTTCATTTTCAGCCATCATCTTCAGTTACAGTCTTCATTTATTTGCCTTAGTTATAGTAACATTATTATTAATAGACCTCTCTTTTGTTCGATTTTCTCTTCTTTCCTTTTGTGTTACTTCTATATTATATTAAATTATCTCATTTTTCATTTTTCATTTTTTTCATTTTTCATATTCATTTTGCATAATCTGTCATGTTTTGTCATATTTTGTGATAATTTTCTTTTCATCATAAAATTGCCTTTGTTTGTATACTTCGGTTCTGATTACTCTGTTTCTTGACTTTGATAATTATTTGACTAAGGTATACTGTCAAAACTGTTTGGTCGCAACTGCATCTCATCAGCATAACTTAGCTTAGATCTGTGTGACACTCTAAACGTTAACTGAAATGTGAATCAGGTACTAGGGGTCAGGGTGGTATAAGCTTTTAGCTTTTTCCTGGCTTCCTGTTGCGCAGTGATTGATATGTTTTGTCATGACTTGTACTTTGTTTTTCAGGACGCAATAAACAATAAACAACAACAACAATTTACATAAGCATAATCCAATCTAATCTATTCCATCTAATGATTTGTATAGCGCCGTTATCATTATTCGGAGGATTAACTCGCACCCTCCACACTAAAAGCTAAGCGCTAAAACCGATTGGCTGTCATGCCCATTTAAGCCAAGCAAGAACATAGCCTCAGAAAATGACAAACGATACAATGCATGACAAATTCATGTTGACCAACCTCAGGAAATCTGCGCGTTTTGTAGCCGTTCTTTTTATCATCCACGTACAATGGGTTAAACCATTCAAACATTGAATGATAAAGACCAAAGTGTATGTCGGTCCGGTTTCGAATAGCAGCCGCAAGATCGCCTGCAAAAAGAGAACAGCTGTTTAGATTAATATTACCCAAACAGTACAAAGTAAAGTATGCACCAATCTTTTGCAAGAAATTCTTAAATTCACGGCATCAATTGCACGCTCATTGAAAAGATAACTATTGCTTTGTGTTTTATAGACTTCGTAAAACAAATCACAATTTAGAAATTTGGAGTTTACGATTATTTACACATCATAAAGAAGCTTTGTAAAAAAACAGGATCTGATAGGTGCTTAAGTACAAAGTCTCGAGGACAGCAGAACAGTTGTGAAAGTCTAGCTGAGTTCTTATCAAGCTTCTGTGTGACGTGACATGATCTAAATTGTATCTTGGATCGGTTATTTCCGTCTGAATCGGTGCTAAACAAATTTGCACTTTCAATTACAATTCAGCTGGAATTAAAAATGTGTAGCACAGTTGCAGAACAAACACAGCAGCTGATATTTTACTATTATAAATGATTGCGACTAAATCTTCTATTCCGTTCTCGGCTTCAGATTCACACTTGTGAACAGCTTTCACATCATCATCATCGTCATCATCATCATCATCGTCATCATCGTCGTCATCATCGTCGTCGTCGTCGTCGTCGTCGTCGTCGTCGTCATCATCATCATCATCATCATCATCTTCATCATCATCATCATCATCATCATCATCATCATCATCATCATCATCATCATCATCATCTTTAGCATTTCCATTGTCTATATTTATCATCATCGTCATCGTCGTTTTCGTCATCGCCATCGTCACCATCATCATTCCGTTCTTCAAATAACAGGTACTGAATACTTGTCCTTGCCAACTAAATCTCTCTTTGGTCCAATATCTTGCGAATTCCAGTTCCAAGATACTTTTGAAGGCCAGTTTGTGAAACCTTCATGATGTTTGCTTGTGAGAACAATATACCTGTACATGAAAAGAAGTCACATTAAGAACTAGAGGAATTTAAAAGATGCAATACCTAATCAGTGAGACATATTTACAGCTAACAATTGCCACCTTTCAGTTAACGGCACAAAGTCGCACAACACTGAGTTCATAATTAAGTGTAAGATGTTCAAAAGAATTTTCAATGAGTTTTCTCTTTCAAATGTCACACATGTGAAGATTTTCCTCAACTAGGCCCTACACTTAATCTGAGTAAAGAAATTTCTTCTCGAATCTAGTTTCAATAGCACCATTACCAAAATGTATCAAGAATCAGCCAATGGTTACTTGAAAAAGTCTGGTCAAAATACGATAGGAGACAGAAATCATAAAATCTAAACCATCTTCTTCCATCTTATCTCAGGGTGTTGTGTATCTTGGCCGTAGATTTCTTCGCTGATGAACAAGGTAACCAGCTTGTTCCCATGGGCGTCCGGAGGGGGGCGCAAATATTTTACAAAAATGAAATCTTTTGATTATTATGATTATTACAACAGTTTCAACACAATTTTCAATGCGAAAAAACACTAAATTATTTAAGCAAAGACCTTGATCATTATTTATTTTTTTCTGTGCACATTTTTTCCTCTGCAAAACCGTCATTTTGGCCCTCCCAAAATTTTCCCCCCATAAAATCTTTTTTGCGCCCCCTAAAAAATTCCTGCGGACGCCCATGCTTGTTCCCCCAGCCAGAACATCCCAAGTGCAACATAAAAGCGTTGCTGTTGTCTGTCTAACTTTCTGGAATAGGTTGCCTTTGTGGGGCGTGGTGGCTCAGTGGTAACACTGGTAAGTTCGGCGCCTTGTGACCGGAGGGTTGCAGGTTCGAATCCCACTTTAGTCGCTGCGCACGGACCTTGGGCAAGTCCTTCACTCGCAATTGCTCGTGGCGCTTCGGCGTGAAAATTCCGGCACAGTATCAAATGCTGTAGTCGGGAGCGCCTCTGAGGAGTAGTAGACTTCGAGAGGCGCTATAGAAATATCCGGAATAAATAAAAAACCATATGACATGAACTTCTTGATATTTCTGTACCTATAGGATATATTCAATAAGTACTTGATAACCATTTTGTTCGACCCTTGTTTTCCTTTCTCAGGTTGGGAGCACCTCTGATGAGTCTCTGTTTAAGAGGTGCTATGTAGGCCTAAATGTGATTGCAATTACAATTAGGCCTACAAACCAGAAACCAGGTTTGTCAGCAAATAAGCTGAAACTGATATCTTAAGTTTCAACATGAAAGACGTTACAGAACAGATGTAAATCATAGAGTGGGCAGTGAATTAAAACGCTTTGACTATAGCCACTGTGAAAGCCTGAGCGGTCAGACACTACTCTTAAGCAAGGCATTGCGTCCGCTAGCTTCTGCTTTCTTAGCAAGTAGGCCTATAGGCCTACAATTTTGCCTTGACTGTGCACAGATTGGGCAATACAGAATGCTGAGATAATTACTACACTTGTAATGGACATGTAACACATGCCTATCATAATCTAACTATAATTAAATCAATATATATCTGTCATTGAGAAACAAACTTAACGACATTCATACTTGGCACCGGCTGCTTTGAAGATATCTGCCCAATGATTTGGATCAAAGAATTCGGCTCGGAACATTGGTCCAAAATCAGCGTAAGTGAATCCGGGTGGATAGTTCTTTTCCATGAACTCCACAATTGCCTTATTGTGATTATTCTGCCAGCTCCACCAGAACCATTCCGAACCAAAACTGGGCACCGAGAACACGCCCCAATGTAAGAATATGCCAACTTTGGCCTCGTCAAACCATTGAGGAAGTGGCCTTGTGTCCAGCGATTCCCAGTTAGGTTCGTAGTGGTGTCTCGCTGAACATACCATCGAGCCCAGCAGCACCAACAGATTCAACGCAAGCAACGATCCCTTCATTTTCAGTATCGATAAACCTTCAAAGATTAAGGGAAAAGTTGATACAAATAATTAGCAATATAAGCAAATAAGCGATGATCGCCAGCTCTCACGTTCACCTCCGACTCATCTGTACGCAATCTTGGCGTTACCATTGATCCACATCTCATCTATCCTTCTCCAAAAACATCTCCAACCTCTCGCGCCTACCTGCTTCATGCATATTCGTGACCTCCGCCGCATTCGACCCATGCTTGACTTTAAAACTGCATCCATTATCGCTACCTCCATTGTCCACTCGAAGCTTGATTACTATAATTCCATTTTCCTTAACCTCGAATCCACCCAAATTAAGCGCCTATACAACTCATCCAAAATTCTCTCGCCCGCGCCGTGACCAGGACACCTAAGCATCACCATATCACTCCCGTTCTTAAACGGGAGTGATATGGCTGAAAATCCCAGTTCTGCACTGGCTGAAAATCCCTGAGCGCATCTACTTCAAAGTCCTGTCGCTAACCTACAACACACTACAATACCCCAGCCAAAGTACCTTCACGAACTCTTTACCATCCAGGTACCACGGTCTACCCGTTCATCCTCCATCTCACTCTCTCCCGTCCCCCAGTCACTACTCGCCTCAAGTTCTCCAACCGATCCATATCCCACACGGCACCTCAACTCTAGAACGAACTTCCCACCGAATTCCGCATTTTCTCAGTTCCTCCACCAATACCGCCACTCACTCACCGTCATCTACCTCGGGCTCCTCTAATCATCACCCCCACAGGCTTTCCACTCCAAATTGAAGACTCACCGCTGCAAAAATTCCTAGCCTTCGCGTCCTCAACGAACCCCGCCGTAACAGCTGCTCTGCCTCTCCGTGGTCTCTCTGGCAATCGGACTCGGACCACCAATTAATGGACATCGATCTCTTGACAACCCCTCGGATACGTCGCAGCGCTCGTGAATAAGTGGTGCTTTGCGCTCAGCTTTACAGTGGCGCTTTAGAAAAGTGGAGATTACGATTACGATTACGATTACGATGATTACATTTCACAGGACACGTTCATATTTGATCCAGTCTAATTAATATGGTATACATATCAGAAACATATGCAATACTAAGGGATAAATAAATTTTTCAAGATCCCTTTAAAATTAATAATTTATTTACTTTCGCATTAACTGTTTCTACATTAACATAGGCCTACCCATTGCGACGTTACAAGAACAGCCTGCTAACAGCGACTTTACCAGAAATCAGAAACCGTAGTAGACGGCGTAGGGCCTAATTATACCACACCTACCTCCCAGCATGTATTCTCGACTGCAGGCTTAGGATTTAAACCCTATCTACATGGTTGTTCGAGACATAATTATAAAGACATGCACCTGTACTAATTTTACATGATGGGAAGCATATGACGAGAAGTACATGATGGGTTCGGTTTTATTGAAAGGCTCGAGTGCATGGGTCAGGGCTATTGACTTCGTCACGAGAGCGGTGTCTGTACATTATGCATTGCATGGGTTAATGTTTATGACTTCGTCAGGCGTCTCGAAGTGCGAGCGAAAGGATACGTCGACCGCAAATCGCACGTTTTAGTTTATTTGTAAACAAATAAGCCTGTATTTGAATATTATGTAAGCCTATTTGCATGTATCTGGCTAGCACGGTCGATAGGGCTACAGACACTCAAAACAGTGGTGGCAAATGTAAATGTATACGTTTTTCTGTAGCGACCGTATGTATAATTGTATAGCCTCTTACCTGCTCAGTTTTAATTGAATTGATTGGATTGATCACCACCGCTGTCCATTTGAATGGATGCCACTCATAGGCGTAATTTGTGTGGAAGGGGGGGTACACGGGGTACCAGTACCCCACACTTTTTGGACTAGGGTACGTACCGTACCCTCACTTTTTGAACAATGCCAATCAATATTTTATTATTGTGCCTGCCCAGAAGTCGCAGTCGGCGCCTTGCTTCGTGTATGTAAGAAATTGGTACCCCACTTTTTAGACCATAGGTACGCCCCTGATGCCACTCCGTTTAAAGTCCTCGTATATACAGTGACGTCTACACCGTGGAAACCTTGGAGCAAATGCTCCATCCAAGAAATAAGGGGACATTCAAATGTGCCATCATTAACGGGGGGAGGGTCCCAGAGGGGAAGTGGGAAGAGGATCTCGAGGGGTGGAAGGGGAAGTTGCTCCATTGACTTTGGGGATAGACGCCTCTGCGTATATATACGGACAGTGCTAGACCTATAGATTCTGCTTATTCAACCCTGTGTAATTTATCAGTTTTCTATCACATGCGAATCACTTCATTATTATCTATATTTCTATATTTATCAAGTGTCACTCGTCCTAGCCAAGAGCCGTCATTGACACATAAGGGGTGCAGTGGCGGCGCCAGGATTTCAGGTTTGGGGGGGCTGAAGCCCTAAGCTCTTCCCTTTCTCTCTTCCTCCTCTGCCCCTCCCCTTTTCTCCATCCATTACCCCTTCCTGTACTTCTCTCCCATCCCCTCTTCCATACCCTGCCCTTCTTCCTCCCCCTTCCTTTCCCTTACCTTCACCCTTCCTAGTCCTTTCCCTTCCTCCTACAACCCACACCACTGCCGCGAAGCGGCACCCCTTTGAAGTGGGGATCCCCCGGAAAAATTTCAGGTTCCAGATGCCTGTAGGTGCGTTTTAGCACACATCCAGTGAATAAAACATGGCACTGTATACGGAACTATTTCAAGGAGGAGGAGAAACAGTTGTTAACGCTATGCATTGTTGTTACAAAGATTCAACAAGAGGGGGAAATACCAGACAACTGGGCAAAATCGACAATCGTCCCTATATACAAAAGAAAAGGAGATCCACAAGACTGCAAAAATTACAGAGGCATTAGCTTACAGAGCATTCCAGGAAAAGTCATCACCAAAATGATACAAAACAGAATGAAGCAGTATGTTGAGAGAGCACTTGGAGAAGAGCAAGCCGGGTTCAGACTAGGAAGAAGCACAATTGATCAACTATTCACAATGAGACAGAAACTTGAATAAAGCATAGAACACAACCAGAAAGTCTTCATCAACTTCTTAGGCTTAACTCAAGCATTCGACAGCATATTATGGCATGGTGAAATGTGGAGAGTGATGCAAAACGCAGGATTACCAGAGCTTATCGAAAATCACCTAGTGCCATAAAGGCATAAAAGTAGATAAAAAGATCACAGAACATTTTCACACGTAAATTGGAGGACGACAAGGATGTATCTTATCCTCATACCTAATTAACCTAACTGATGATGATGATGATGATGATGATGATGATGATGATGATGATGATGATGATGATGATGATGATGATGATGATGATGATGATGATGATGATGATGATGATGATGATGATGATGATGATGATGATGATGATGATGATGATGATGATGATGATGATGATGATGATGATGATGATGATGATGATGATGATGATGATGATGATGATGATGATGATGATGATGATGATGATGATGATGATGATGATGATGATGAGGATGATGATGATGAGGATGATGGGTCAGTTTTGCAGCAGTTGCATTGCCTGGCGTTTCAAGTTCTGTAATGATGACCATTTAACTTCACATGAATCCTCAGCTGCAGTACCTACATAATTATAACATATGCGAAAATCTGAACACAGAGGCGCGTCACTAGAGTTGGTGTCAGCCAGTGCGGTATGTTATGGCATCATCTCCATTAGAAGGTTCAATAAAGTAACTTAGCATATGTAGAGTTTCAGCTTTAGGTAAATTGATGCAGATACAGTACATGTAAGCTGGGTTCACGAAAATGTTTTGTTGTTATCTGTTATTGTTAATTTTAAAATAATAAATTTTTTTTCTGAAACTCTGCACAAAACTGTTTTAGACAGTCCTTTTGTCATTTTGGTGTCACTGCCTCTGAAAGAGTCACCCGGTGCGACCTGTAGGCCTACTGTACATAACGTTAGGGGAGAGATTTCGGCAGGAAAATTTGTGAAATTTTTCTTCGTCAATGGGAGAATAGAAAGTAAGTAAGTAAGTAATTTATTTGACACATTCGTTAAAGGAAATGAAAATAACTGCACAAATTCACAAATTTAGTGGCAGGCTGCCGGTGAATTGACGCAGGTCCCATTGCGCCGGCCGCCAGTAAGAACACAAACATGTGATGAGACAGATAATAAGATAATGTAATGCATTCATAATCACCTTACAAATGGGATAAAGACAGAATGGTCCATATTGGGCTATAGATCAATAAACTGCGATTTTAACTAGAGAAACAACAATAACGTTTGTAAATCTTTAAGCTTTACAGAGTTAGTTGCACAGCGAAGCTATCATTTCTAATTTAATAGGCGTTTGGATGTTCCATGTGATAAAATACATACATGTGTACATACAAACATACATACAAACATAGATAAAAACATAGATACATGCATGTATACACTCATCCATATATGCTTGCATACATTCATATATAATATACACATGGTCTGCCAATTTACATTTCATAAATAATAAAAAATAATAAAACAAGTCTATAAAGGAGTAAGAACCCTGCAGTGATTTACGTTGGCAGTTTGTTCAAGCTAAATTCTAACCTATTACTCATTCACACTTACCACGTTTTGATTCATCAGCATTCTAGGCTTCATTGTCACATCGTCTGAATTTAGTTTTTACAGTTTCTCCATCACATTCTTCACAATCAGCAAGTCGCTTTTCCCATGAAAATCCAAACTTCAGTAAACTCATTTTACGTGGCAATTGAATTTATAAGTCTAACGAATCCAACAGAGGTCATACTGATTTTACGAATTTCAGTTTGACATGATATAGATATATACATATATGCGTGTCTATATATGCATATATTATATATGCAATTATGCATATATATACATGGTATGTATATATATATGATATCCATGTCTGTGTATGCATGTACGTATGCCTATATATCTAGATAAGATATAGTGACAGCGGAACATGAACAGAAAGATGCATATCTATGAATATGTGCTGAGAATGTTAACATCATGCCAGAGCATTTCTTTAAGTGGGGCATTAGTTGACAGATTATAAGACTCGTAATTCGAGCCACCTCGACTGGGGTCTGCTGACGCCAGTCCAGAGGCTGTATACTCGGGTCATGACCCTGCCGGTAGGTCTGTATGCGGTGAGGTAGATAGTGAGGTACTGAGCCTGCCTATATGTTGTGGCCACGTGTATCAGCTAGGCATATATCCTTGACAGTGGTGCTTTGTCTTATTTCTGGCGCACTGAGGACGCGTTTGACCTCAAGTGACCTGTAGTGCACACATTAGCAGCAGCAGAATAATTATTTGAGTGCACGCGAAAAGGAAGATACACACTACATTGAACGACTGAAATCTGCATTGGAGGGGTTTAACTTAACCCCACAGGGTAATTTTTAGGAATTAACTAGAGGGGTTGAAAAATGAATTGGGGGTTGAACCCTCCCAACGCCCCGACAATTCAATCACTGAATGACTGTGAGACGTTTGATAGAAGCCTTCTTCGAAGATACATTAGAAGTAGAAGCCATGGCTCGTCGGTAATGGGTATCGAACAGTGACTTGGCCTTGCTATCGGTCTTGAGACTGTGGCCTTGTGTTAGTCCCATGAAAACGCCGATGGGCTCGATCTCCCGGCTCCTGTCGGGAGATGGAGCGGTGGAAGGAGTAGGCCTACTATTTTTCAAACCTCCTGCACTAAGTCTACCTGAATTCCCTCAGCCAGAGGCGTAACTTTGGTCTAAAAAGTGGACGGTACCAATGTCCTCTCCACTTTCACATTTCACATGGAAACCATTTTGGACATATGTATAGTCATTAATTTTTGTGTCAATAAAAACATGCCATCTTTTTAATTGCAGTAATAATAAAATATTGGTTGGCATTGTTTAAAAAGTGGGGGGTACGGTACCCCCAGACCAAAATGTGTGGGGGTTACGGGTACCCCTCGTACCCCCACAAATTACGCCGATGCCCTCAGCCGTCGGTCTAAGACGATCCACGCCCGCATTCGAGAGCGATTCCAATTTCCGGATCGATCGATCGACTGCTCTCCTTCTGCACAGCAAGCAATAGCAGCTGGAACATACAGCTTTAGGAGTGGCAAAACCCCGAAGCTGCGGCAATACAGGAGAGCTTCCCAAGCACGGTTATGGAGGGAATACCGCGGACGTTGTACGCTCTTATGCTTATAAAATCGCTATTTGATCTTTGCGCTTTCGCAAGCTTCCAATTTATGCGACCATATATTCTGGATTTAATATCAATTATTGATGATGATGATGATGATGATGATGATGATGATGATGATGATGATGACGACGACGACGACGATGATGATGATGATGATGAAAATGGCGACGACGACGATTCGTTAGGCCTACTACTTAAGTTGGGCGGCTGTCATCGTAAAAATGGTTTGGTCTACTTAATGCAGCTTTTTCGTAAATCGCCTCCACCCCTTCAGTGGCGGCGCCAGGGGTGGGCTAGGGGGTGCTTAGCCCCCCCAAACTGAGGCTCAGCCCCCCAAAGCAAAATGCTGGAAATCACTGAAGCTTTGCAATGCTTACGTACAAAATTTAATAGCAGGCTCAATAGCAAATGCCATTTCCCCAACAATTCTTAAAGAATCTGATGCGTCTGTAACGTAGCTAGGTGGCCCGCTGTGTATAATATAGATGACTAGCAGAGCCATCATCCATCATCATCCAGGTTGTACAAGCTATATTAAAGCCATCCCTCTGTAGGAACTCTGAACCTCGGTTGTCGTTTGACACATGACCTTGTATGGCAAGCCAGAAATTCCTCTACGGCAATGTAGAATTCCAAAATTTTTCCGGGGGACCGAGGTCCCGCTTCAAGTGATGGGGAAGGGAGGGTAGGGGAGGGAAAGGGAAGGGGAAAGGAGAGGAGAATAGTTCTTTTAGCCATACCGGCACCTCTTGTTTCCCACTTCGAGCCCCGAGTGTCATATACAGTCGGCGCCACTTAAGCGCATAACGGATGTGCATAATCTGCCCATGTGCATAGAAGATGGCCGGTCCCGTTTAATACAAGATACTTCAATGGAAGACAACTCTGGGTTTGTGTAATATTTTGTGTGTATCGCATATGTGCATAATTCGGTTATGTGCATAGTCAACTAAAGGCCCGTTATGCATTGCTCTGCATACAATTATCAAAGCTACTTGTTAGACCACCTCGCTAACACAACTAATTGAATGCCAGTCATCAGTCTATAATAGATTATGAGCAAACAAAGTTTCTAAACATCGCAAATTAAATGTCAATTATTCTGTATCACAAAAACAAAAATGTAATGTTGTTCATTTAACACTTCACCCAAAACCACTGTTAATGAGAAACTATAATTAGTAAGCCATCTAACAAACCCGGCATCACAAATTCACAATGTTAGGATATGCTTGACATTGTACAAATCGTAACAGACATAATATATAGTGACATTCCCTTCTAACTAGTAGCATCTTTTCTACATTTCAATTGAAAACAGAATTATGAGAAACATTTGCGCTGCCACAGGGGGCAAAGGGGCAGCTGCCCCATCCATGCTCAGACTAGGACGTGGGATTCGTGGAAATCCGATGACTTTTGGTGGTACCCCCATGTAGTTTGACGTGTCCTTCCATTAGGTTTGATATCAGCTACACAAGGGTCATGCCTGCACTCTGCTCGAAATCTTCCATATCCTCTACCTTGCACCCCAACCTCATAGCTCCAGCAATGCCACTGATGAGAAACAAAGCCTGAAGATACTCCAAATATTTGTCTTGAATGCACAATATTCTCAGCAGGATGGAACAGTTTTCTAGAAACAGTGCTACATAAATGCTTGAAGATCAGTGCATTAACTCCCAGATAGGCAACCACATGTCAAAAATGCTAGCGACTTCATTTTCTTAGCCTCAGCAAATGAACACCATCTATGGCGGTTACCAGTGAAAAAATAAAAACACAGCCATTTTGAGGCCGAATTTTCATATAAATACAAAACCAGCCAAAAATACCCCAAGTTATAGTTATCAGCATCCATGAAATTATTCTACCTTAGCTGTGACAGTATGCACATTCCAAAGATTCTAAATACACAGCCGACATGATGATATCGATAATTTCATGTTGCCAAGATATCCAACAGTGTAATCAGTTCAAATTTGATAGTAAAATTCATACACGCATAGACTCTAGAATACAAAACAGTCAGAAAGTGTAAAGCTTTGAGACAGGTAAACATGAACCTATGATACTAGAATTGTTCACTTTAGAATACCTTACATCAAATCAAGTGTACTGCAAAGGAATAAATCACATTAGTTTGCAGTATAACTATTATTAATTTTTGAAGTAATAGCAGATTTTTAAGCTTCAAAGACATGGATACAACAATATGCACACAACAATCAGGTAAAGTATCGTTAGCATGGGATTAGATTTTAGTCGCATTTCTGTTAATTTCTTGGATGAAATTTGCACGCTTTCTTAGTGCCGAGCAAAAGGGCTTTCAAAAGGACCGAAAGCATCACAAGAAGTTGAAATATATACAAAATAATTTATATACCCCGAAGACACAAAGTTCTCATACATGCAGTTTAACTAAAAACTGAATTAATGAAGAAAATGAATGAATTGGTAAAGCTTAGTAACTACTTAGCAGAAGCACAAGTGCAAAATACATAAATTCACCAGACAAACAATTTACCACAGTTGATGAAAAATCAGTCTGTCAAAATTAGTGCAAACTAAAATGTAATATCATCACCACTTGATTGTAAATAAATTTGGAATGCTCAAGCAAGATTCTCCAACTTTAGTGTCCACGCCCACTCACAGGGCAGCTTGTTGGAGGGAATTGGAGGAATGCTTATGTCGATTCCCATAGTAGGATTCTTTTTCCAGCTGAAGTCGCCCGAATATCCCAGCAAGGAAATGGTTGTTTGAGGAGTGGAAGTAGCAGAGGCAAGGGTCAAGGAACCACCCTTTGGCCAGCTCAACAGGATTGCATAGACGCTCACACCGGAGTCTGACTTCTTTGAAGTGTACCTGCAAGAATTCAGCATCAAAACTTCATGATTGTGATTAAACTCCACTGCCTTTAATGTTTTAAAAAGTTTCTCATGAGACGCTTTATAAATATTAAGGAGTCTACATGCACAACTCAAGTATTCCAGTATACTAAACTCCACTGTTCACCAAATTCCAGTATTTAGACTGGCATTCTAAAATTTTAAACCAACAGAAAACGTCACTAAGATTATGTGGGAATAAAATGGCATTGCTCTCAAAGCAGTGGTGAACAACCTTTTTCGGTCAAGGGCCACTAAACAATTTCTTAAACCCTTTGGGCGTCAAAAAAGTGACAACTCAGCTTAATTAATGCATGCTAAAATTTATGAAGATGATGTGTGCAGTAAAACACATATAAAAGTAAACATAAAGAGTTATACAGAAAGGAAACTCTCGTAATTCTATATTATGGTACTACAATACTTATAGTTTTTTCCATTGACCACACTGCACAAGTCACTGTAGACTTAATGTCAGTGCCGGCCCTTAAAGAGTCACTTTTCCTGTTGAACAAGGCAGGCCACAAGATGACACGTCGCGGGCCGGATGTGACTGCGCCTCTACAATGTGGTCACATAAAAATTAAGATCTAGGGCAGAAATGAGTAGTTTCTAGCTTCATGGCTCACCAAACTCCTGGAGTCAGAGTATCATTCTGGAATTTCCAGGGTTTCGAAGCATAGATTGCCTCCCCGTTGACTCGCATCCAATCACCAAACTGCCTCAGTCTTTCTTCAAATATTGGCGCGATCATTCCGTCGGATGTTGGGCCAACGTTCATCAGAAGGTTTCCACCACAGCTGGATTCAAAATGAATAAAAGACATCTTTTACTAATTCATCTTCAAAATAACCTTAAATGTCTTGCTAAATCCAATGACCACACGTACACAATGTATTCAAATGTGAAATTAAGGTGTTTGCATTATAGGCATTATAGGCAGTGATAAGCCTTGTAACAAAGATGTCAAAGAAACATGCACACTATTATTACGGTGATGTGGCCAAAGAACTTCCTATAAACACTGCAACATATAACCACTTGAGCAATTCAATTTTTATGGCCAATGACCATTAAGCAAAATCTACCTGCAAAAGGCAAAAGCAATTAGCTGTTAAGGGCAAAGGCAATAGTAACTCACTTCTTACCTCAGCGTCACATCAAATGTTATGCTACCCCATCTTCATGCATAACTGACCTGACAGTTGAGGCAAGTTCTGAGATGAGGTCATGGGTTGAGAGATAGGCAGAAAAGGGGGCGTTTCGACGATAACCCCAAGAACCAGAGTCGATTGTCATGCAGTTCTCCCACTTGTGCTTCTGAAGAACGCCTGCACATACAAAACAATTACAGATTACAGAGAAGCAACAAAGCAACCGAGGGCGAAGAATGACTCATAAAGGCAGAGAATTTGTATCAAGACATAAGAAATATGTGTAAACAACCGCCTGTACAGTGTACACGTCTGCTCATTCAAGTGAAACTGATGGGATGTACAATTTTGCAGCATGTGCAGTAAATTCATCATGATAAAGTAGATCTACCTGGATTGTACTTCTGTGAACAGGTGTAGTAACCACCTGTAGACTTACATAAAGTACTTGTACAACCTGTAGACCTACCTGGATT
Source organism: Allolobophora icterica (assembly GCA_963556255.1). Taxonomy (NCBI): domain Eukaryota; kingdom Metazoa; phylum Annelida; class Clitellata; order Crassiclitellata; family Lumbricidae; genus Allolobophora; species Allolobophora icterica. The sequence goes on along the minus strand of OY744610.1, from coordinate 45,486,448 downwards.
GTATCTGTCTGAACAGGTGTAGTAACCACCATGATGGCAAGGTATGCCAGATCCCCATCGGTCATTGGTCACCACTGTATCTCGGACGGGACTTTAACGTACAAAATAAATACGCAAAAACTGCATTCTGGTTACTGCAATATTTTGCTACAGCATAGTTCACCACAAGTACCTGTAAATTTCTTATGATGGTCACGTTGATCACATGTTACAGGCCACAGAGAATTACATTGTCCAGGTAGATTCAATATCTGCTAATTACATGTTTGAGGAGCTCTGAGATGGTTACTGGGAAAGGAGACCAAAAAACCACAGTATCCTGGACGGGACTTAAAGTACAAAATGATCCTCATCTAGTCTATTTCTCAAAGATATCATCCTTTACAGTACCATCACAGAAACTGTTTTCAGGCAGTCCAACAGAAAGACTAATTCTAATGGTGAACCAAAATAGTCAAAAATGAATACCATATAAACATCGAGTAATAAGCAGGACTGTATTGGTAAAATTAGAGGCGAGTACATGCTACCGGTTAGTTTTCCTAAACAAATTAGAGGCGAGTACAAATATTTTGTGAGGCGAGTATACGGTCTCTAGAGGTGAACACATGCTGTATACCCGCGTATACCCTCGACTACCACCCTGGCAATAAGACCTTTCACACTACAGACAGTTTTTGCGCATGCATCAAGAACAAACTCTTCTTAAACTAAATTCTCATATATCACAGTCACAGACATGGACTTCAAATTTAATTTAGCTTTGGAAAATGACCAGATAACCTTAAGTATCCATTCGATGAATTAAATACCTTTGATTGTAGAGCCAAGCAATGAATCCTGTGCTATTCCAGTAGGTGTCTGGAGCTTCCCAATCTCCATCCGACCATATCACTTCCGGTTTATAGGCATTCACAATCTCATACAATTCTGGAAGAGCTTTGCCCTGTCAAAATCAAAGCCACAACTTTCTGAAACAACAACTTAAACTTCCATCATCAGTCATTTATTCTAACTAGTGCAGTCACTGTCAATTGCTAACCACTTTAATTGCATTCTTGATATTATCGTAAATTATTCTCCTCAGCATCCTCTTCAGCCTTCATTTTCAGCCATCATCTTCAGTTACAGTCTTCATTTACGCTCTCTCTGCTCTCAGCCATCCTCGGTTCGAAGTTCGGCCGCATCATGCACAATGTTCCTCCAACGCCTCCTGTCCTCCGTCAGTCTTAATAATTCTCCCATTGCCAATCCCGTCCATTCTTTTATGTTGCCCAGCCAGTTTGTTCTCGGTCTTCCTCTTTTCCGGGCTCCCGGCAGTGTGCCCTGTATGATGTCTTTCTCCATGCATGCTCCTTCTCTTCTCATGACGTGTCCAAAATATATCATTTTTCTTTCCTTCACCGTCCTCAGTAAATTCCTCTCTACTGCTGCTGCTTCCAATACCCATTCATTTGACCGCATTTCCGTCCAAGATATATTCATAATCAATCTCAGACACTTCATCTCGAATGCCTCTATTCTTCTTGCCTCCTCCTTCCTCAATGTCCAGCTCTCGCATCCATATATGGCCACAGGCCAAACCAGTGTCTTCCACAACTTTAGCTTCGTTTTATTTGTTAGATCATGACTCCTCCATATCCTTTTGAGGTCCGTAGCTACTGCATAACCCTTTGCTAAACATGTTCTGATCTCTGTACCACAACCGCTGTTTTCATCAATCGTTGAACCCAAATACGCTAGCATCATCCAATCTAATCCATTTCATCTAATGATTTATATAGCGCCGTTAGCACACAATCAATGGTCACTTCAAGTGATATCACAGTCAAGAAATCATGATCCTTTAGAGAAGCCAAAAACGTTTTATTCTGATACATCGGAGAAACCAGGAGCTAAGCTTACAGTGAATAAGCAACTTGCAAGACACAGAGTCTAGACATGAATAACAACAAATAATCATTGACCAAATGACCTGAACTAAGCAGCGAATTGGACCAGCCACCGAGAATGTACAAAAGATCAATACAGTTACCGTGTGACGCAGATAACGTTCTGGTGTTCGCACCCCAATGAAATAAACATCATCACTGCCAGTTATGGCATGATCTACTATTATTGTTAACGTTCAATTATTACATACACAAGGTAAGACTTAATCTGTATGATGTCAAGCAACTGTGACTGAAGGACTTGCAAGTACAAGATCCCTTCACAGCAAGTCTCGAAGGAGGTTTAAATTGAACCCTCCGTGCTTAAAGCCAAGCGCTATAACCGAATGGCTACCAAGTTCATTCGAGTCAAACAGGAACATAGCCTCAGAAAATGACAAACCATACAATGCATGACAAATTCGTGTTGACCAACCTCAGCAAATTTGCGAGTTTTGAAGCCGTTCTTTTTATCCTCCAAGTACAATGGGTTAAACCATTCAAACATTGAATGATAAAGACCAAAGTGTATGTCGGTCCGGTTTCGAATAGCAGCAGCAAGATCGCCTGCAAAAAGATAACTGTTTACATCAATATTACACAAACAGTACAAACTAAAGAATGCATCCATCTTTTGCAAGAAATTATTAAATTCATGGCATCAATTACACATTCAGAGAAGAGATAACTATAACTTTATGTTTTATAGACTTTTAAAACAAATTTATCACAATATCGAAATTCGGAGTTTACAATTATTTACATATTATAAACAGCTTTGTAAAAAAACTGGATCTGATAGGTGCTTAAGTATAGTCTCGAGGACAGCAGAACAGTTGTAAAAGCCTAGCTGACATTTTCCTTATTAAACTTCTTTGTGACATAATCTAAATTGTATCTTGGATTGGTTATTTCTGTCTAAATTCTCTTTTGAATTGGTGCTATAAAAATTTTCACATGCAATAACAACTCAGCTGGCATCAAAAATGTGTAGCATAGTTGCAGACCAAAAAAACAGCTGATATTTTACTACGAGAATTTCACTTGTGACAGCTTTCACACCACCACCACCACGACCACGACCACCACCACGACCACCACCATTGTCACAGGCACATCATCATCTTTACAATCCCCATTGCATATTATATATATCATCATCGTCATCGTCGTCTTCATCATCACCACCATCATCATCATTCCCAAGGTCTTCAAATACTAGGTACTGAGTACGTGTCCTTGCCAACTAAATCTCTCTTTGGTCCAATATCTTGCGAATTCCAGTTCCAAGATACTTCTGAAGGCCAGTTTGTGAAACCTTCATGATGCTTGCTTGTCAGAACAATATACCTGTACATGAAAAAGTCACATTAAGAACTACAGAAATTTGAAAGATGCAATACCTAATCAGCAAGACATATTTGCAGCTAACAATTGATTATTTTCTGCTAACGATTGTACCCAGATGCTGTGTGTCACCTGGTTTTTCGTTAAACGTATGTGTGTGTGTGTGTGTGTGTGTGTGTGTATATATATATATATATATATATATATATATATATATATATATATATATATATATATATATATATATATATATACAACCTTTCTGTTAATGGCACAACATTGAGTTCGTAAGTAAGTGTAAGATAGTCACAACAATTTTCAATAGGTTTTTTCTCTTTCAAATGTCAGACGTGTAAAGGTTTTCCTCGACTGCACTTGATCTGAGTAAAGATATTTCTAATCGACTAGTTTCAATAGCATCATTACCATAAAGCATAAAGCATCAACCAATGGTTACTTGAAGAAATCTGGTCAAAATTCGAGAGGAGAGAGAAATTGTTTAATCTAAACCACAGATTCTGACACAACTCCCTGAGATAAGATGGAAGAAGATCTTCCATCTTATCTCAGGGAGTTGTGTGCCTTGGATTCATCCATTCCTGGCTGAAGATTTCTTTGCTCTGCTACACAGGGTAACCAGGTTGTTCCCCCAGCCAGAACCTCCACAGTGCAACAAAGAAGCTTTGCTGTTGTCTGTCCAACTTTCTGGAATAGGTGGCCTAGAACCATAGGACATGAGCTTCTTGATCTTTCTTTACCTCTATTCCATAAGCACTTGATAACCATTTTGTTCAATCCTATATTTCCTGTTAGGTTGGGAGCGCCTCTGCTATATAAATCTGTTATTTCAAAATGCAATTACAAAACAGAAACCAGGTTTGTCCCCAAACAAGTTGAAACTGATATCTTAAGTTTCAACATGAATCACATTAAAGAACAGATGGAACTTATAGAGCGGGCAGTGAATTAAATATTTTGGACTATAGCCACTGTGAAAGCCTGAGAGGTAGACCCTATTCCTATACGAGGCACTGTGTCAGCCAGTTTTCTTTTGCTTAGCAAGTAGCAATTTGCCTTGACTCTGCACAGGTTGGATTTAGCTCTTTGGGCAATACAGAATGCAGAGTTTATTACTAGGCCTACACTTGTAAATTGTAATGCAAATGTAAGACAGGGCCGCAGGGTTATCATAACATAACTTATAATAATGAAATCAATACATATGCCTTTGAAAAAACAAATTCAACGACATTCATACTTGGCACCGGCTGCTTTGAAGATGTCTGCCCACAGATTTGGATCAAAGAATTCGGCATGGAACATTGGTCCAAAATCAGCGTAAGTGAATCCGGGTGGATAGTTCTTTTCCATGAACTCTACTGTTCCCTTATCATGAGATCCCTGCCAGCTCCACCAGAACCATTCCGAACCAAAACTGGGCACCGAGAAAACGCCCCAATGTAAGAATATGCCAACCTTGGCCTCATCAAACCATTGAGGAAGCGGCCTGGCATCCAGAGAGTCCCAGTTAGGCTCGTACTGGTACCTCGCTGAACAGACCAACGAGCCCAGTAGCACCAACAGATTCAACACAAGCAACGATCCCTTCATTTTCACCGTCTACAAGGCCTGCAAAATAATAAAACAACAGATTCGTGCAAAGGCCAAGATTAAGCAGGAATTTTTTACAAAACGGCCTCAAATTTAATGTAATCTGGAAGTAACCGTTTCCACATCATACATCAACAAAAGTTACCTCGCTAAAGGAACTGTTTCCTAGTTACGACTTTCAGTAGGTAGTTGAAACTGGCACTTACTCCAACGTAGCGAAAGCACATTCCCTCCCACCAGCGGGTGTGTAAGATTGCCCTGGGGTCGACTGTATGCTACTTATAAACAACCGTCCCTACCTGCTTGCGCGAAACCATACTTCAGAGTCATAGTCACATGCAGATATAGCAATTATTGCACATGATGGGATACGGTTTAATATACTTGGCAGTACACTATAGCTAAACTTCAATAGGTCACAGCGTCCCTTATGCACCATGTAGCCATTTCGCTACCGTTCGTGACTATATTTAAGGTCTGTATTTCGAGCTAAATACGCCAATCATTTATGTCATGACGGCGTTATTAAATAAACGTATTCGACAGTTCTAGCTAAATTGCGTGGCAGCTATTCAAACTGGAAAAGGTGGTGATCGGATCACAACAGATATTTTTAATTGAAATTACTTCTAATCATTCACTATAAAATGTGTATCCGAATGCATATGATGCACTGAGAGAATAATATGCGTTTAGGGTACGGTTGGATTCAAGGATCCTGCATCTGACGGAAATCAATCAGTCAAAGCTTATTCAACCCGATGTACGTTCCTAATTTTTCTATCACATGCTAAGAGCCTTTAATCACGCAACGGGGTGGAGCCATCGATGTCTAAATATAGATATCGATGGGTGGAGCCAACGACCTCTTATATTATACATAGATATATATCTATGCTTATATATCACGGGGGTGGAGCAAGGACGCTTTATGAACAGAGCTTCTGTAACATAAGGCTGACGACGACATCTAGCAGCTCACTTTTTTACTTCTACCAGCGTACTTACTCAGTAAATAATTATTTATACTGTGGTAATATTTTACTTCTAAAAATAATTCCTAATTCAGTTCTGTTCTGAGCTCTTGAATTTTACTTCTAATTCTAATTTTACTTCACAAATAATTTTACTTATCATTCCTATTTTAGTTCTCAAATAATTTTACTTCTTATTTTAGTTTTCCAAATAATTATTAATTTTCGCGCTGTAAAAGTACGCTTGCACAGAGAAGCACACCAAACTTGTTTCGAGAAAGGAAAACACTGTTTGAAGTAAAACAAGGGGTGAAACATTAGTCTAACAATGCAGCATCATATAGCTATCGCAGAGAGCTGCTTCTAAGAAGGCAATCTGAAGAGGTCCTATATAAATTAGCAGCGCAAAATAAATAAATAAACACAAACAAACTACCTGATAATTTGAATTGTTATCATTTTTAAATACGGAACGAAGGATTATCTAGTATCAGCGTAACCGGGTATATAGCAGGCCCGTAACCACAGGCAAAATCAAGACGAGGCAAATCGCTCCCCGACCTCTGCCCCCTCCTGTCCTCTCCGCTTCCCTATCTTTACGTCCCCTCAATTATTGTCCCGTTCCGCACCCGCCCTATCCCCTGCTTTACCCTTCCCAAACCCTCCCTAACCCCTTCCCTTTAATTGACACATTGATACAACACTAACAATAAGAAGTTCAGATTTCTGGAACTAATTAAGTGGTTGATTGATCGTTGATTATGATTGGTTGATTAATCGTTGATTTTGATTGGTTGATTGATCGATGACTTTGATTGGTAGATATATCGTTGATTTTCATTCGTTAATATATCGTTGATTTTGATTGGTTGATTGATCGTTGATTTTGATTGGTAGATGTATCGTTAATTTTGATTGGTTGATGTTTCGTTGATTTTGATTGGTTGATTGATCGTTGATTTTGATTGGTTGATATATCGTTGATTTTGATTGGTTGATTGATCGTTGATTTTGATTGGTCAATATATCGTTGATTTTGATTGGTTGATGTTTCGTTGATTTTGATTGGTTGAAGCTTCGTTGATTATGATTGGTTGATGTTTCGTTGACTTTGATTGGTTGATGTTTCGTTGATTATGATTGGTTGATGTTTCGTTGATTTTGATTGGTTGATTGATCGTTGATTTTGATTGGTTGATTGATCGTTGATTTTGATTGGTTAATATGTCGTTGATTTTGATTGGTTAATTGATCGTTGATTTTGATTGGTTATGTTTCGTTGATTTTGATTGGTTGAAGCTTCGTTGATTCTGATTGGTTGATGTTTCGTTGATTTTGATTGGTTGATGTTTCGTTGATTATGATTGGTTGATGTTTCGTTGATTTTGATTGGTTGATGTTTCGTTTATTATGATTGGTTGATGTTTCGTTGATTTTGATTGGTAGATATATCGTTGATTTTGATTGGTTGATTGATCGTTGATTTTGATTGGTTAATATATCGTTGATTTTGATTGGTTGATGTTTCGTTGACTTTGATTAGTTGATGTTTCGTTGATTTTGATTGGTTGATGTTTCGTTGATTTTGATTGGTTGATTGATCGTTGATTTTGATTGGCTAATATATCGTTGACTTTGATTGGTTGATGTTTCGTTGACTTTGATTGGTTGATGTTTCGTTGACTTTGATTGGTTGATGTTTCGTTGATTTTGATTGGTTGATGTTTCGTTGATTTTGATTGGTTGATTGATCGTTGATTTTGATTGGTTAATATATCGTTGATTATGATTGGTTGATTGATCGTTGATTTTGATTGGTTGATGCTTCGTTGATATTGATTGGTTGAAGCTTCGTTGATTCTGATTGGTTGATTGATCGTTGATTTTGATTGGTTGATTGATCGTTGATTTTGATTGGTTGACATATCGTTGAGTTTCATTGGTTAATTTAACGTTGATTTTGATTGGTTGACATATCGTTGAGTTTCATTGGTTAATTTATCGTTGATTTTGATTGGTTGATATTTCGTTGATTTTGATTGGTTAATTCATCGTTGATTTTGATTGGTTGATGTTTCGTTGATTTTTATTGGTGGAAATTGTGGGTCTAGGGAAATTTTTAGATACTGTAGATGCTTGTAGGTGAGCTTTGGAATATTTTAAAGCCAATAAAAGCAGTCAATATTAGCAGGATTTTGCGATGCCTAAATATGTTTTGGAATGTTCTGTAAAAGCCTGTCTGCAACTATGATCGTATCTGAAGCCGAAGCAAATTTTCGAAGTAAACATTAAATTTTTGAGGATTTTTGCAGGACTCAAATAACGTTATTCAACTTGTTCTAACTTTTAAGATGTATCGATCAACACATTAAATTTCCATCAGCGATGCTGGCAAATAGACAGTTGCCATCGGCATTCACAGTCTTTATAAATGACATTTGCTGCATAACTTTCATCAGTTTTACGGTCTTAACCCTCTGAAGTACCCCTGGGGGTATTTTTGACCCCCACATATATTTCTTATTATATATTTCCTCAACTATGCAATGCATGCGTATTAACTTCTAAGACATTGATTCTATGTTTCTGCTCAACAGATTCATTCAATTTAGTACGTCATTATTGAAGCAGGGAACCAGCGTTGGTGTTTGACAGAGAAAGTAAACAAATAGTAGTGCAAACATGGCGACCTATTCGCATAGCGCGGTGATTAAACATATTAATGAGTGGTTAGACAATGAAAACGACGTATCTGACTTGAGTGATGGTTCAGATCCATCAAGTGATGAAGAAGATCAGTTGGAAGTACAAAATGTACAGCCGTCAGATGAAGATATAGATATAGCCGGAGATGCTCATGACGATGATGACACGGACCTTTACAGCGTTGATGAACACGAACCCGTGGACACTGTGTTGGATGTTATCAATTCTGTGGCCAGTGGTAGTGGCTTCATTGAAGAAAATTATAGATGCAGTAAGTGTCAGCAGTTCGTTTGCAGAAATCATGCAGCGAAATCATTCGAGTGCGATACATGCAAGGACGACTAATTGAATATTTTCGAACACGCTTCCTTGTCAAGAAGATCGATACGAACCACAGACCTATATCTTCTTATGATATATTATAATTTGGATGCTATGACTTCAGATATTATATCTACTGTGTTGATATTGTGCATTAGTTGTTTCATTGGAAATATTACACTCAAAACATGCTTAAAATAGTGGGGGTCCTTTTGACCCCCAGGGGTACTGAAACGTGTTTTTCAAAAAGGGGTGCCACCGAGGGTTAACTGTTTCTTCTTATTCGAGAAACTGAACTTTTCTATTGCAGGGACGTCAGTTCAGCTTTTTTCAGGGGGGGGCAAGGACGTCAAAAAAGAGGTTAAAAAAATTTTCGCGCTCCGCGCGAAGAACTTTTACAGTTATTGGTTGTTTCTTCCAAATTTTCAAGGAAAACTCCATAATGTGCCCCCTACACTGTCAAAGAGGTGTGTCTTGTGAAAAAACCTATGCGGACCCTAGTTTTGTTAATAGTATATAATAATTCCATGAATTTGAGTATCTTTTTTTCTTTTTTACCCCTTTCTTCTTCCTCCTTTTCTTGTTCCAGCTTTTTCATTTTTTTTCTTCAAAAATCAGGGGGGGCAAATGCCCCCCATTGCCCCCCCCAAATGACGTCCCTGTTCTATTGTTTCAGTCAGGAAACTGAACTGAAGTTTAGACTGACTCTGTAGTCGTTTTAGGCTATATGTTGTCGACTCATCATGACGTTGTCCTGTAGCCGACTAAGTCTTCCAATCCTAGCTTACTTTCAGTTATTTCTTAAACTTGTTTTATAATAATTATTATTTTAAAACAGATAGCTAATCTTTTAATTTTTTTCGATTCCCGGAACTTACGAAAGAAAAGAAAATGATGATTTGAAATTGTATAGGCTTGTTCCATGGTTACCCAGAATGCGTTCGTACATATAAAGGTCATTAAAGGTAGGCTAACTCATTAATATTATTTAGGTCAGACGCTTGCAGAAGCCAGGCAAGGAAATGAAATACTCTATTAGGCTACTCTTTACACGATATCTTACATGTAATTCTCATGTCGAAGTAAGAGAATTACGACGAGGCACTCGACTCGTCTGGCCTTTTACTGGTTACGGGCCTGCCGGGTAGGCCCTACTGTGTGGACAACCAAATCCAAACCGCAGTGCAGTCGCTGATGGAATCATGGAATTCATTCGAGTCGTTCGGCCACGTGACGGCGCGATGTTGAAGTGGGACAATCATTAGAGTGATTAGACAATGAAGACCAAAGATAGTAGATTTTGACCTAAATCGAGAGTGGTATGTGCAGCGTTTTCATCTCAACCGAAGTTTTCCAATAAATCATGTGTTTGGATCGCGTGCAATTTTACTCCCCTTCGTCCAAACTTAAGCACCACAAAAAGTAAAATGATTTTAGTTCTGAAAATAATTCCTAATTTCGTTCATAATTTTAGTTCGGCAAATAATTCCTAATTCAATTCTTAATTTCGTTTCTGCTGCTGAAATTATTCCAACTTTTACTTCTAATTTTCGTTAACGAAATCATTTATTTTTACTTTAAATTTAATTTAGTTTTCGTTAACGAAAATATCACTGTACTTACTTATGCTGCCTGGGCAATCTGTTCATGCCCTCATGGTGGTTCGAAGTAAGGCCCTACATAGCGGGATTTTTATCCCTTCTGGGTCTCCTTTTGTTGCATATGCTGATACTGTATTACTGTTATGTCACAGTAGGCCTATAAATAATTACACAGTACGTCGACTCCCGGCCTCTGCAGCAGTCAGAATGTGTGACCGACCGCGATCTTGAAAGAGACCGTTTACCATGCCGATACACCGGAAACAATCACATCAAATATTTTTTAAACGTTAAAACAACATCGCAGTATAAATAATTACTTATAAAACTTACTGTGACAACATTGAGGACTACACGCCGATACACCGGAATCCATCAAATAAAATATTTTTACGCGTTACAACATTGAGGACTTCATTAGAATTAACAATATTATTTTTAACGTTACTTTCAGTTTAAATCTATAATTCAAAAGCTATGTTTCAAGATGGCGTCGTAATCACGTGACCAGAAAAACTAGTCAACAGCCAGCAATGAGAGTCGACGTATTGTGTAATTATTTATACTGTGGTTATGTTATACTGCTTTGTTTTCAATCAATCAATCAATATTCGTTTAATTCAACAAATCCAGTTGACACTAACGCAACAGATTACAGAAGCATGATAATAATTAAACAAAGTGTATAGAAGGGCAAGTGTGCTCACTCCCGATTTTACGCGGTCCTTTTGAGTTTCCTTTCGCTAGGTGGCGCCATTGTGAAATAATGTTGGCGTGCAGCATTCTTCGCAATACCGCGACATCGTATAGTATTATTGCTCGGGGAATGTAATTAGGCCTACATAAAATTATAATGCATGCATCTACTCGCTGAGCATACAGGTAATAGTATGTTGGGTATTATAATGCAGGTAATTGTAATTGTAATTGAACATTTATATAGCGCCACTAAAATCAGCGGCGCTCTCGACCCACATCACTGCCAAAACCGGCAAAAAGAAAGGTTTTCAAGCGTCTACGGAACTGAAGCGCAGAGAGGACAAGAAGCTCTTGGCGGAGGGACTGGGGAAGACTGTTCCAGGCTTTGCCAAGCTCCTGGATTGGGCCGTGGAAGAGTGCATACGCGGAACAACCATAAGGCCACTGGCCGAGGATCGCAAGGAGGCCCTCTCAGGCAGGGAAGAAACCGGGGTGCAGAAATTCATTAGGTAAGACGGAGCAGACCCAGTGAGACAGTTGCGCACGAGGGTGATCGTTTTGAACTGAATACTCTGTTGGGCAGGAAGCCAGTGGAGGGAGTGACGAATAAAGGCAGTGATGTGGGCAAACTTAGGAATATCACCTATAAGCCGAGTCGATTTTGGCCGATTTTGGACGATTGGGGCGGATTCTTTGGTAGATTTTGGTCGATTTTTTGCTCGATTTTGGTCGATTTTATCTGACTCTTTGGTCGATTTTGGCTGTTTTTTGGTCGATTTTGGCCGTTTTCGGCCGATTCCGTGGTCGATTTTGGTCGATTCCTTGGTCGATTTTGGCCGAATTTGGTCGATTTTGGCGGATTCTTTGGTAGATTTCGGTCGATTCCTTGGTCGATTCTTTGGCCGATTTTGGCCCTGTCTTTGGTCAATTTTGGTCGAATCTTTGCTCGATTTTGGTCAATTTTGGCTGACTCTTTGGTCGATTTTGGCTGTTTTTTTTTATCGATTTTGGCCGATTTTGGTCGATTCCTTGGTCGATTTTGGCCGACTGTTTGGTCGATTTTGGGCGATTCTTTGGTAGATTTTGGTCGATTCTTTGGTCGATTTTGGCCGATTCTTTGGTAGATTTTGGTCGATTCTTTGGTCGATTTTGGCCGATTCTTTGGTCGATTTTGGTCGATTCTTTGGTCGGTTTTGGCCGATTCTTTGGTCGATTTTGGCCGTGTATTTGGTCAAATTTGGTCGATTTTGATCGATTCTTTGCTCGATTTTGGTCGACTTTGACTGACTCTTTGGTCGATTTTGGGTGTTTCTTTGGTCTTTTTTGGCCATTTTCGACCGATTCCTTGGCGATTTTGGTCGATTCTTTGGTCGATTTTGGCCGATTCTTTGGTTGATTTTAGCGATTTTGGCCGATTCTTTTGTCGTTTTTGGTCGATTCTTTGGTCGATTTTGGCCGATTCTTTTGTCGATTTTGGTCGATTCTTTGGCCGATTTTTGGAATATTCATTGGTGCAGCATTCAAGATTTTAGGACAAATGCAACAAATTGAAAATCGCCGGTAATTAGTACGTGCATAAGAGACACATAAACCAAAGGAGGCCCTTGTAATCCCTTGGTGATGAAAGTTAATACTTCCGGTAGCAAGTTGTTGACAACTTATACATAAAGTTATCCAATTGGTAGTGGTTAATGTACTCAAATTGCATATTATATTCTCGGAACCTGTAGGCCCCTATGCTGTGTGAGAATAATATGTGTTACTTGCAACAATTCTTAAGGTCATTTTTTTAGATGTAGGCCTACAAGACATCTTAGCCTACTGGAATAGTGAGAAGCCCAATGTTACAATAGATGAAATAAGGGTTAATTAAGGTATAATATAAATTCTTACAGATATGGACTGAGATAAGAAAGTAAGGTGATTCTGCAGCAAGACTTCTTTTAACATACAAATGTATTCAAATTATTACTTCATACTGTAAATTTAGACTCTAAAATCATGTTTCCATCAGATACTTGGTTTTACTTATAGTCATTTGAAGATATATTGGCCGATATTTTGTCCGCCATTTTGTTTTCTGGCAGTGCTACATACGTGCCTTTAGTTCCATCGCATTCCTTTACCCCGAAAATGTTAATTTAGACTCTAAATCATGTTTCCATCACATACATAACTTTACTCATATCCATATAAAGATACGGGCCGCCATTTTGGCCGCCATCTTGTTTTCTCATGCAACCGCTAAAAATCCAGCTTGCTACCCGCGATTTTAATTTTCAGCAGGGTCAAATTAGTCTATGAACACCGAGTAGCAAATTGTTACATGATTTGCTTCAAACAAGGTCGTTTTGAGATTCCAAGCCTAGTCTATAAACATTACAGAGTCACAAATCTACGCTGCCGCCACCTGGCGAAAGCAAACACTAAGAACACAAACGACGCAGTGTTAAAGCCTGGAGTGGGCACACTTGTCCTTCTATACACTTTGATAATTAAACTCATTGCAGCCGACACAAGTGGCGCCCTCTAACTCAAACTGCTTCAATAAAGGATTTGATTGATTGGTTGATTGATTGATAATAATAATCCTCGTTTAATATTTTCAAACTGACAATTACGCAGTATGACCAAAGATCTTAGAGTCGTAGACTGGTATGACTACAAATCAGTATGCACGGATGATCACACGTTATTACAGGAGTCGAATTTTAACTGTATACGGCAGCCATTCAAGGCGCCCGGAACGTCCTACATCTCATTTTCACAACGCGCCATCTCGCGAGGCTGAGTGGACCTTGAGGGTTGCGGGAAGCGATCCCGCTACCTACTGCTCTTCACGCCAGTGATGTTACCACTACTCTATGGACCCCCGTAAAATATAGCGGCTGGGACTTTAACGCCAAAGCGTTTTCCCAATTAATTAGTTCTTTGGCATGACAAATTGCATAATTAGCGATTATTACAGACCAGAATCATTTACTTACTTACACGAGTTCAAAGGTCACTTGGTTGGGTCTCGTGACCAGTTTGTTATTAGCAGCTTATTAGGGTGGTTCGCTCCAGGCGGCGACATCGTTTTGGAATAAACGTAGTCTTATGACTCGATCAATTAGTGACAAACCCAATCCGCAAAAGTTAACAGAATTTAAGGTAAGACTTATTAAAGGTAATCGACAGTACGGCGGCATATATTTTGTGGTCTAAAAGTATTTTGGCCACGTCGCATAGTGAAGACGTGAAACTGATGTTATATTTATTAGGGGGTGGAATAAAGCGATGATTAAGGTTCGTTCCGGCTTTGTAAAACGAAAACTTATCTCTAGAATGCGGAAAGAATGGTTGACTGAACGATTTGCCAGAAGTGAATGGGATTAGTTGGATGATGGTGGTGGTGATGCTGAGTGCTGACAATGATGATGACAGTGATGATGATTATGAAAGTTGATGGAAGAAACTCCATAGTTCTTGATGAATTGGAAAACGCTTGTAACAGTTTCGAATTGGGCGAACATGTACAATCGGGGTGTGTATGTACTATCTGGGTGGGTCTCTTTGCATCGTGAGGGTCGGTTAGGGTCAGGGTAAGCATCGTGAGGGTCGGTTAGGGTTAGAGTCAGTGTAGCCTATGTATTTGTGCGACTAAAAAGACTATGCCTTCGAGTGGAAGCTGGATTTTAAAATTCAGGCACCCCGATTGTACCTCCCCCCCTTTTGGTGCCCTCAGTGTCACTGATTAAGAGTTTTTGTTTCTTTGATTCCTTGTTTAGAAGGAGAAGTTTTTGCCTGTGCTGTCGTGCATTTGGTAAAACACCGCGATGGGGTCGTTGTTCCGCAGTGAGGAGATGCTGCAGTGTCAGATGTACCTGCAAGCAGATGCAGCGTACACTGCCATCGCCCAACTGGGAGAACTTGGCATTGTTCAGTTCAAAGACGTAAGTGATGTTCAGGGCAAAGACGTGTTTGAGTCATGGATATTCTCCTAATTGATGCTCCGTTAAATTAAGAAGCTCCTTGTTCCAAAGTCAGATGTAGTGGGGGTGCTTATTTTACTCCACGTGCACCAAGCTACCAAATCAGTTTGGATCAAACTACTGGCTAATCTCACTAAATCATTAATCATTTCTTTCCAGTTTGCTACGAATTTGAATCACCTTTGCAAGGATTTGGACTCAAGTTTTACTCTGTTGAATTACAAGTTTAATTGATGACATTAGATTAGATCAGTGTTGAATCAAACTACAAAGATTAGACTGCATATCATGTAGCTCAAAGTACCAGTCATTTTGGACCTTACTACAAATTATTTGGATCAAGCTAGAAGTGTGTATCGAGCAAACCAGTTTGAGGCAAAGTACTGAACAGTTTAACTCAATCAAAATACCTAGTTCTTTATTATAGGGCATTGTACAAGGTTTTGCTGCACAGTATTTTGGCATATATAGACTGAACTGTTAGACATAATATTTTAGCAGCGGAAGAACTTAAAATTGCCAGCACTGAATCTACTTTGATATATGGTAGTTCTGGCTAACAGTCTAATTAACAGGCAACCATCTGTAAAGATTTTGCTATGGTAGCCTTATATATAGTACCCATATCTAAGCTGTTTGTGACAGGCTATGTTTGCTCTGCAGTTCTAGTATTTTAAAGAGGACAGAGATATTTACTACTTGCACAAAATAACAGTAGGGGTCCTGTTTTGAATATAGGCAGCCGTTAACTTGAATATCCACCCAGTAGATTGGGGCCTTTATTCATCCTGTCTTTTGAAATCTCTGCCTCTCTTGACAGCTCCCCTGCAGAACTTCCCTCACACGTGGTTCACAGTAACCACAATACAGCTCTGTATTAACTGTCACTTGCCTGAGTTATGGACCATCTCTGAGCTCATTGCTTCTTTCAACATACATTCAAAGTTGATAAATGCAGGATAGTGGAGATTTGCTAATGTATCCTTGGCTTGCAGCTTAGAGAAGAACTTTGAAGTGTGTGTTTTAAGAACAAACTTGTGCCTTCCATTTAAGCAATATTCTCCTCGCTGTATTATCATAGGAGGACTGCCCTTTGGCACTATGAATACATTCACATGTATCATAAGGAGGATGCTGTAAGTCAGAGGTGGGCAACATACGGCCCGCGGGCCGGGTCCGGCCCCCGGGGACCTTTGGACCGGCCCTTGACATGTCTTTTAAATAAGCATTGCACCTGGCACTTGGGAACCTTTTATCCGGCCCTACATGGATGTCTGGATTTCTGTACATAGGCCGACATTAGTAGGCCCCTAGTTTCAGTTCAACGACAGTGTGTGATAGCAAAGATCATTAGCGTCACCCTCCTCCCTTATCCAGACTTGGGACTGGCACTGCCAGAGTACGAGCAGCGGCGGAGTTAGACCGACATTAAAGCATCTGTTTCTTATTTATTAAGAATCCGACCTCTAGTCTAGTCAACTAGTTTACTACTCAGTCATCAATGTAATGACTCTCTGCATGAAACAAGACCACAGAGTGGGCAGGTTCGCAACTTATATTTGTGAACAGTTCTTATCAAAGATGCATAAACTAACAAAATGCAAAAATAGATGCAGACTATAGATGACAATCTTTCCAATGAACTTTGAATTGCCACTTCGAACACTAAAGCAAACATTCCTGATTTGTGCCGTGAAAAGATGCCAAATCTCACATTAATAATTAAATATAGCACACCAAGCAAATGGATACATTATACAAACAAACAGTTTTATATATTTCATAAACTGAAGAAAAAACATTTTGATTTTTTTAGTGTAGTGTAGTGCAGTAGGTATTAGGATAATTATTTTTCATCATAAAAATTATCTTCACTTACTTTAAACTTTAAGTTTAGCCATAAAGTTAATTTCCGCAATAGATAGTTTGAATAAAATTAATATTGTCTCAGTTTCTCGGGCAAATAAATCTGCAAAAATTAGCCCGCGATTGGCATACGGCCCCTGAGCTGCCCTTAAAATCTCAGGGGCGGCCCTCTGTCAAAAGAAGTTGCCCATGCCTGCTGTAAGTACTCAGCTGGCAAGAACTCAAAATTTAAACTGCATGAACCTCATTAGTGCTTGGTTGAGTGACGGCCATCCAAGGAATGCCAGGCCATCCGCTGCCAACTCAACCCTACATCCTTTGGGGTCAGTAAATGATTACCACTGCAAGCTGGGGTTAAAAAGGTGTCCTGTTGCTGGTAGTATGATGAGGATTTCGACAGTAAGTCTTTGAGTTTAAAACTTGTATTATCTTGTTGGCATGTTGAGTAAAGGTCCTTTTTATATAGTGGGACATGGGGAGGCACTCTACCTTT
The DNA here is from genome assembly GCA_963556255.1 of Allolobophora icterica. Classification (NCBI taxonomy): domain Eukaryota; kingdom Metazoa; phylum Annelida; class Clitellata; order Crassiclitellata; family Lumbricidae; genus Allolobophora; species Allolobophora icterica. The sequence continues at coordinate 45,468,925 of OY744610.1, read as the reverse complement.
CTTAGGGCCCTTTAGCCAGCTGGGGATGAATCTCAAGGTCTTGGTCAATGCAACGCAAGACTTGCTGTTTACTGCTACTTCCCAACTTATGCAGTTACTAAATTATGCATTTTGGTGACAATGACATGGGTGCAACTCACCCTGGATTATTACATTGATTTTGCTGTGGGGTAGATCCCATAACTGTTCGATCGCAGACCCAGCGTGCTAACCACATAGGTCATTAGGTCGCATACCTTCTACATACAGCTGGAAAAATTCTCTGCACTTTAAAGCCAAGAATTGTGTGGTTTGAGGATTTGCTTATGCATTTCAGAAAGAACATTAGACAATAGAGATCTGTAATCATTAATGGTTTTAAAATTTGTTTTGTAGCTGAATGATAATGTAAATGCTTTTCAACGCCATCATGTTAATGAGATTCGCAGATGTGAAGAGATGGAACGTCAGCTGAGTAAGTGCCAATAATAAAAGCTGTTTTATCAGTGTTGTTAGCTAAGTGATCCTTGTTGTTGAGTTTTGTCATCTGAATTACATATTAGGCCAGACAGACAGGGACAACCATGCAGACAACAGACAGACCAAGCTGATCAGATTAATGTACAGATATACAGACAGACTGCTGGTCAGGAGAGAGAGAGACATGCACAGAGAGAGAGAGAGAGAGAGAGAAGAGAAGAGAAGGGGGAGAGAGAGCGACAGAGACCGCAGAGAGAGAGAGTGACAGAAACAGCAGAGAGATAGCGATAGAGACAGCAGAGAGAGAAGAGAGAGAGCGACAGAGACAGCAGAATGAGAGAGCAACAGAGACAGCAGACAGAGACAGAGACAGCAGAGAAAGAGAGCGACAGAGACAGCAGAAAGAAAGAGAAAGAGTCAGAGTGTGTGTGAAAATTAGGAAAGAGGAAGGGGAGAGATGGAAAATGTAATGACAGTGGGTTGGAAGGTATCATGGCCGCCTGGGCAAGGTAATTGTGTACAAAAATTAAATTATGGACTAATTGCATATAATGAGTCACATACGGCCGTTCGATGATTGCTTTATTTTCAAGTGATGCAGTGACGAATAGTCAGATACCTCAATCAATCAGTTTTCGTTTAATCGCCTTATAAGCTGACAGAATGCAACTTATTTGCATATCCAGCATTCTACCTGTTTAGAATGGACTCAGATACTGGGTCCTTATTTTTACCAAACTTTTCATGCCCCTAACAGGTACCTCAGCATCTCTAAGTGCGTGCATGGCATGGGACTGCCAGTGAACACCGTCTCAAACTACAATTTAAGGGGTTCCTAAAATACACTTTATAAAAGTCCAGATACATGGGCATTGTTCATACAGAGTTGAATTTGTTGTTTTCTTAGAACTCTAAATCAGTGTCGGTTGTAGAACAGAACACCTGTTGCAGCAATGGTTTATAAATTAGTTTTATAAATGTTCTTTTCTCATTGGATTTTAATGTGTAGAGTTCTTTGAAAGAGAGCTGAAGAGAGCTGGTGTTGAGCCGGTTGAGCTGAGGTCTATTCCTGATGCTCCACTACAGAAGCACATGATTGATCTTGAGGTATTACATTACATTATGATCATCTATTACAGTCATTGTAGTTGATGACCAGAACTATTCTAGGTAGAATTTGAGTCATTTTGCCCAGCCACAGTGTTTCATTGGTCGTATTTAAGGTCATTCATTGATTAATTCAGAAAATTTATGTAGTGCATTTGCAAGAGACTTGCTGTTCAACCTAAGGAAAGAGCAAATTTCAGAGCAGTCACTTCGACTTCATAATTTTGAATGCTGAAAACTACGGTATGCATACAGTTGTGTTGATTATTTCAGACATTATTTTAATGAAACAGACTAGAGTAAACCTATTTCAGAAGATGACTTATAGTTCCAGTACTTGCATGCAGTATTGCGGACAATTTATATTTGCTCATAAAACGGCAACGTCCATATATAGGATCCTTAGACCTTGTATAACAAATTTGTCATGTTTGAACTTGTTAGGCCTTGTTTGAGAGCTCTGAAACTGAGTTACGGGAAGTGAATAACAATCTGGAGAGCTTGGAGAAAAATTTCATGGAACTGTCAGAACTGGAGTGCGTCCTTCGCGAGACAGATGTTTTCTTCCGAGAGGTAAGCTTTAGACACAGCATCTTTCCATGAACTTGAAAATGGCGTTTCCACTAAACCGTTGTTCAACTAGAACCGGATGAAGGTCCTTTAATGGTGAGGCTGTGAACTTGCACCCTGTGTTTACAAGGCAAGCATTCGAATGATCCCTTCACAGTGTCAAACTAATGACATATTGCTCCTACTCAGAAGAACTTTATCCAACAAAGTGCTATCAGGACTCGTTTATTCAACATGTAGCTGAGCTTGGGTCAAGACCTGACCATTCAACATCTTCTCAGTTAGTTTGCTGAGGGGTTAAAAGTAGAGTTGGGGTTGACACCCAACTCCCAACAACGAAAGCACTGGTGATTGCTACTTTCTGACAGAGAGCAGCCATTTTGATACATGTTGTTTCAGACCTGAAAACCTTTTACCTGGTGTTCTTTAGACTCAGATTCGTGACATCCAGCTTCCGGGAACTTCTGGTGGTTTTGATGTTAGCACTGAAGCTCAGGTTGATCCCAATTTGAGGTAAGTTATTCTTAGTAATTAAGATGCTACTAAGATTACATGACACATTGTGATAAGGGAAAATTCTTATGGTATCATGACTAGCAAGCTGTGCTTTTATTGTGCTTACACATAGGCAATCATTATTCACTCATTTTTCATTTAGCTAATAGGTCACCATGTACGACTAACAGTAATATTATATTGCATTATTTTACTACTGTATTCAGAGGCTGATTTTGAAAATTATGTGATGGATATATATGCCATGCCATAAACTTTGTATATTGACAAGCGAGATAACATTTTGCTGGATCCTAGTTTCACTTTGTCCCTTCAGAAATGCAAATCCTGACTGCATCCTGGAGCGTAATGGTGGTAGATTCAAGAAATATCGGTATTTGAAGAGAAGATTACCAGTACACTGAGTACAGTTTACTTGTTTTGTTGTTTTCTGATTAGATACATAACTGGTGTTATTCCCATTACTAAAATGTTCGGCTTCAGTCGTCTGCTGTGGCTTGCCTCTCGTGGAACTATTTTCTTGCGTCAGGTCCAAATCGAACAGCCAATGAAGGATCCAACTACGGTTGGTGGCTCTTGCTTTTATGAGACACACTGCATGAATGTAATGAATATCTAGATGAGGTAAGAAAAAGGTTTTTAATGCCAAACTTTAAGCTTGTTGTGGTTATTTCGATTTGAAAGCAAGTATGTTTTATACATTCCTTCTATTTTGGTGGAAAACAATGGTAGTATTGAGTATGCTTACTGATGCATCGGTTTATATATTATTGGTTAGTGACCATTTTTCTTTTCTGTTGTTCTGAGCTTGGATCATGGTTTGTCATAGGAAATTTACAGCACCACTTATTTTCCAGCTTATGACTAACAAATGCTACTGTTTGATTATATGGACCAGTTATATGTAAACACCTGGTTATGTACAGCAGTATGTAATTAACCGGCTTGAACTGGCAAATGACTAGATAATATAGGCATGTGTGCTTCTTGATTGGGCAACCGTATTGGTATGTAGCTTTTTCATTCATTCATTCATTCAAGAATTTATGTATAGCGCCACTTCAAGGAACTGCTCAGAGGCGCTCCCGGCACTAGCTTTTCTTGTGGATATGGGGTTCAAATCCTGGTGTGTCATGAGAAGATGATGGTTCAGCCATTTATTCTGGCTGTTCCCTTGTTGGATTGCTGTTGGAGTGTTTGCTGTTAAGCTCAAAGATCCCTCAATTCCAGGGCCATGCCCGAGGACTTAATGCTGAAAGATGTAATAAATCACTAACGCCCTACCTTGTGTTTGAGGGGGTGTGCAATGTTGTCGAGGCTCATTCTGTTGTTGTTTGGACTGTAGGGTGAGGATATCTTGAAGGTTGTCTTTGTGGCTGTGTGTCACGGAGATACACTGATGAAGAAACTGCGCAAGATTGCTGAAGGGTAGATATCATCTTGCTATAATATAAACATCTTGCAGTTTCAATTGAACAGATTAGAAAACGGAAAACTTTTGGCCAAACATATGGTTTGATAATTGTGTTCTGGTTTCAAGTTGAAAATTGTTTGATGACATTTATGCAATTATCATCATTGTAAATGTCATTTTTTTATTTGGCAGACAATGCAGAATCATTTTTTCATTGAGTGACAAATGCTTTTGTTTCTCTTCTTATCATTTAATAATTGTACAAATACCGATAAATAGATCTGATGTTTGCTGCAGTGATGTATTCTCGTATCCTATTTGACGTGTGCTGTGAACCTGTTTTCTCTTTGTGGATATTTTTCAATGTCATATTTTTGGACATTTATTTGCCAAATGAAGGTCAAATATGCTTTATTTGGTAAGACATTTCAACCTTAACAAGATATTTATAATCATTGGAATAAACTTATATTTTTTATTGGCAATTTCTTTGCCGTATTTCCCTCCTGTAATTCCCGACTTCTTATCCTCTTTCTTCACCACACAATCATTTACGCCCATGAACTGTTCAGTTAATTCATGAAAATAATCTGATCTCTTCTCGGAACTTCTGTGATGTCGCTGTAAAAGTGTTTCATCTAGCAATCGATGGTCGCTTTATTTAAGATTTCACAGGTTCAAACTATGCTATACCTGACAATTACCTGTAAATTAATTGAATTATTAGAGGCTCAAGTGGAGTTGCCTTCCAAACAGTGACCTACAGGACCTGCCAATGTGAATCTGTAAATCCTAAACACAGAAAGGCACATTTGCTTGGTCCCCATTGACCGGAAATGTGGAGTAACTCTACTGCAAAGAGAAGTTGAGGCCAGGTTTTTACAAAGTAAACAATGTGATTGTTTTTGCAAGTAAACAACTTGTGTATTTGATGGAATTGTGTAGGTATCATGCGACGCTGTATCCCTGCCCACAAAACATTGAAGAAAGACAGCGAATGCTGGAGGAAGTTCAAACCAGATTGTGTGACCTTAAAACTGTGAGTGAATTTGTTTGTATTTTCGAACTATTGACTCGCGTCAGAGCGATGCGGTAACCGAGTGGTTTGAGCACTTCCCTTGAATGCTCGATTAATAGTCTGTCCTTAGATAGTGGGGATTTAATAAATACATGTAATAATATAATAAAATTTGCCATCAGGTGAT
>OY744610.1:45418654-45461154 GCA_963556255.1 Allolobophora icterica | reverse complement strand
ATAGGATTTGACTGGTTACTTTTAGATTTACAGCATCATCTTCGGTGGACGTTACATGATTCTCCTCATGGGCATCTTCAGCATCTACTCCGGACTTATGTACAACGATGTCTTCTCAAAGTCAATCAACATCTTTGGTGTTAAGTGGAATGTTGTCTATGAGTAAGTATGCATTTCCGAGTTCTCAATCCATCGCATTCTCATTGGGAATATCGGTTAGTGATTTGAGTGAATAATAATATTCCAAAGCTGGGTGCAGTCATTGAGCAGTAAGCATGCATTTACAGTGTTCAGGGTGCAAGGAAGCTGTATTTGACTAGCAGTTAAAAATTACCAAGCTGTAAGTAATATAATAATAATAATAATAATCTTTTCTTTATTAATTCAAATTGACAAACACAGTAAGATTACAGTTTTCACTGTCATAGTACAATTATCAGTATCTTAACTAACACACGTTATGGCAGCCATACAAGGCGCCCGCCCGAGGGGGTTGCGGGAATCGAACCGCATACTGCTGCTCTCCTGCTGCTCTCCTGCTGCTTTCCTGCTGCTCTGCTGGCCAATCTTCCAATTGCAGTCTGTCAATGCACATCTATTGCTCAATTTAAATCAAAATTAAAGACTCATCTATTTACATTGTTCTATGACTAGGAATGTAGCACAACGCGCTCTCATGCAAGACTTGTTTTGTTAAAGCGCTATAAATGTCTAGTTGTATTGTATTGTATGAGTGTTACCATTACTCTGTTCCCCCTCCCATTTCTTAATGGTAAGAAATTAAACAACTTAAATTAAACTGTTAGCAAGAAATTAATCTGTTAATAAGAATAGAATGTGCCAATCACTTAGTGAGTATTGCCTAAGAAAGTACTAATCATTAAAGGCCAGATATGACTGTAATTCCTCATTTTATTTCTTTGAGAATGTTATTAGCCATAAATAAGCAGTGCAGTCATTGTTGTCATCTATTATGAATGATTGTCATGGCAAAGAGAAGCGAATGGCTTCTTTGATGACAATGACTGCTGAAGCTGTGCAGTAACTGAACGTTTTAGATTACATAACTTAGATGTTGACAGAGACCAATACAATATCTAAACTAGTTGAAAAAACTCACAGCTGGATCAGAGTGAACAGTGGCACTGTTATTATTATGTGTAGGCAATTAGTCGCCCTTACTGCATGGGCTTTAATTAAGAAAATGTATAATTTTGAAGTCTGTCATGAAAGGAACAGAATTGTTCGTCAAGATCCATTTGAAATATCTGCTCTGCTTAATAAGGGATTAATAATAAACTTTATGATGTTTTTTTTTATATTTTAGCGACAAGACCCTGGCTACTCAGAAGGACTTCACGATGGACGCAAGTGATCCAAGAGTGTACAATCAAACGCCTTATTTCTTTGGTATGGACCCGGTAAGCGGATGTTCTCTGTTTGGTGAACTTTCAGCATTATCCAGTTTTTTTGTTTGTTTTCACTTGCATTGTTTAGATCTCTCAGATAGTCTGTTCTGACTGAATCCCTAATTCCTTAATGCCATTAAGGGCATGGTGGCTCAGTGGTAAGTTCGGCGCCTTGTGACCTGAGGGTTGCAGGTTCGAATCCCACTCTAGCCGCTGCGTACGGACCTTGGGCAAGTCCTTCACTCGCAATTGCTCGTGGCGCTTCGGCGTGAAAATTCCGGCACAGTATACCAATGCTGTAGTCGGGAGCGCCTCTGAGTAGTAGTTGACTTCGAGAGGCGCTATAGAAATATCCGGAATAAAAATAAAAAAAATTAATTGATGGTTACTTGAGAAGAAGTCTTTGTCAAAAGCTTAATCGGTTGAGGAATCGGGTAGGTTAGGGAAACCAAAAGTCAGGCTACAGTGGGTAAGGAAGTTGAAGGTGAGGAGTTTTAAGTTTAGACTTCAATGAAAGTCATGTACTCGCAGAATTGGGCAGCAAATTGCAATGCTTTATACCAGTCACGATGCCTGTTGAAAGCCCCTCATTGTACTGGTACAAGGCAGAAAGATAGTCATAGTCCTGCTATGTGAATATCCTAATACATATACCGGTATCATAGATATCTTGTATTCTCAGCTGGTTAGCCTTGTATTTTACAATATTAGCAATAATAAGACAGTTTATAAAAAAAATTTTGTAGGATGTGCATGGCAAACGAAATTGTCGATATACTTGCTATGAAATTTTACAGTTGAATAAGAGCATGAAAAGAAATATCTTTGTTGCATTATGTTGTAGTGTATGATGCTTGATCTCTTTTCATGTTGATTATCCTCCATAGTAACCTGTCCTTCGGTTTCAGGGACCTAACAGATTAGTTTTGGTGCCAGCTGTAGGAAAATATTTGCACTGAAATTTAACAGCTGAAGAAGAGCTTGAAGAGTAAGGCCTTTGTGAGTTTCCTGAAGGGCACCAGATGAATGGCCAGTTGTAAAAATATGTCAGTGTTATTTTATCTGAAGTTTTGTTGCATTGTTTTGTATTGTCTCGTGATAGGTGTGGGCCATGGCTGAGAACAAGATCACCTTCTCAAATTCCTTCAAGAAGAAGATCTCGGTGATTTTTGGTGTGGCCCAGATGCTTCTCGGTGTCTTGCTTGGCCTTGTAAACCATATGTGAGTATTCACGTTCAACTGGTTATATAACTCTTCACACGTTCTATCATAGTGTTTGTGACTTGTTCGTGTTTACACGCCAGCATGTTGGCTTCGCTCATTTGCTGGTGTTTTCTTAGTCTGTCTACTGACAATTGTTTTTCACTACAGGTCTGCTAACTGCTTTTCAACTTCACCTGCTTTATTGTATTTCTAAATTTATTTTCAACTCTCATTCGTTTTTCATAGCATTTGCTGATTATTACTTTCCTTTTCGGTAAAGTGCATCGATGTTGAACTGTACTGTGTACATTTAAATTGTCTGCACTACAATACATTTACCATATTTATAAAAGGCGTTTCTTAATGTGCAGCAATGTTTATTTGAATTTTTGTATTTGGCTGTTGGTTTTTATATGGTCTCTCAGTTGTTTGGAGATCGGTTTATCTATTCGTGCTATTTTTTGCTTCCTTGGTTGTTCCACGATTTCTTCTAGTTTTTCTAAGCTAGCGTCATCTGAGCCTAGAGTATTTTCTATGCATTTACATACATGACTTAACCATGTTTCAGGTTTTTTCGTCATTATATGAGCATCTTCACCGAATTCATTCCAATGTTGCTTTTCCTTCTGTCGATATTCGGATATTTGTGCGCTTTGGTCTTCACCAAGTGGGGAATCTACCTGGCCATAGAGAGCTACTATCAGTGTGCTCCTAACATCCTTATCGGTAAGTGCTCCTAATCTAGTGGAGAATCTGTTGGTTGAGCTCTGCACATGTGCCAACCACTGGTGACTCTTCTAGTTATCTGGGGATTCTGGGCACAGGCCCGCATTATGGGGGGGGGTGGTAAGAGTGCTGCAGCACCCGGGCCTGCGGTTTTGAGGGGCCCGCATTTTTGGAAGTACATTAAAAAAAATTTTTTTACTTGTAATTGGGTCTCGCGCTGATGGCTATATAGGTATTCACAGCACCCAGGCCCGCACTAACATTAATGCGGCCCTGTCTGGGCAATGTTTGCTAACTGATTAATGCCCTGTTCTTAAAGACGTTTAACATCGTTTAGGTTAGCCTAAATGATGTTAAAAAATGTAATTTTTTACTATGTTAAATGTCTTTAAGAACGGGGCAGCCTTATTGGTAAGTGCTGTCCTAACCTAGTTGGGAATCTGTTTGGTTGAGCTTTGTGCGTATGCTTTTGATATGGTTGTTGAAGTTTGTGTTGCATGTTTTGCTTAAAACTGATGTGGCTGTTGAAGAGGCTTTTCGGTAATTAAAAATTTGTTTCTGTCTTTCTAGGCTTCATCAATATGTTCATGTTCAAATACGATAACAGCGAAAACAACCACTGCAGTAACCACACCTGGTATACAGGCCAGGTAATCAGAAAAATTGTCATCAGCATCAATTGTTAGGAATAATTTCTCAGAAGTCTTTCTAAAAATATATCTTTTATAAATTCAGGAATATTTTCTCAGGAGTCTTTCTTAATATGTATCTTATTAAATATTTATTTGACTTGAGAACGTGTGTGTATACTGCTGTTTTCATTTAACACTTTAACGACGAGCTGCATTGGTTTTCCAGTGACTTTTAGCACACGCTCATCGTTAAAATGTAATTTTTTACTATGATTGTTAGACAATGTAATCTTCTTCACTTGAAAAATACCTTTAATTTTTTTTTATTTTAAAATATATACTTCATAATTTAAATAAGTATTTATTTAATTTAAAAATTGGTTTTTTAATTTATTTCAGGCACAAGTAGAACACTTTCTGGTAATTCTGGCTGTTGTGTGCGCGCTGTGGCTGCTCCTTTCCAAGCCATTGATTCTCTATGCACGAAACAAGCGGGAGATTGGAAGCGAGGTATTTTTGTGGAATTCAGTGATTTGTTGTGATCGGAGGTGGGTGTTGGTATTTGTGTGGGTAGTCAAAGTAGTTCTCTTGGCAGTTAGGTGTTTGTGTAAAATACCTGCATTGCATGATGATTCTTTTATGAGACTATGTATATGTATACCAGAGACTTAATATAACCTGCTCCATTACTACGTGAATTCTGATATACGACGAGTAAAGACATGGAATTCACCTATGAAAATAAACTTATTTCAATAAACCGTGTTATACGGCATTTCTTGATATTGTGTATGGAGATTTATAAAGCACCACTCGATAGTAGAAACTATTTAGAGTCGCTCTCAATGTGGGGGCCCCAGGGGAACAGAAAAGCCTTAAAGGAGAGAAAAGAGAGGAGGTGACCCCAGATACAATCTTAGAATGGATTGAGGGGGAAGGCCGTTCCATGAGGAGGGACCAACAGTAGTGAAGGCACAATTTTGGCCCATAGAAGTACGGTATATGGGACTAACAGCCAGAATAACAGCATTTGTGGGACTCGCTCGACGATTGATTAGAGCACTTGCATTGTAACGCAAAGAGTACAGGTTTGAGCCTTCCCTGAAATGGTTACTGTGTAGGGACCATGAGCATGTTCTTTACTCAAAACTGCTCAGCACCTTCAACTGATGCTTCGTCTTTAGAGAGTTGCACTTAAGAAATGTACTGTAACAAGATTCTGGCATGTTTAGGGGGTCCGTAGAGTAATGGATAACACGCTGGCGTGAAGAGCTGAAGGTACCAAGATCGAACCCAGTAGGACCCCGTAAAGTTTTTCAGCCTTCCACTCGCTAGATGGCAGTGGTTAAATGATTAGTAGGCCGTGAATTGGCGCCGTGTGGCTGCCGCTTAAACAGTTGTATTCGACTCCTGTAAAACTGTTATCGTGTGCTTCTACTATATACATGTATGTGAGGCGCCCTGTGTGGCTGCCGTTTCTACTATATGTATGTTTACTGTACAGCGCAGTGCGTTTGCAGGCGCTTAATTAAAGAACAATATTATTATTATTATTGTGGTAATTACATATAATGCTGGAATTTGATCTAATGGGAGTTTTGTTGTTTTATAAGGATACTATGCTTTTGTTGGAATTTCTTTTTGCTGGTATTTGGTTGCTGCACGTATATTACCATAACATAGGCATAACATGCACAGGATAGGTCTTTTATAAATCCTTCCTTTTGCATGTCAGGTCTGCCGAGTCCTTTTTGACTTGTAGTTCTTGATTAAAAACATTTTCCTGATTGGGTTCCATGCAGGGTGTTTCCCTGTTCAAGTGCTTCCTTTTCTGCGTTTCGACCAGACTGGTAAAGACTGTGGTTTTCCAGTTGCTCTCTCACTCGACAGCGGTCCTACAGAGGCACCATACAAGCAGAGTATTTTTCAGTTTTAGGCACTCTGCCCTGTTAAAGGCGTTGGGCTTATTTTTCATCATGCGGTTTGAGCGTTTAATAGCAAAAATACCGGCATCAAAAGAAACATGCCTTGTTTTTCCAGCATCTGCTACCTTAGTAGTGATCCATGCTCTCCTCAACATTTCAAAAATTTCTGTCAGCTAGAACTTGGCAGAGCTTAGCTGTTCCTGTAACCTTAATTTCTCCAGAGTGTTTTTTGAATCCTAATATGTAACGATATCTATCCTGACAAAAAAATATGAATTTAAATTATTTTGATTTTTAGCGGTTGGTTGAGGATGGTGAACATGGCAATCATCAGGATGGGGTAGAAGAGCAAGTTGAAGCACCTCTTCGTCATACCATTTCTGATACAAGCAGCATCGTGCCCAATGTGAACTCTGACCCACCGATTTCCAACTCCACTGGGGGACGTGCTTACTACAGTTTCACAGCACCTGTAGAGCACAAAGAGGTAGGGTGCCTCAGATAGAACTTTTTTTACCAAAAACCCATACTTGGTAAGGAACCTAAGGTAAGGTTTGGTGCTTTGATGTTTTTGGCTTGTTATTCTGGAATAGTTTGCTACATAAAAGTCTTCCAAAATAAATTACTAAGCCCATTTCTCAGAAGACATTTCCAGTAAGTGCTGAAGGTGCATATTTGGAACTTAGGACTGTGACGTATTGGTAGCCTTGTTTCATTACCTTTTAATTTTCATCCTTATTTTTAATTTTGTAAACATGCATCTGACAGTAGATGTTGTATTTTAATGAGTGTATTGTTGTAGCAGTTGTTTTGCTTTGTTATTTTAGGCATTTGATTTTGGTGACGTCTTCATCCACCAGGCAATTCACACGATCGAGTTCTGTCTGGGCTGTGTGTCGCACACGGCCTCATATCTTCGACTCTGGGCTTTGAGCCTGGCACATGCGCGTACGTTGACTGTTAAATATGTTCACGTGTTGGTCCTTTGTCTCTCTCTCTCTCGCTCTGTTTATCTAATGAGACTGTTTATTGTGTTTACAGCACAGTCTTAGTCTTGTGTTTCTGAAAGTAGAAGAGAAGGAAAATGAGTTTTGTTTTTTTAAAGCCAGGTTTTAGAAGCAGTCATGCATTTGACATGACGGAAATTGTTTGTTTTCCGGTTTCCTTGGTTTCCAGTTTAAAAACCTAGAATTAGGGGTTGCTATGTACCAATGTCGAGTAAAGCTTATATCTGAATGCATGCATTGTATCTATATAACTGAACATATTCAGAACATTTATATAGCGCCTTTAGGAAACTCACAAAAGCACTGACACGTGGCTGCCTAACACGTCTTTGGGTTGTGTCTTAGGATAGGCTGACAATTGTAATGCTTTACAACTGTTTAGACAATGGAGTTGCACACCTTTTATGTTGTTTTGAATAATACCTAAGACGAGGCATTTAAGCAATGAACATTATTTGTCAACGTATGTTACAGAGCTGTCTGAGGTGCTGTGGAGCATGGTGATGCACTCAGCCTTCGCAATGCAACTGCCCAGAGCTGTCAGTGTCTTGATGACCTTCATCGTTTTCACACCATTTGCCGTTCTGACGGTTGTGATCTTGCTTCTGATGGAAGGCCTCTCGGCTTTCCTTCACACTCTGAGGCTTCACTGGTCAGTATCAGCATGACTGCACTCCGTCTTATAGAAGTTCATGTAAAACTTCAGAAAGGCACTGTGTAACATTGTGTTTGTATTAGTCTGTATAAGGTGATTTGGCTTATGTCATGATCTTATGTAATATTGGGTGTTGTGCCACATTACATGACAAATTACATTTCATATCAAAACATTGCACAACATAACATTATTACACTTGATTGTTTTATGTTATCAGTGATGCATGCTTGGTTCTCAAAGTGATAGATTTAGTTATTAATCTGTGTAAAAATAGCAATTAGATGTATGCAAGATCTGGCTCTTTATGTGATGGCAAATAATGAGAACAAACAAAGGTTCGTAAGAAAAGGTGGCATTCTGAGGTACGCTTCTTGAAATGACTGTTCTGTGCGATGGCTTTCATGGCCTGTGGCTAATTATTATTAATTAATAACTTCTGCCGTACCAGCGTCTAATACACAAGGCATCAACTGATTGCAACAAGCCATAATCAGGTCAATATCCAGAAGATCAGTCCATTAAGACACAGAGGCAGTCTATGGTGGATAAGCAATCTGAAAAATATACGTCATAAGCTGAGAACATAAACAAAAATTTCTCCTTACGGGACATTTTGCTAAACAAGCATGTAGTTGCTTTATATATTAGTGGCTGCCTGATATGATTTTGTTTGATTGTTGCTTCTTACAGGGTTGAGTTTAACAGCAAGTTTTACAAAGGCGAAGGCAGGGCATTTGAGCCGTTCAGCTTTTGGGATATAATGCACAAGCGGGAAGAATGATGATGATGATGACTCGAAACACCAGTGGATCCTTAGCTGTCATATAGATTTTAAAGACACCAGACCATAACGTTTCATTTATCCAAACAATGTACGCATTTCTTATTTTTCAATTATCTTGCTAGTGCGCATGACTTTCTTGCAAATTTACGTAATCGTGGAGTGAATCATTTTTAAAAGACTGGCAGATTTATTTGCTTTTAAAAGCTCTTTCTTAGGATAATGTTTGGTTTTATTCTTGATATTAGCAAAAACAATTTTAAGTTTTGTAGATGCTGCTGCAGAATTAATTCTAAAATGTTGCTTGTTATTCTAAGGGAACTTGGTATGTTAAATTCTTGGGATAATTGTTTCCTGTGCTGTGTGGGATGCCTTTAAAACTGCACTGGACTAGTAAACGAAGCATAGGAAGAAGCATATAATTCTAATCATTGGCTGAAGGTTTATTGCATGTTTTGAAGTTATATAATATATACCTGTTGGATTCTGGTCCAAATTGCTGACTATTCTATAAGTTTGTTGTAACAAAAGTTGGGTGGTTTTCTAGTGTACGTTTATATATGGTACGTAATGGAGAATTATTTAACTAATCACTAGAAATACTTAATTAAATTATAGATTTTAATGGTGGTTTATTGCAGTTAGTTTCGCATGGTATAATTTCATTTGCTTGGGGCCTTGTATACGATTACATAGACTCTGAGATTATTCTTGTGGCATGATTTGCATGGATTATATGTGCAGCATAGCTGAGCCTTCCATCTGGCAGCAGGAGCAGCAGTGATGATCATGATGTAATTCAGTAAATTTTATGACTATTAACCAGTTCGTTAAGTTTTATTGTCCAGCCATATTGGTTGGTCTGTTCTACTATATTTATTGATAATAATAATTAATAGTAATTATGTGGTAAGTACTATGTTGCATAAACACTTGCAGAATAGTCCTAGTCTGTTCCTATTCTGAACAAAATCGAACCATGTATGGCATGTTTTTCTCTATCCTAATCGTAAACTCAAAATTTCTAAGGCGCTACTCTTAAGCTAGCACCAGCTTATTCACGAGCGTGTAAAAATAATAATTCTCGCAGTTTTTGGTAGACACTTTATTTGCCTTGCTGCCCTGAGGATATTGACACAGTAATTTACTGTGAGAATTGCATGTAAGTCAGCTATCCCATGACTTGGCAGTTAATCGAGCATGAACCTTAGCAAGTGGTTCAAGTCGTTGTCAATGTACTGCATACAAAAAGACTTTTACGATGTCGTTAATATGTAACACAGAGTGCTTAAATTCTGCAGTTGTACTTCTGTCAGGTTGTTAGATCAAAGAATTAATTACACTGCAATAATGCTAGAATTTTGATGATTACCCATTAGTTTGACTTACTTAAATTGGTGTGATATATAAAATATTCTGTCTGGGGAATAAAGTGGTTTTAAATATTAAATGGTTAATTGTTTTATTTCTATTGTAATTAGTTTACTAATCATGCTCCTGTGCATTCTGGGCTTGTATTTAAATCTAACAGAGACATGTGATTTCGTTATAAGCTGCATGCCAACATCACAGGGAATCTAATGTAGTTATGGCATTTATATTTTATTGTATTGAGATGTGAACAAATTTTTGATAATTATGATGATAACAAGATGATGAAGTATAATTGCTGTGCACTTATGTGAGAGACTACTCGTGTAACATGAGATTCAGCTATTAGCTGATAATATATGGAAATTGTTTTCAAAGTCTGGGGTTAAGCAGTTTCTGACATAAAATACACTGATGTTAACGCAAGCTAAATTGTGGGCTACTTTTTGAGACTACTTTGAAAATCAGAAAATGTTTATTCTAAATTCTTAAGAACTTTTGACTTTTGATTGACAATGTTACAGTTTGAATAGCTGACTGACTTTGTATTATTTTTGCATGATTCTGCTGGAAGTTTATCAGATGTAAAGAATTTGTCGTGTCATCTTCCGAAGTCTGCCTCTGACCTTTTGGAAAAGCATTTTCTCCCTTTGCTGGAACGGGAAGGGCCTGAAGAGTTTGCCACTTATAAAAGAGAGTAAGCCACCTAGCCCCCCTCTAAAACCGCCACGGCGAAGATATCTTGAGATAAAAAAAACCAGCTACATTAACAGACAGAGCAAATCAACAGTGTTGAATTGCACCGTCTGTTTATGTAGCTGCTTTTCACATAGCGCCGGAGGGTTGTTGACTAAGTTGAAGTTTTGGTAAATATCCAGGTGTTTTTTTATGTATAAACGAGCACATAAAGGGGTCGTCCATAAAGGACGTCCGCAAAATATGACCTACTTTGGACCCCTCCCCTTGTCCGCATTTGACCTTGCCCTCTCCCTCCTCTTTATGGACGTCCGCACACCAAAGCCAATTTTTAATGTCAGCTACAATTAATGTCAAATACAATTACTCCACAGTTCCTGTGCACGTTTAGGTGACATTTTGGGTTTCATATCAGGATGTGCAGTAATAAAAGCCTCTTTAAAGTCGCAGTAAAGTTTATACCGTTTTTAGGCAATTGCCTCGCTGACCTTTTTGTCTCTCAGGAAAGGTTGAAAAAAGGTGGTATTTAGAAAACTATCAAATTTTAAGTTCAAATGCGGACGTCCGCACTGGTCATTACCTCCCTCCCCTTGTCCGCATTTCTCCGCATTTTCGATGACCCCTTCCTCCCCCTCTGCGGACGTCCTTTATGGATGACCCCAAACGTGTTTTGTCTGCGCGGATTGGCTATAGGCCTAGCTGGTTCGGGTGTAATATTTTGCGGACAGTGCCGTCTTAACAGCATTGTAGGCCCTGGGCAAAGCAAATTCACTGGGGCCTCTGCCCACCCACCGGGATAAAAATTTAAACGGTCGATAAAATTTAAACGGTCGATAAAATTAAACCTATAGATAGATTTATTGCTATTTTCAACATTCACGTAAAGAAACATACTGTAAAGTCTTCATTAATCAACACGAACGTTTGCGAGCTTTCTTTGCAGAGAATTGGTTTATAATTGGCTTGAAGCCAATGGTCTTCCGGATGCTAATTTCTAAGCACACGAGTGAAAGCCATATTTGGTCTTTTTAATTTGGGGGCCCCTAGAATCGTGGGCCCCTGGCGACTGCCCAGCGTGCCCATGCCTTAAGACGGCACTGATTGTGGAACGGGAGGGCCTGAAGAGTCTACGAAGAGACATCGTCAGATGCATGTAGACTCCAAAATTATGTAAAATTATATCTGTGGTAGATGATGACGACATTTCAGTAAGGGAAAGAGTGAAAGTAAATCAACTACGACGGCGGTAAACTAGCAGAGCAGTTCCTTGAAAGGCCTCCTCCGAAAGGCAGTCATTGGAATGAAGTGTGATTTCGTAACTTCGGCATGTGAAGGCAGTTACCATGCAGTCCTCTCATCGCGTGGTCTTCCCACGGGCAGTGCAATGTTCTCTCCTACCCTCCGTGAAGTGCTCGTACTGTACTGAGTTCGCTAGGGGCGCAGGTAGAATAAAGTACACAGAGGGTATAACCAGTTACTAACAGACATAGTAGGCAATGTATGGCTAATTTAACGTTAAACTGGGGGGCTAAAATGTGTGTAAGGGGCTAACTTTCCAGCTAGGGGCTACAGCCCCCTAGCCCCTCTAAAACCGCCACTGCGAACTGTTGAATTGCTCTCTGTTTATGTAGCTGTCTTTGGTACAGCGCCGGAGGGTTCTTAACTAAATTGAAGTTTTGGCTATATATAACCCTAATAGGCCTATGTTTTTGAGTATAAACGAGCACAAAAAGGTGTTTTGTCTGCGTGGATTGGCTATAGGCCTAGCTGGTTCGGATGTAATATATTGTGGCGCCTATCACTGGTACGAACGTATAGGCGTGTGTTATTTTGTAAAGTTTAGGGAAAACAGCTGGTCTGAGTGAATCCTGTCCTCACAAGCTTGGGCTAAGGATACGATGTTAATAACAGTTTAAACCCACAGCTGTTTCTCTATTTTGGCATCCTTCTCATCTGACAGGGAAAATTGCTGTATACTTTGTAGACCCCACGCCTGGTTACTGTGGCATCAAAACCCGGCTTGACAAGCGATATCTTTCGAGCCCGGATACACTTTTAGGCCATGCAACTCTGTAATTGCCAATGGCGGTGAACCATGAGCGAATGTTTTGGTCTCACGATCCCTTGTAACCCGTAAAAAGATTTATTGCCCGTAGCTGTAGACCCGCTATAGCAACAAGATCTGTAGGCCTAATTAGTCCTACATGGCCTTATTAGGGCCTACCCACGCGTGCATAAAAGTAACATGTATTGTATTGTATATGGGCATTTATAAAGCGCCTCTCGCGGTATAGACAATTCAGAGGCGCTCCAAGCGTGCGAGACTCGGAGAGAAAGAGCAGGATTTAAGGTGAGAGAAGGAAGAAGCAACGCTACCAGAGGGAATGGTATTGCGGACAGGAGGAGGAAGTCGGTTCCAAAGAGAGGGACCTATGCATGCAAAGGACCTGGATTGAGCCATATAGTAGTTCTGAACTAGACAATCAGAAGATCGGAGAGGACGCAGCGAAGCAGCAGAATGAGGCCGAAGAACTAGATCACGCAAGTACTGTGGAAAAAGACCCAGTTGAGACTTCAGCAGAAGAATAATCACTTCGAATTGAATATGGGCAGAAAGAGGGAGCCAATGGAGTTGTTCAATCATGAAGGTGAAGATATGAGAGAATCGAGGGAGACGGGCAATGAGTCTGGCAGCAGCATTGAGTACGGACTGGAGAGGAGAAAGACGGATCTTGGGAAGGCCAATAAGGATAGAATTACAATAGTCAATTCGAGACCAAACGAGATGAAGGTCGAGGATGGGCGTCCGCAGGAAGTTTTCCAGGGGGGCACAATTTCGAGGGGCTAAATTTTCTAGGGGGGCAAAATTTTTCTGTGGAGGAGCAAAATGACGTTTTTTGCATAAAATAGCTGACTTACCTTAATAATTAAGTGTTTTTTTAGCATTGAAAATCGTGTTGGGACTTCTAAATAATCATAAAAATCAAGATTTTATTTCTTTTAAATATTTTCAAAACACGGGGGAGGAAAATGCCCCTTCGGACGCCCATGAGGCCGTCGAATAGCCCGTAGACGTCTTAAGTGGAAGTAAGAGGAGCGGGTGAGACTGGAAATGTGCTCAGCAAATTAAAGTAAGAGAGCTGAGAGCTATCCAGAGTGACAACTAAGTCACGAACACTGGACGATAAAGTGTATCTAAACAACCCTGATATTGACCCTGACACCAACTTCTACAACAGTGTAAAGCTGTGCACGAGTAGTTACGTGTGTACTGAAGAAATCAGAGCTAAGCTCAATGCAACAGAAAAATCCTTCTCCATAATGCACCTTAATTGTAGAAGCCTATTGCATAAGGTAGCTGAAGTAAAGATTTTGTTAGTTCAATCCCAAACAACAATTCTAGCCTTAACAGAAACCTGGTTGGATACAGACACAGCCGATACTATCTTTATACCCGATTATACCTTTGTATACAAATGTAGGAAGGATGGAAGAGGGGGAGGTGTGGGTTTCTTTGTAAGGACGGGTACTGAATTTCATGTGTTAGAAACTGATTGGGCATCATCTAAGTCTGGTTCTTATGAAAGTATGTTTGTTAAAATTAAGCAGAATACAGGGAAGGACCTATTGGTGGGCGTGATCTATAGACCATCAGGAATTGGTCTTGATATATTCAATCAGGAATTTGACCAACTTTTGTCACATTTATCTCGGATGAATAATGATACTTTTCTGGCTGGAGACTATAATTTAGACCTACTCAAGGCAAATACGCACCTACCTACTCGTACATTCTTTAATTCACTAACTTCCAATCGGTTTTTGCCGACAATTTTAAGGCCAACCAGAATAACTTCAGATACGGCTACCTTGATCGATAACATATTCACAAATACTTTGTCCGACTGTATTGAATCTGCTATAATTATAAACGACATATCTGATCATTTGCCCATTATATTACAGAGTAATTTTGCAAGGATCTCAGTGGACAAAACTCCCATATATGAGAAAAGAATAATAAATGAGACTGCCAAACGCAAATTTGATGCTTTGCTATGTGCTGCTGATTGGTCAGCTGTCAATCAAGCATGTGAGCAAAGTGACCCATCCCTTGCCTATTCCTTATTTATTGAGAAGTATATGTCATTATATGAACAATCCTTCCCTAAAACAAATTATTCTTCGAAAAAGAGCCATAGAATCAAGAACCCCTGGATGACTACAGCCTTGTTAAAATCCTGCAATAAGAAATCACGTCTGTATAAAAAATACATTAAAAATCCCACACCGGATAATAAGACCAGCTTTATCACGTATAGAAATAAATTTAAAAAAATACGCAAAGCAGCTGAGCGGAACTACTACATAAACAAAATTCTGAATTGTGAAAATGACTTGAGTAAGACGTGGGGTGTAATTAAAACACTTCTACGTGGAAAAGGAAATTCTTCGATCACAGATAGTTTTCTTATCAATGATGTAGAAACTAAAGATAAAAGCCTTATTGCTTGTAAATTTAATGAATTTTTCACTGAAATTGGACCCAAATTAGCAGCTAAAATTCCTGACACTGAAATTTCATTCAAGACTTTCTTAAAACATCCGACCATCTTTTCCACGGGAATTGAATTAACAACACCTACAGAAATAGTATCGATTGCAAAAGAACTTCGTCCCACCCACAGCAGCGGTTTAGATGGCATTGACCCCCAAATTGCCAAATTTGCCATTGAAGCCACTTCGATTCCTCTCGCAAATATTATAAACTGTTCTATTGTAACTGGTATTGTCCCAAATAGTCTAAAAATTGCCAAAATAATTCCAATCTTTAAGTCTGGGGACAAAAACCAATTTAGTAATTATAGGCCAATATCAATTTTGCCATACTTTTCTAAATTTTTTGAAAAAATTGTTCATGGAAGGCTAACGTCATACTTAACATTAAAGAATATCTTATTTAAAGGCCAGCATGGCTTTCGCTCAGGTCATTCTACTTACATGGCCGTACTAGAAATGCACGACAAAATCTCCGAAGCTATGGACAACAATCACTTCTCTATGGGTGTCTTTTTTGATTTATCTAAAGCGTTTGATACTGTGAACCATGACATTCTGATAAGGAAACTTGAACATTATGGCATCAGAGGAGTTTGTCTTAACTGGCTTTCTGACTACTTAAGAAATAGAAGGCAATGTGTCTCATATAATGGACATATTTCTTATGTATCTGATGTTACCTGTGGTGTACCACAGGGTTCTGTTTTAGGCCCTTTGCTGTTTTTGATATATGTGAATGACATCTCAAACGCCTCTTCATTGCTTCATTTCGTTATGTTTGCTGATGATACTAATGTGTTTATGTCAGATAAATCAATTGATGTACTGGTTAATAAAATTAATGCCGAATTAAGTCTAGTAGGAGAATGGTTTAAAGCCAACAAACTGTCGTTAAATCTCATGAAAACGAATTTCATATTGTTTCATTCACGAAGGAAATGTGTTCCAACTTGCAATCTAAATATCAATATTGATAACCAAAACATAACTAGGGTATCTTCTACTAAATTTTTGGGTGTTCACATTGATGAGCACTTAACATGGAGTGAGCATATAAATGTCATATCTAAAAAGATGTCAAAAAATATTGGTATAATTTCTCGTATTCGGCACCTTCTACCGCAATATATAGGCCTACTTGTGAATTTGTACTACTCCTTAATATACCCTTACATATCGTATTGTAATATCTCCTGGGCTTCCACGTATCATACTCGCTTAACAACTCTTAAAACTCTGCAGAAGCGAGCCATTCGGACTATATGTAATTTACCCTTTAGAGCTACAACTCTGCCGTTATTTCTTAGTTTGAGAATATTGCCTTTTGAATGCATAAATAAGTTGCAAGTTGGATTATTTATGTTCAGATTTCAATCGAATCTACTGCCTGTGAATTTTAAAAATTGTTTTTGTAAAAATTCTGACGTACACAATCATTACACGCGATCGCTCAACAAGTACCATCAACGTAGTGTCCACACTACTGTTAAGCAGCATAGCATCAAAGTCTGTGGCCCGATACTCTGGAATTCATTGCCTATTGAAGTTACTGGTATACCTACTATGCATCAATTTAAACAAAAACTGAAACTCTATCTCTTGGATGCACTCACATGACTGCATTAGGCCTAGGCCTATGTGTTTATTTACACAGGCACTGTTGTTTGTTTGTTTTTGTTTGTTTGTTTTTTTTCATCTCTTTGTAACTAATGACAATTGATCTGTATACCTTAGTTGGAATCCATGTGTACTGGTAGTTAAGTTCTTTAGTTAAGAGTTCTATCATTGTTTCTTTTACTTGCTGATCATATAACTTGATCGATGTTACCGTTAAAAGTATTGATTGTGCTGACATTTACTTGTATTACGATAAATGTTAACTAGGTGGCCCTGTTAAGCGGGATCAAGATCCCTTTTGGGTCTCCTCTTGTTGCCAAAGTTCAAACTTTTATGTTGTATTTTCCTTGTACTTCAAATGGCTTCAATAAAAGGATTGATTGATTGATTGATTGATTGTGTAGTGAGGAAACCTTTCAGACAAGAGCACGAAATCAAGCTTCTGGAGTTGATGGCTGGGTGGGGGGGGGGCGTAGGGCTGTAGTCGAGTGTATAAACGGGTATACAGCGTGTACTAACCGCTATAGGCCGTATACTTACTTCACAAAATATTTGTACCCGCCTCTAATTTGTTTTGGAAAACTGACCGGCAGCGTGTACTCACATGTAATTTGTTTCGGAAAACTAACCGGTAGGCCTAGCGTGTGCTCAGCTCTAATTTTACCATAACCGCCCTGGAGGGCAAACCAGATGAATTGGGTTTTGGTAGAGTTTAACTTTACATGTACAACACACGGCTAGGGCCTATTGGGTGCTTTTGTTTATCCATTCGTTTCGACTCATAAACATCACCCTCGATCTAAGGTCCTTCTTCACCTTCGCCTTTCTCTTATCTTTGTGCCAGTGCTGTTCTGTAGTCTATATATATATATATATATATATATATATATATATATATATATATATATATATATATATATATATATATACACTCGTCTGATATATATATATATATATATATGCAGTTGACCTGCTCTAGTGTTGTTGCTTTGGGACTGCATGTCTTGTCGATCCAGAGATTTGTGTTTTGTACGCTGACGTTTTCAATAAAGCCAGCTTGCGACAAATATCAGTGGCGTACCGAAGGGGGGCAGAGGGGGCGAGTCGCCCCGGGTGGCACTGGAGAAAAAGGACTGACTTGGGATTAAAAAATGAAAAAGTAGGAGAGGAAGAAAGAAAGAAGGAAAGAAAGAAATCGTCACTTTGGTCAAGTCGGCTTGACGTCCGTTGATCGCTCAGAGGTCTACACGTTAAACACTAAACAGAATTGCAGAAAAGGAAGCGGAATCGCATTTATCTAGTAAACTGTAAACATAGTAGGCTAACAGACTACGTAGCAATAGGCCTACAGCATAGTCTACTTAAAAGCATAATCTTGTTATGCCGCCCTTCATACTCATAATATATATATATATATCATGACAGGGGCGGATCCAGAAGGTTCATCGGGGGGGGGGACAAAAATTATACATTCGTTTCTCATTCCCCCCAAATTTTCTATTCATCTGCCAAAAAAAACTGATGACCTTTTTTTAGTCCTTAACCTCCAGATAGAAAAAAATAAGTCGTATAAATATATATGCTCCTCAACGTCACGGGGGGGGGCCACGCCCTCTGTAAATATCAAATGGGGGCTATTCTTCATGGCCACGTCCTGTATAAATTTCAAATGGGGGCCATGGTCGGATTGGCCCCCTGGATCCGCCCTTGTATCATGATTATATATATATATTATATATATATTATATATATAAGCATGCCTTTAACCTGCCTTAAGCTATCGTTAAAAAATTCGTGGATGCTAAGTATATATAATATATTATGCTTACAATAGAAGAAAAGCTACCGTCAAAAGTCACATATGTAGAGTAGATCTTTGGTGCATTATAAGCAAAGATCTTAGAATCCATATTATGACTCCCAAGATCTTTGTCAACAATACTCCGAAGATTCCCTGCCAGCATGGGCAGTGATCTGGGGAATGGGCGAGGGGGACAAGACCCCCACCTTTCACAGTGGGGGGCACAATATACATTTGACCCCCAAATTTTGAAGAAACCCCAAAAAAGGTTAAACAATTTTTTCGCGCTTGAAAACTTTTTGACCTCTTTTTTGAACAGATCAGTTCAAAACTCTTCACCAGATCAGTTCAAAAGTGTTCCCCCCACCTGTCAAACAAGATCGCCGCCAGTGCCTGCCAGCATTTCCATGTGCATTAAATTGGACCCCATCATGTGAGCTCTATATAATGGGTCCCATTATCCAATATGGGCATATGTGGCTCAAAGTGGGCATGCTGGCAGGAAAGTTATGTACTTAGGACAAAACTAATTATCTGCGGACGTAGAACCCTTGCAATAGAAGCCTTTACAAGTTTAGGCCTACATGTTGTGGAGTTTCCAACCGGCGGAATCTGTCGCACGTTCGTGTTTTGAAGCCGTTATTCGACTCTGGATCAAACAGACCCGGTTCAAGACATTTGGCGGCCTAGGCAAAGCTACATTTGAGCGACCGATAATATAATATTAATAGCTTTTAGTTCCTTTTATTGCTGACATGATTTACTGAAATTTACGTTATTTATTTTCAAACATTCATTAAAATAAAAAAAACTTAAAATAATGAAAATGGTCTAACCGTCTAGACTAGAGTAAACTGAACTGCTGATTCACTTCCGGAAAAACTTATGATTTAAAGCTAAACTTAACGGTGAACCCTACCTTAATAGAACATAATTTATTACACCAACACTATAATAGGCCTACTTCCATCTAGTGAATAATAATTAAAAAATAATCCAACGTTGTTTCATTTATGAATTTCCAGAAATTATTATTTTATGTTATTTCGGAAAAATGGAAAATTGGCGGCCCTGGGCGGCTGCCTAGTTTGCCTAACGGACGAACCAGGCCTGGGATCAAACCTCAGGTACGAATTATTGTTCAATTAAGCACCTGCGCATATAAGATTTTCAGTCGAATCGAATCTCGAATCGAATCGGGGGGGGGGGGTAAAGTTCGAATAAAATCAAGGGGTAGGCCTACCAGTTTGATACACATGCATTGTGTGGGCCTACTTGAAAGCAGACGTATATATAGGCTACCACGGTGACACAGTTATTAATAGGAACTATATCAATGTAGGCCTAATAACTTTTCAGCTGGTTCTATGTTCATTACACTTCGCAGGTCCCTAGAGGTTCAACACATGTCAGTGACGGACTGGCCATTGTGCCCGTGTGCCGTGGCACATAGGCCCCTCTGGTTTCAGCGCTTGTGGCTTCTATGGCAGCAAGGGGTTGATTACACGCCGATACAAATTCTATTCTAAATGGTAAAGCTTCAAAAATGGTCCCAGCCCGACTACGGCACGCGTTAGGGCGCCATCCATATATTACGTACGCAATGAGGGTGAGGGGGAGGTGATCTGATTTAGGCGATTTGCGTACGGATGCGTATGGCGGGGGATCTCGACAAAATGTGTACGTACGCAAAAACCAAATCACTGACTATATTCCCGCTTTATCAATTTTATGTAGTATTAAAACTTTTTGAAATGTAGGCCTAAGTGTTAATGTTGTTAGTATTTTATTTCTTCATAACAGTTAACAAATTTTAGCTAGCAAATATGATGTTTAAGACAAATATTTAGTAGCCTACGGTAAACTAAAATGTCTTATAGATGACTTTAGGTAATTAACTTTTGAAAGGGGGTAGAGAAGCTTAGTTGTACTTACGCATGGAGGAGGGCCCACAAAATGTACGAGGTAAAACAGGGCGGAGGGGGTATGAAAATATGATTTTTTCGTACGTAATATATGGATGGCCCCTATATATCTGTTCGAACAATATCATATTTGCTACAGCCTGCGTAACGTCAGCGGTCATGTTAAGCTATTCAAGCGTCTTTATCCATAGGCGGCTTATTTTGAATTTCATTCAGACAGACGTCATCTGTAGCGAGTCGTGAGTCGTCTGCAGGGTTGGTTTCCCTTCCTTTGCAGAAGATTCTCTTTGCCTCTCTTCTAAACGATCTGCCCCACACACAGTACAGGACGAAGTTGATGGCGTAGTTGATGGTGTTGATCACGTCCGTAATTCGATAAGCCATGTACGTCTGGATGTGTGTTGTTGTGTCGACGAAATCCGTTTCCCAGACCCGGGTGCGAAAATAGTACGCTATCATGTAGGGCGCCCTGAGGGCTATCGTCGCGACGCACACGGCCACGAGCATAATGGTCATCTGGGTCTCCACTGAAAGCTCCCGTCTCGCTCCGGTGGTTCGTGTCGACTCTTCTGACTGAGCGTGGTTTATCTGACTCTGGTTGCGACAGAGAAACACGATGATGACAACGGTGAGGACTGTTATAATAACTCCGGGAATAAACAGTGCACCGAACTTAACAACGACGTTGTTCCATGCCGCGTAGGCACCCGAGTCGCAGATAACGCATTTTGGCATCTGAACCCCGAACGATTCTCCGTAAGTAGCGTGTAGAGTCCAAAAGGGAAAGGACCCGAGGCCGAGGCTGACAGCGACAATGCATACGATAGCAATTCTCGTTATCTTCATCGTCACGAGATGGCCGAGCTTCTGCGGGAAGGCGACGGCGATCAGTCTCTCCACGGCAATTGCAATCGTAATCCAAACCGACCAAAGATACCCGCCGTAGCGTAGAAAGTTGGTGATCTTACAGGCAGCGTTTGACGTGTCGTAGAAGTTCAGTCCCAGGGACTCCGGGAAGTAATATTCCGGAGCGCTGTATCGTCGAGACGCCAGCCAACGTATCCCGTCTCCGATGAGAACCGTGCTGTCGGCGAGAGCGAGGGCGATAAGGTACTGCGCGGTGGTGGTACGTCGAAGTATCGCCGATAGAAGAAGAACGAGGATTGAGAAGGAGTTGCCGATCAGTCCAAAAGGTATGATAAGCGAAAGTCCGTAGAAGTTGATGCTTTCTGCGAGTCTATAGTAGTAGTCGGAGTCACTGTCCATTAAGCTGGGAGTTGTTGAGTTTCCGGTGAATTCCGACGAATTCGACATATTGATCGGTGTAAATTTTTATCGTGGTTTGTAACTGCAGTTTCTTTCCAAGCGCGAGTGAAACTGCGACAAGTTTAAAAAAACGGAAGCATGAGAAAATTAAACTTAAAACTAACGTCCTCTGCTAGTATAAATAACATGGGAATTAAATTGGACCCATATGAGCTCTACACGGGTCTCATATGGGATATGCACATGTGTCCTATATGAGCTCCAATTGGACATGCTAGCAGAAAATATCTCCTCTGCTAGGCCCTATTATCACCCCAAATGTGCTTTCCATTACAAATTAAAGTTTCACACTTCTAGAATTCCTATAGGCATACCCTAATCCAACGAAATCAGTCTTAATTTAGCTCCTCCTCTGCCTCCTCTACCTCCTCTGCCTCGTCTGGTCTCAGGCAACGGGGTTCGGGTCGTCCTTTGACTTCTCTGAGCAAGACTGACACGATGCAGTAGGTGCTGGTGAATAAGCTGGTGCCCTGCGCTTATCTAACAGTAGCACCTAGATATTTAAAGATAACGATTACAGAAAATCCTGCTTTGCAAAAATCCAAACATAATGGTAAGCGCAATTAACTTACGCATACTAAGGCTAACTAGGACTATTAGGCCTAGCTAACTGAAGACATTTCGCAAAGTTTTCATCATTTAGGCAAATTTGCCCGGTGTGTGTGAATAACGGACCTTCACATATAGGCCTATACGAAAATCATTACAGTTACAAACAAATGTGTATTACAACCAAATGTGTAATCTCAGTCAGTAAGAAATTGTAACCTTAAACCAAGACTTCGAATTCTTACCTCTAGACTAAAACGAACCCGTTGAACAAACTAACGCATAGGCCTACTGCATTAATTTACAAGGCACTCACATGATAGTCCTACCGACTTTTACGTCTAATACAACGTGACCAACTGTTGCTTCTATTTAGACAAGAAGGCGCATTGTGGCTAAGCACGGGCATCTAATCCGTGGCTGTATCCATTGTCCTTTGGATCTATTTCTCATAGGGCCTACATCTGGTTTTTGTTACTGCCGTTTAACTTTCCTGCGAACGTTGACGCACGTAGGCTACGTTACGGTAGCCTAGAGGGGACGCGTGAAACTTGAGCAGGATTATCAGAGGCCGATCCTAGTTTAAAGTTGGGCGCTGGCGTTTTTATAATTACGCCAGTAGCTAGTTTGCGGTGTCATTAGAAAAGCAATTGCAAAGGCATACAAAGAGCTGCTGAGACAGTCCCAAGATATGGCAATTCACCTGTTTTCTACCGCCGCAAGTCTTCACTTTTTAACCGTGGCTGGACAGGGAGCACCTCTGAGTATTATAGGTTTCTTGAAGAGAGGCGATATATATATATATATTATCAGAATGAATGAATTAATGAATATGACAACGGTGAGGACTGTTTTAAGAACTCCGGGAATCAAACAGTGTAAAAGAATCACAGACCCAGTCCAAGACTCTTTTCTCTTCCGGATCATAACAACAATGTTGAAAGAGTCAAACTCAAGAGCCTAACTGTTAAACTACTGGGTGTTCTTTGCCGAAGAGATTCAAAATTCGATCATTTTCGATGGCCATGTCACCCATGTGACGTTTGCGCTTTGCAGCCAACGCCTATACCCACCAAAAGTCATCCGATCTTAAGGCATGCCATCCACAAAACTAGTTAATATTTTTCAAGCCCTTAATTGTTACGTAGTCTCCCAGCTAACCTCGTTGAGTCGTATACAGACGTAGCACCTCGTTTACAGATGTAGCCTGGTGTGGGGGAAAAGCTTAATTCTGTTTCTTTTCAGATATGAAGATGTTATGAAGATGTTTGCAAATCGGGCTGCTGCTATACAGTTCATAATGGTCCATTGTTTATCAGCGTTGGTATATTCTATGGCAACCAAATTTAGCTTTGTCACTTGTTCGGCGTCATTCACTGAAGTTGGTACTCGTATTGATATTCTCAGTATGGAATTTCAGCCAAAGACCAGGTACAGTAAAGATTCGAAAAACTGTATCAGGACTTCAGGCCTGTCTTACTTACTAATTAGGCCTACTTTGTTATATAAGAGTTCGAAAAGAGCCAGAGGGTGTAACTGTCTGGAAAGACACGACTAGCGAAAGATAACTGAACAAAATATCTTGTAAGCTGTTTTACTTTGGTAAAAAGTCAACGGAGTGAGGGGTGTCCCTTCTCACACTGTTAGGCTAATTACTTCCATTTGTAAAAAAATCGGCTTCAGACTCATAACGAAGAGTCTTGCGCCAAGTAGGATAAGCGTCTGTTTCGTTTTGAGTTGAGTTGAGCTGAGGTTGTCCTTTTCTTGCGGTTGTGTTTTCACTGTCCAACCTTTACTGTACGCCTCTGTGCTTTGACTCCGCGTCCACCTCCTCTTCCCTCTAATCCAGTCTTCCTTCATCCTCCTTATCCTTCGGCTCAAAATGCACAACACAAAACAACACACACGCACACGCACGCACACACACACACACGCACACACACACACACGCACACACACGCACACACACGCACACACACACACACACACGCACACACACACACACACACACACACACACATATGGGCTTACGGGGTTTTACGCCACGCCAGGGGCCCTCCTGCCAAACAAAGGGCTTACGGGATTTTAATCCACACCAGCGGCCCAGCAGGTCAACACACACACACACACGCACGCACACACACACGCACGCACGCACGCACACGCACGCACACACACACACACACACACACACAAAACAAAACAAAACAAAACAAGACAGCCATAGTGGCATATAGTGCAACCGTAGCACACATCACGATCGACCCAATCTCGCCTAAGACAGCACTGCACCAGTACCTATTACCTATAGAAATACAGCAAACCAATGAGGATTATTACTACACGTTATAATAGATATTATACAATCCCATCTCATAGGAACGAATAAAATACACGATTCTCCTGTTGGGCCGGGCCTCGTTTGTCGGCTATTGGACTATCAGGTAGCCCGCTGGCTATGTACGCCAACGATCACTTGTCACCGCTTTCATTTAAGAGTAGATTAAAGAGGTGGGGTAGCCCTGAACTACAGACCTTTACAAGGATTAAAGGTCGATTTTTTTTAAAAGGAAAAGAAATGGGATTGCTGAGAGGGGTGCTAGTTGAGCGAGGGAATATGGAAAAGTCCCCTCCCCAACCAAAAGGTGCAAGTTTACGCATATGCCGATTTGCAACATTTCTGTTCTCCACTCTCGATGTCCTCCTGGGAAGTCTTAAATTAGCACATTCGAAAAGAAAATCTATGACAAAGTTGCTGTGAGAAGATCAGTTTTTCTTCGGGATCATATCTACTCGCATGGGCGGAGTTTATCAGGGGCTAGGGAGGGGGCTAAGCCCAGTCTTGTTGTCAAGACCTTAAACCTCAAGACCAAGACCAAGACCAAGACCTTGAACCTCAAGACCAAGACCAAGACCAAGACCTTGAACCTCGAGACCAAGACCAAGACCAAGACTTTGAACCTCGAGACCAAGACCAAGACCAAGACCTTGAACCTCAAGACCAAGACCAAGACCAAGACCCAAAAAATCGAAATCAGGTCAAGACTTCTAAAAATTATAAAGTCGGAATATTCGCTATTTTAATGAAAACATGAGTCTTTTATTTTATTCAAGCAAATTAACTTTAAATGCAAACTGCAGAGAAATCCGAATTTGTATTCAAAAGTCCTTCATGCAAACTCTTATACCAAATGCCTTTTGTATTTTATAAAAAAAAACAATTCGCTCAGAATTTTCTGACCAAGACGTGCCTGGTGGGCCTCATAAAAATTCCGCCATGTGAAAAAAAATACGTTCTACAGGTGCTGAAGTCGCTGACACACACAGAGTATACCTTTATAAGCACTGGATGTAAATGTACAGATAGTGAGTCCCTTTGAAATCTTCCCATGGTTTATCATACCGTCTGATACAGAATAACTGTTGCTGCTGCCAATGGATTTTCCTGACCAACATGACTTGTATACATCCATAGATATTGGTCGTATGATGCAAGCAGGCTTGATACAGAATTCTTGAGTTCTGTTAAATGACTGTTCATATTAACAGCCGGTCTTGGTCTTGGTCTTGCGAGACCAAGACCAAGACTTTGAACCTCAAGACCAAGACCAAGACCAAGACCTTGAACCTCAAGACCAAGACCAAGACCAAGACCTTGAACCTCAAGACCAAGACCAAGACCAAGACTTTTAAAAACGAACTCGAGTGCACTCGAGACCAAGACCTTGGTCTCGAGGACAACAAGACTGGCTAAGCCCCCCATGAAGCCCCAGACAGAAATTTTTCTGAGACGAATTCCTAAAAAAAGGTCATCAAATTAATTTTTCGGAGACGAATTCCTAAGAAAAGGTCATCAAGGTTTTTGTAAGGTATGTTTTAGCCCCCCCCCCCATGAACTAAAACCAAACTCCGTCTACTCCATATAATGATGTGGTTGTACTGGTCATGTTGCAACGATCCAGAGGATCAGTGTAATTGGATCAGTGTAAAAGGATAAGTGTAATGGGATTAGTGTAAAAGGATCAGTGTAATGGGATCAGTGTCAAAGGATCAGTGTAATGGGATCAGTGTAAAAGGATCGGTGTAATTGGATCAGTGTAGAAAGATCAGTTTAATGGGATTAGTGTAAAAGGATCAGTGTAATGGGTTAAGCATAAAAGGATCAGTGTAATTGGATTAGTGTCAAAGGATCAGTGTAATGGGATCAGTGTCAAAGGATCAATGTAATGGAATTAGTGTAAAAGGATCAGTTTAATGGGATTAGTGTAAAAGGATCAGTTTAATGGGATTAGTGTAAAAGGATCAGTGTAATGGGTTAAGCATAAAAGGATCAGTGTAATTGGATTAGTGTCAAAGGATCAGTGTAATGGGATCAGTGTCAAAGGATCAATGTAATGGAATTAGTGTAAAAGGATCGGTGTAATTGGATCAGTGTAGAAAGATCAGTTTAATGGGATTAGTGTAAAAGGATCAGTGTAATGGGTTAAGCATAAAAGGATCAGTGTAATTGGATTAGTGTCAAAGGATCAATGTAATGGAATTAGTGTAAAAGGATCAGTTTAATGGGATTAGTGTAAAAGGATCAGTGTAATGGGTTAAGCATAAAAGGATCAGTGTAATTGGATTAGTGTCAAAGGATCAGTGTAATGGGATCAGTGTCAAAGGATCAATGTAATGGAATTAGTGTAAAAGGATCGGTGTAATTGGATCAGTGTAGAAAGATCAGTTTAATGGGATTAGTGTAAAAGGATCAGTGTAATGGGTTAAGCATAAAAGGATCAGTGTAATTGGATTAGTGTCAAAGGATCAATGTAATGGAATTAGTGTAAAAGGATCAGTTTAATGGGATTAGTTTAAAAGGATCAGTTTAATGGGATTAGTGTCAAAGGATCAGTGTAATGGGATCAGTGTAATGGGATCAGTGTAATGGGATCAGTGAAAAGGGATCTTTGTAATTAGATTAGTGTAAAAGGTTCAGTGTAATGGGATTAGTGTAAAACGATTAGTGTAGTAGGATTAGTGTCAAAGGATCAGTGTAATGGGATCAGTGTCAAAGGATGAGTGTAATGGAATTAGTGTACAAGAATCAGTGCAATGGATCAGTGTAAAAGGATCTGTGTAATGGGATTAGTGTTAAAGGATGAGTGTAATGGTACCATTATACTTGTCTGTTGACGCTGATCCCACGGATTAGAAAAACCCATTACACTCTTCAATTTTAATGGGATTCCCATTACACTGATCCTTTTCAAGGTGCGCCGACAAAACGGCGCAGGACAAAACGGCGCAGACATAACGGCGCAGACAAAACGGCGCGGCAACAAAACGGCGCAGTACAAAACGGCGCAGACAAAACGGCGCAAAACTGAACTAAACAAGAATAGTTTATAGTAATTTAATGTATCCTAAAATATATACTAGAAATAACTGTGTAACTTCATCAAGTCTTTTAGTTCATAGTTCATACGTTGTCATAATATTTGCGCGTCTACCCCTTCATTGCCTGCCGATATAAGTTGCCAGAACAGGTGAAAAGCTCTCAACTAACTCGTCGAACGCAGCCTGAACATCAGCAACCGGAACGAAGGCTAAAGCTAACAGTATCTTCACGCATATACGAAGATTTTCATCTTCACGGTAGGACGCTGCAAGGTTAACGTCTTGAACCTTGCGCCACCTACTCTGGCCGAGATGGAAAAAGCATCCAACAAGTCGTGTATCCGGGAAGACAATCGCGCAGGCATTCTGACTTGCCTTCTCGAAGTCCGACATTATACGATTAAAATATAAATTAAACTAAAAGAGGGATGAACGATTAAAATGTAAATTAAACTAGTAGCGGGATAAACGAATAAAATATAAATTAAACTAGATGCGGGAAGACGATTAAAATGTAAATTAAACTAGAAGAGGGATGAACGATTAAAATGTAAATTAAACTAGAAGAGGGATGAACAATTAAAATGTAAATTAAACTAGAAGAGGGATGAACAATTAAAATGTAAATTAAACAAGAAGCGGGATGAACGATTGAAATGTAAATTAAACTAGAAGCGGGAACAACGATTAAAATGTAAATTAAACTGGAATAGGGATGAACGATTAAAATGTAGATTAAACTAGAAGCGGGATGAACGATTAAAATGTAAATTAAACTAGAAGGGGGATGAACGGCACTTTTTGATCGCTAATAATCAAACAATCACTAGACGGCTATCATAATCTTTGTACTGCGCCGTATTGTCTGCGCCGTTTTGTCGGGGTACTTTGAATTGCGCCGTTCTGTCTGCGCCGTTTTGTCTGCGCCGTTATGTCTGCGCCGTTTTGTCCTGCGCCGTTTTGTTACGGCGCCCCTTTTCAAATGATTGGATTACATTAGACCAGTGTTCCTGGTATAAGCTAGTTAGAAGCGCAAGCAAGTCAGTCACCAAACAGTCGATTTGGCGCAGTGCGGCGATCTTGTTTGACAGGTGGGGAGGACACTTCTGAACTGATCTGGTCAAAAAAGAGTTTTGAACTGATCTGGTCAAGAAAGAGGTCAAACACATTTTTCGCGCTAACGCTCCAGAAAAAAACTTTTGACCTTTTTGGCGTTTCTTCAAAATGTGGGGGGTCCGATGTATGGTGTGTCCCCCCACTCTTAAAGGTGAAGGGTCTTGTCCCCTCGACCCCTCGGGATCGCCGCCCATGATTTGGCACCTGCTTCTGTCAAAGGTCTTTGCGCGACTCTAGAAGCTTTGTAAAAACAAAGTGGCTGTAGCAAAATTGTTGGGTCCAGATAGTTAATCTCCAAAGGACTCCAGTAAGCGCTAAATTCTATCTCTGCCAATGGTTAGTAAGTCAGTAAGTATATTCTTTATGTGACCGGTTGCCACTCGGCGGTTGCACGAGATAAGCACACAACTGGTGTATGCCTATATATATACATCAAATAATACAATATACAATGCAGAATATAAAAAATAAAAAAACAGCATCAGAATCAGTATGAGTACAGCATTCTCCCAATGAAATCTATCCTCATGTTATTGTCAAGTGGAGTAAACACTCTAGCCCAGCGGTTCCCAAACTTTTCTGGGTCGCGACCCACTTGTTAATATCTAATTGGCAGTATCGGTACCCACTGAGTAAAAAATTAAGCATTGTGTACTAAAATTTGCCTCGTAAATTATTATCGAAAATATGCGGATTTGTGTACAGCCACTGGCGTAAACTTGTCCAAAATATTGGTGGGGCATGGGGGTCTGGACCAGAGGTGCAAATAACCAAGTTTTTCAAGACGAAAAATTGTTTTGCTTTTTTTGTGTTTTTTTCATTTTCTTTTGTTTTTATGGTTTTTGTTGTTTTGCTTATTTGTTTTTAAGATTTTCGGTTTTGGATCACAAAAATCATGAAATTGGTATGAACAAGAGCTCCAACTCAGTTTAATTCAGTTGCGATTTTCGAAAATTAAAAATCATTAAATCAATGTTATTAAAATAACTTCAACAAGAATAAGAAAAAAAATTTTTAAACAAAGAAATGTTTTGTGGTTTTCCTTTTCTTGTGTTTTTAAAACCAAAAACCGAAAAAAAGCTCTTTTCACCTTTGGTCTGGACAATCAGCGAGCCTCAGAGGCTTCCGGTGTTACGTGATGCATATGAAATGAGTGCTTTTTTGCACATGTAAATTGTTCTAAATTGAAGATATTGAAAAAAAAAATATTTGTTTTCATTATGAATTTCTGATAGTATTTCAGTTGTCTCTGTTTTTCTGTTTCTGAAGAAATTTGTCTATATTGAAACATAATATTTTAATATTTGAAGAAATACTCCTCTCGATTATTGGGGGGGCATTGCCCCGGCTCCTCAATTATTGGGGGGACACGTGCCCCGGCTGACCCCCCAGACAGGCCCGCCGAGAGGGGGGGCAAAGGGGGCAAATGCCCAGGGGCCCGGCGACTTCTTAGGGGCCCGGGCCGGGCCCGCAATCAACTTATGAAAAATAATTATTATGATCAGTTATACAAAGTTTATGATTTATGCCTTTTTGAAAATATTATCTGACGCTTAACTACAATCAGTTTGACTATGAGCATCTGAATAAAATCATAGTTGTGTATATATAAATATAATATCGTACGGTCGTACCCGCACTTTTATTGTTTCATTTTTATTTATTTTTCTTATTATTTCGTACGACCATAAGATATTAATACATAGCCTAAAGATAGTTTAGAGTCCAGTGATTGCTCTGACTTGGGGCCCGTGATTGTTCTACATAGGTGCCCGCGACTGCTCTGCCTAGGGGCCCGTGACTGCTCTGCCTAGGGGCCCGGAATTTCTGTCGGCGGCCCTGCCCCCAGAGTCTACGCCTATGTGTACAGCGCTTAGAAATTTAAAGCATTATAAAGAAATTTAGGTTAAAACAGTTTACAATTTGTTGCAATCCAGCTAGTTATAGTCCAATCATAGCCAAATGTTGTTGCTGTAAACAATAAATATTTTTCAAAACAATTTGGCGACCCACTTGCCAGAGCTTCGCGACCCACTTTTGGGTCGCGACTCACAGTTTGGGAAACTCTGCTCTAGCCTCTAGGCCTATCGTAAGACCGAGGTCGGAGTACATTACTTTTAGGTTTCTTGGGTGCATGGGAGCAGTTTATGAAGTACAGAGAGAAGTAGGCTAGGCCTACAATGTAGAGAGGGTTAAACTCTCCCACTGGCGGTGCCAGTCCGAATCCTGGATAAAGGAGGAGGGCGACGCTAATCATCTTTGTTATGACACAGCGTCATTAAACAGCAACTCTCCAGTGGCAATTTGTTTAATTGGTGTTTCCGTCAAATCAGCTGACAGTAATTAAGGACCGCTGCTGTTTTCCACATTCAGCGACCAAATGTATACATGGAGTGTAGTAGGCCCTTATGCCTGAATAAATCTGTATATATATTCCGCATGTACTTGTCTGTCAGCCTGTATGATGTGTGCATGAATGTATGTATGTATGTATGTATGTATGTATGTATGTATGTATGTATGTATGTATGTATGTATGTATGTATGTATGTATGTATAGGTCCAGATAGTGTATATAACAGATATAATTATATATTTATGTATGCATGTACGTAGGCCTATGTACAAGACTTTCGCCGAGTTTGTGAGATATCGCCACTGCGACCTTCAGGCTTCAGTATTATAGTTAACTTTCAGGACATGCCCCATTCCACGTTGGGCTCATTTCCCCTTCGT
Organism: Allolobophora icterica; assembly: GCA_963556255.1. Taxonomy (NCBI): domain Eukaryota; kingdom Metazoa; phylum Annelida; class Clitellata; order Crassiclitellata; family Lumbricidae; genus Allolobophora; species Allolobophora icterica. The sequence continues at coordinate 45,429,737 of OY744610.1, read as the reverse complement.
ATGTATACATGTTCTTGTTCTTTACCTTATGAATCGACAACTCTGGGTCCAAGGACCATCTGTGCTGGGTACAGAATGCTGATTACCTAAACACGACAATCTAATCTAGAGAAGAACGATGTTTAGAGCGCGAATTACCTTAAGCGCAGGCTCCGGGCCGGTCATTTCTTTGTTCCTTGTGCGCCAGAACTGGCAGTTTATGATCACTCGATCCTTAGATTTTGGATTCGATGATTAGGTAGGGCTTCTTCAGGTCACGCCATTTATTTAAGCTGGGCTTCTTCAGGTTAGGTAATTTCTTTAGGTTGATCTTCTTCATGTTAGGTAATTATTTCTTTAGGCTGGACTTTTCTGGTTAAGTTATTTCTATAGGTTTGACTTCTTCTGGTTAGGTTATTTCTTTAGGTTGGACTTCTTCAGGTTAGGTTATTTCCTTAGGCTGGACTTTTCCTGGTTCGGTTACTTCTATAGGTTGGACTTCTCCTGGTTAGGTTATTTCTTTAGGCTGGACTTCTTCGGGTTAGGTTAATTATTTCTTTAGGGTGGACTTCTTCAGGTTAGGCCATTTATTTAGGCTGGATTTCTTCTGGGTAGGTTATTTCTATAGGTTGGACTTCTCCTGGTTAGGTTATTTTTTTAGGTTGGACTTCTTCAGGTTGTTATTTCTTAAGGTTGGACTTCTTCAGGTTAGGTTATGTCTTTAGGTTGGACTTCTTCTTCAGGTTGGACGTCTTGGTTATGTTATTTCTTTAGGTTGGACGTATTAAGGTTAGGTTATTTCTTTAGGTTGGACGTATTAAGGTTAGGTTATTTCTTTAGGTTGGACGTATTAAGGTTAGGTTATTTCTTTAGGTTGGACGTATTAAGGTTAGGTTATTTCTTTAGGTTGGACGTATTAAGGTTAGGTTATTTCTTTAGGTTGGACGTATTAAGGTTAGGTTATTTCTTTAAGTTGAGTTTTGATCTTGAACAGGTCGGGTTTGATGGATGGAATTTGTTCTTTAGGGCGGGTAAAATTTCGATCTTTTCCTCTTAGTCTCTACGAGGGTAAGAATAGTAGTTCTTCTTCTCAGGTTGTGTATTTTCTCTAGTTCTGTCGGGTGGCGGGGGGTCGTTTGCAAGTCAATAACGGACTCCCTTTCATGGGCGGCGATCTAGGGGGGACGGGGGGAACATGTCCCCCCACCTTTAAGAGTGGGGGGACACGCCATACATTTGTCCCCCCCCCACATTTTGATAAAACACCAAAAAGGCCACTAAATGTAATTGTGTGTGATAGTTTTGACAGCCTTTTTTGACGAGATGAGGTAAAAATGAAACGTATAAGGAGAAGTCCCCCCCCGAAAAAACCACGAGAAAGGAGAAAGTAGAAAGCAAGAAGAAATTTGTAATAAGGAAATTTCTTGAGGAGAAGAATTTGTAAAAAGTAAAAAGATTTTTAGAGAGCGATGACATGGTGTTCGGAAAAAAGTGATAATATGATATAATATGACGATAGTGGTATATGGTGCGACCCTGAGAAAATGGTGGAAAAAGAGGAGAAGGGAAAACCAGGCAAATATGACTAAGAAAGTCATAAACTTTTTTGGGAGATGAAATGGCCAAAAAGTCTGAAAGTCTGAAACTTTTGGAAAAAAGCCAAGAGAAATATTTTTGGGGAAATGAATTCCTAAAAAAAAGTCATAAACCAGACACCACGGCCGACTTGTCCCCCCCCCCTCTCAGACAAGAGCGCCGCCACTGCTCCCTTTGGTAGAGGAATGCACTAACAGACGGATGGTTCTAGATTGTCATGGGAAATCGAGATTGATGTCTTTTCCCACAATGCTCCATCCAAAGGCGTGTCCCAAGGATTTTCATGTAGCGTTCATGGTTTCCATTCACACAGTGACCTCGGATGAAACTCTGATACCAAGAAACAGATACGTCATCGTAAAATAATACAAAGTTATCTAAGATTATTATTAATGTTTATTATCAGGCAACTAGATAAGAAACGATAAGAGCAAGTGAGGTTATCTCATTTCTGCCATTTTCTGTAATTTTCCATACCTAAACCTATCATACCCTAATCATACGTAAATTTGTATTACTAATCAGATGCATTACCTAAACTTACCCATACTAACGTTACCCCTATCAACATTACCATTACTAGTATAACCCATATTAACGTTACCCATACTAACATTACCCATATTAACGTTACCCATACTAACATTACCCATACTAGCATTACCCATATTAACATTATCCATATTAACGTTACCACGGTTACCCATATTAACATTACCCATACTAACGTTGCCCGTATTAACGTTACCCATGCTTACACCCCGACTTACCTGACCGACTTGCAGACCAACTGTTCTCGAAGCAGCGCCCGATGACCTTGGCCTTAGAAGGACGTCTAGACATTTCAGTTAGGCCTATAATTCATTACAGACATTATTCAGCACTGACTACTACATCGCAAGAGACCACGAAACAATTCGCCTCGACTCTTGAACTTTTTCGCTCGTCTAATAATTAAATCGCAGAGAAGCCGTCAAAAATGGCAAACCAAATCAACGATAAATCGATAATGACGATGACGTCAACAGAAAAAAGCTCATCCGCAGACGACGGTTACGTCTTTTATAAGGGCCGGAATGACGATCTTTTCAAATAACTAATTTATACGCCTAAATTTTAGGCCTTTTCTATTAATAACAGCAGTAATAATATAATAATTGTCGCAGTGTAATTAATAACTGAATAATAACAACAATTAGGCCTAGGCCTTGTAGTCGTTGGAAGCAATAATATTTCTGCGGGATTTTGCCTGACAAACTTAAATTTTTACAGCTCCACGTTAGCCGATTGCTCGAAAGTCCACCTTTTCGGACAAAGTGTGCGGGTTCGAGTCTCGCAAAGTATGACGACCTTGAACAATTCCTCAACACACAACTCCTTACCACCATCGATTGATGCTATTTCATTATTATTGTGTCGCTAAATATAAATGAGTCATTTTCCGGTAAATGCATAAATTGACAATTCAGCTGTCCCCGGTCATTTCTAAGAAAACAATGCCTAGTCTGATCATGTTAAGTGATTAGATTAAAACGTTATTGATCAGTCAACAATTTAAGACCTTTGAAAGTAATTCAGAGCAATAAAATAATTTATTACAATTTATTTTGAATTTAAAATGTTCCACTCCGTTACCGTCCCTAGGCCATAGTACATATTGCTTTCGTCTACAATTTCAAAATGATTTGCATTAAACCAAAAAATGTGACTGTTTCTTTTATAATAAACATAATTGCATATTTCTAAATACAACTTAGAAACTTACAACTTCAGTATAATTTTTAAAAATATATTTTAACTTGTCCCCGGAAAATTATGTCCGCTCCGTTAAAATGTAAAAATTATCTCGTATCTCACAACCCTTCCAGTTCTTTGGTCTCGCTACTTAACACATCTCTTCTGTGAAGATCTATGTAAGTAAGTATGTCTTAATACAGGATCTGAATGCTAAGACAAATTTCTTAAAATTTTTCATTTATTACGTACCTCATGTGTTTTTTCATAATACATCCACTCCGTTACTGCATTTTTGCAATGATTATGAATAAATATAATTTAAATAATATTTTTAATATAACGTTTATAAGCTATATAATGAGTGTACCGACGATTAATGTGGACGCATGAGAGATAATATGATATTTACCGTGCTGATACACAATTTGTCCACTCCGTTAACTGTCCACTCAGTTACCATAAATGTGACCCTTGAGGTACTAAAATTTATTCCACTGTCAGGATAAGTCGTCTACTTAAATTATCATTTCTAATACAACTTATATAACAATATATGACATTTTAAATAAATTTTTGCTTCGGCAGACTGTTTTTTTAAAGTTCACTTTTCACATTCTGTGCTCAATTCTCGACAAATGGTAACGGAGCGGAACTTTTTATGGTAATTTTTTATGTAATTTTGATGTTATGAGCAGATTTTTAAGACAACATCATAAATATTTTAATGTTTTTTTGTTCATTTGATCACTGGTAATGATTGGCTGAAGTGATTTTTATTTTGTTATTTGGCCAAAAAAAATACAGTCAACTTTACGTTGATTAGATTCCCTATTTTTCTTTCGGTAACGGAGTGGAACTTCTTAACAAAATTTAAAATGTGATGGAATTAAATAATCATTTGTATTGTAATTTCTTTTATATTTATTTTATAAATATTAATACTAAGAACATATTGGCATGTCAAACTACGCAGTAGGAAGCTGTCTACTATATATAAATAGCTCATATGTTTTGGTAACGGAGTAACGGAGTGGACAAACATTCCACTCCGTTTTTCGTAGGGCTATTTTCTTTCTGCTAAAAACTTCATAATTTTACATATTAGTGCAAAACCAAATATATATTAGTGAAATAGAAATATTCAAGATTTGCTTCAAACAAAAATCAATGTAATTTGCCCAAAAATTTTTTGGGCTTCTTCAATTAGTGAATGTGACATATTACCGGAAAATGACTCAAATACTGAAATTATGATTTTAGTAATAAGCTTAACAACGAAAACAGTAGGCCTATATATAGTCGAAGATTTAATAGCAATAGCCTATAGTAGGTCCATTTCTTTGTTGTAAATCATACTGTTTTTAAACACCTGCAACATTGATGATTGTGATGATGATGATGATGATGATGATGATGATGATGATGATGATGATGATGATGATGATGATGATGATGATGATGATGATGATGAAGATGAAGAAGAAGAAGAAGAAGAAGAAGAAGATGCTGATGATGATGACGACGACGACGCTTGTGATGATGATGATGATGACAGGCCCGGCTCAAGACATTTGGCGGCCCTAGGCAAACCGGCAAATCGGCGGCCCTAGGCAAAACCGGCAAATCGGCGGCCCTAGGCAAAACCGACAAACCGGCGGCCCTATGCAAACCGTCCGAAATTTTTACATTTTGGTCATGGTAATTTCGATTTCGTCCATCTTTTTTGGAATTTCATCTTCAAAAAAGTTGATGACCTTTTTTTAGTCATTCGCCTCACAAATGAATGTGGTTACCTTTTTTGGCAATTCACGGTTACACCTGCGCGATTTATTACACCACCACTATAAACCAACACTGTAATACTTCCATCTACCGAATCATAATTAAATTAATTTTTTTAAATGGAACATTGGCGGCCCCTAAAAATCGGCGGCCCTAGGCAGTTGCCTAGTTTGCCTATAGGACGAACCGGGCCTGGATGATGATGATGATGATGATGATGATGATGATGATGATGATGATGATGATGATGATGATGGTAATAATGATGATGATGAATAATGATCAGGGTAAGAATTGTCGGGGGTTCAGCCCTAGTCTTTCTTAAGACCCCAGTTAAGTCTTCATTGCACACCCCAAGGGGGTCGTTTCCAGCACCACCCCAGTTCTGCCAGTGTGATTATATTGTGCATATATTTTAGCATTTTCTTTCACAATTCACTTTGTGGGTTACTATAATGAAGCAATGCTTTGGTTTATTGTGAGATTTGTGACCGTGTGAATTGTACATGCATACTAAAAATTAAAAGTAATAAATTAGGCGATATAATCGATTTAAGGAATTTAAGCTTTCTATAGCATTTTTGAATTTGCTCAGTTTGCAAAATACGAATAAAATAGTTATCTCCACATTGATCAAACTCAAGAAAGTATAGCCTTACTCCCCCAGTCTTTTTTCCAAAAATCTCACACTGATGATGATGATGATGATGATGATGATGATGATGATGATGATGATGATGATATCCTCATTGTTCAATGATAAGGTTGATGTTGATTACGACGACAATGGCAGGAACGTCATTTGGGGAGGGGCATTTGCCCCTCTCTGATTTTTTTAAAAAAGAAAAAAAGATGGAAAAAAGAAAAGCCAGTGCAGGAAGTCGTGCAAAAATATATGTATAAAGGCCTATGTATTTTACATCACTGCAGTAAAAATTGATTGATTGATTAATTGATTGATTCAAATTATATCAGGACCGAACGTCGTGTAGGCTACGGTGTAGACAAGACTTAGGCTACTCGTGTTGCATTAATTCACAACATTTGCCCAAAATCACGGCAATTCACAGCATTTAGAGGGAGTTCACGGCATTCACGGCAAATGCCGAAAATCATAGAATTCACGGCTTCTCTGACTTCTTGAACTTCTACTGGGCCCCCTAGTTTAACACATTTCTAATACAAAAAAATTGGAATAATTGCATTTATTTTGGGCAATCGGCGTTCCATATAATTACGTAACGTCACTTCATTTGGCGATTTGTGATATTGGTCTTGAGCATAGATATGGGTATATGTGGCACAAATCTATGGTCTTGAGAGAATTGTTTACAGTAACTAGGGACTGAATGTATATGCGATGGATTCAAGTAGTGCGATTCAAAGTTGAGCGCAAAAGTTACAAATATCTGTGACTAGAGCTTACATTTTATGCTTCTGCCTGAAACGGACATACTTATATCTATGACAGCAACAAGCACAGGAAATTAAGAGATATTAGGCGAGGATGGCGGCTGCGGTCGGGTTAGAAGCTTCACCTGACGATGTTGGCCAAATTCTCGTTCAGGTCAGACATAAATGTACACTCCTAATGCAGATTTAATGATGCAGCTAAGGAACGCATAAGAAACTTTCCACTGTCGAGAGCCCTTATTTGAGTGCGGCTGTTCCACGAAGAGTTGGGTCTGTTTAAGAAAATAACGCTACCCGTTCATCTGTTGATGTGGAGAATATCACACTAGCAGAGTGTATCAGAAGTTTTCAGATGCAGCTCTGTAACTTTTTGTTACAATGTCACTTAGAATTTCTTGTTCCAGGGCACGTTAAAATTTCTCTATATACCATGTTAAGATAAAGTGCTTCAAGTTGTTAGGCATTTAATTACAATTTTTTAAACTGTCAGATGGAAGGAGAGATACAGGATGCAGTTTATTCAGTACTTTTAAAAATACTTGCATTTTCTGTTTAGGCCTTGAACATGTAACAGCAACAGCTATTTAACAGGCAGTAAGTTAAATAGTCAGTATTATTATTATTATTATTATTATTATTATTATTATTATTATTATTATTATTATTATTATTATTTTATTATTATTATTATTTTTTTTTGCCCCAAGGTACATATGATCCCTTGGGGACTTAAATATTAATTAAAATAAGCAAATAATCTGGAACGGCCTCTATTCCTCAGGATTCGAGAGAGGGAAAGTGCTGCGGAAAGCATAATTATTATTATTATTATTATTTTTTGCCCTGAGGTACTTCATTCCCTCAGGGACTTAGAGATTACGTGTGTTATTTTTCTGGAACGGTTATTCCTCGTCCATAAAGAGTAACTGTCTCAGGGTGCTCAGACCCGCACACTCCACATTGCAAGGCAGTGCACAACTGATTCCATAATCCTTATTTACACCTGACAAGGATTCGTGCATAGCATGCTATAGAATGATTAACCGTTATTTTTCCAAATGCATTTCAGGTTCAAGAAGATTTACAGCAGTTGAAAACAAAACTCTTGTCTCAGGCGAGCGCTGGACAGAACAAACCGATCGATATCACGTATTTAGAAAATGCAATCCGAAAAACAGAGAAAACTCTGAAGGTTGTATTCTAATCTGTTCTAGTCTCAACTCTTCTTGTCCAGTCTAATCTAGCATATTCATATCGTTATCATTATCATGCACCAATGGTGCATAGCAATAGCATAAGGGAGACCGAGGATGGGATGGATTATCAACATCAGAACTTGGATGGAGCCGCCGTTCGATCAGGTTTTGTCGGAGACAGAGGACAGGAGGAGATGGAGGAGACTTGTCCATGAAGCGACCAACCCTCGGATCGAGGAAGGTTGAAGACAAGACAAGACAATGGTGAAACCGTAGTGCAAAATCTCAATCGGCTGGAAACTTTCAGTCAGAATGCAGTGGGTTACAGAAACCAGAAACTAAGCTATGGTGAGTGAACAAGTTGAAACAGATGAGTGTTTATTTTAGGCCCGAGTGACAGTAAAGATTGACAGAATGAACAGAACCGGGAGTGAATTCCAATGCTCTGGACCAGCCACCGAGTAAGCCCAAAAGTTCAATGCTGTCCTCACTGGCAGCAATCTTGTTTTACAGGTGGGGGACATGGGTAACTTTTGAATTGATCTGGTCAAAAGAGAGGTAAAAAAATGTTTTCGTGCTCACACGCGAAAAATTTTTTTGGACCTTTTTTGCTGTTTTTTTTAAATTTTGGGGGACAACTGTATACTGTGCCCCCCACTGTTAAAGGTGGGTCTTGTTCCCCTAGACCCCCCTCGGGATCGCCGCCCATAGCTGTCCTAGTGCAGCGCTCAAAAGAGTCAAATTGTCCTTTGGTTAATTGCAATATTTGTTGATCTGCAGATTGAGCAAAGGACATTGATACAAGACAGATTTTAAACTGAAATCTATGTTTAATGCTGATATCTAGGATTCGTTATTATTGCTCTGGCCAGACAATTTGACCTAGTTGTTTTATACATTTCCCTCTTACTGATACTATCGAGAAGAGCTACAGTATGTATTATCGAGACATTTTTATAGCATATTTTACGCAGTGATGTAGTCAAGTCCACCTAAGCCGAGTCCGAGTCAAGTCCGAGTCCATCTAAGCCGAGTCCGAGTCGAGTCCGAGTCCTGAGGTGCTCGAGTCCGAGTCCGAGTCCGAGTCACTAAAGCTCGAGTCCAAGTCCGAGTCCGAGTCCAAGTCCATCCACATCAAAATACACTAAACCACGCAATTCAATGCATAGGAAAATAACAGAAATATTTAGGCCCTATGCAGACAATTTTTTAATGTAATTTACCCAAAGTTCACAGTAAAAACACTAAATTAAATAAAGTTTTGTTTGATAATCTGGCACGACTTTAGGACACACAAAAATTCTTCCACTCTAAACACAAGTCAGTAGGTAGGAACAGCTAGAACTGTAGGCCTATATGTCACAAGTGCAGTCGTGTCATGTCACGTCCTCTCTCCTTCTCTACACTGGAAAGGGCGATACGAAGGTTTCTTCTAATTCGAAGCGATAAATTAATAACTCCATGCACAGTTTACCATTATGATTGAAGATATATTTACAAATCGACAATCCCTAGTATTCGGGTCAATATCATGCCCTTCGCCTCTATAAATGTGCCCGTCCACGCCGATAACAGACCCTCTGTATTATACCCCAGTCTATTTATGATAGGCTACTCGTCTTCACTTCATTAGTTTCTATTGTCTGCTGGTAGGAACTGGTTGGCGCCGCAACCTGTAGGCCTATATTTTCCTATATCAGGCCAAATAGAGACCCTCTGTCTTATACCCCAGCCTATTCATGATGTATACTCGTCTTCACTTCAAACGGAATAGTTTCACCTGTTCTGGCTGATGCCTGTAGCGATCGACGGTCGGCCGGGTATTCAGGTCAGTTCTCGCATGAGGGGGTGGTCTTGGCCGTGACATGGCAATACAGTTGCCTGTTCTGCCCAGAAATTGTGACTCGGAAAACGAGTCAGCGAGTCAAATTCGAGTCATGGGTTCGAGTCCGAGTCCAAGTCCGAGTCTTGACAGTCCAAGTCCGAGTCCGAGTCCGAGTCCGCAGAAAATCGGTCTCGAGTCAGACTCGAGTCCTTGGCCGGACTCGAGTACTACATCACTGATTTTACGTAGCTCTTAAAAGCACTGCAAGGAGTGAAACATAAACGTGAGGAGCGAAAGGCCAGAAACCACTCAAACCAGGCCATTTACTAGCGTAACTGAGACAGCACGAGGCATGTGATTGCCGGTTCTTGAAATATTTTGTACGTGATAGTGAGTGAATTTGCATATGTATGTATGTATGTATGTATGTATGTATGTATGTATGTATGTATGTATGTATGTATGTATGTATGCTTATATGTATGTATGTATGTATGTATGTATGTATATGTATGTATGCGTGTATGCATGTATGCATATACATATGTATGTATGTATGTATGTATGTATGTATGTATGTATACATGTATGCATGTATGTAGGTATGTATGTGTGTGTGTATGTATTTATGTATCTATGAATGCATGTATCAGGACACATAATATAGTGCATTTTAAGTAACTCACAAATGGCATATGGCTTTACTAGGGTCTTAAAAAGACTCTATGGAGTTAAATTATGCCTTAATTGTGTGCACATTTGGAACAGTCAATCCACCCAACTAAACATACATAAACTTGTCAGCCTTTTGAGTTTCTGACATGCCTAAGAGGAGAAATTTTCGTCTTAGAGAAGCTCGATTGCTATCGAAGACTGAACATCACAGAAAATGGAAATAAGTAGCTGGAGAGTGGTACTGGATGTCAAACTGTCAAGTGAAAAAAATATCTGGGTAGGCCTATCGTGAGAATGCAAATGGTAGTGAAGAGAGACATGAGTTGGTAATGAACCTGGTGTAATGGTATGTAATGTAAATATTATCATGCCCCATGCAGACCCCTTGGAATACTGATGTCCCAGACAGTTGTCACAGATTTGAGTTTGAGTATGATGGTAATGTAATGTAATGTAATGTAATGTAATATATACATTTGTAAAGCTTTCCTTGCAGCAGAGCTATTCAGAAGCGCTCTCAACGTGATAGGCTCGTGCAAAAAGAAAAGTGATGGTGCAATTAGGATGCGAAGTCCAGGGGTCTGGGGCCTGGTCATATATGATTGTATGTACATATGTATAATGTACCAGTTTATGCAGGGATCGGTTGGGACTGGAACGCACCAGAACAGTTCTTTTTTTGAAGACTCTACTGGTTCATGCAGTATTTAGCTAGAAATTTATGTCTTAACATGATGCCTGACGCCGGTGGTCTGGTTCTTTCTGTTTAGTATGGGAACCCTGAGTTTATGGTATGTGACTGTGTGAAAACGGTGTCAGTGTTGTGATGATAAATGGTTTGTTTATAGGCAAGGACAGAAGAGGCTTTGAACCACATCAA
>OY744610.1:45361154-45413654 GCA_963556255.1 Allolobophora icterica | reverse complement strand
AACTACCCTAAATATAAAGTAATAAAGTGTAACGGTAGACCCCTATATGTTTTCACATAGTGACCATGTGGCTTCAACCCTGCTAAATTTTCAATGATTCGTCCAGTGAGATCCTTCACCACCACCGGCCATTTGAATGGGTGCCACGCCATTTAAGGCCCTCCATGTACGGATTGTGCTAGCCCGAGATTTAAATCTCTGAAACTGTCAGACTGCAAAGTTTAGTGTGTTTGCTCAGTTGCTGATAATGTTCAGTTTAAGACTTGCTGAATGCTCTGCAGCTGCACATTTTTCTCTTTTTCTTCAAAGCCGCCACCGACAACCCCTTCAAGTATGGCTGATCACTCCAACAAACAACATCGCTTTGTTTGTCAACACGGCAAAGCCAAGGAGAAATCGGAGGAATTCCTAGCGTTCAAGCAACATTACTGTCATCTGTGGGGCTGGTGAGTTTAAAACGTGGAGCTGAACAAATAAGCTGGCTTAGAAAAAGTATAGTACTACTTGGTCATTTATTTTCAGTTCAATTGCTTATCTGAATTAAAAAGTGACAGATTTTAAATGAAAGCAGTGGCTCACTGGTGTCTTGGACATTTGGGTCAGAACTAATGTACAGATACTTGGAAAGTAGTTATGGCCTGTGACGCAAATGATCAACTGGAATACTGATGTTGTTTTTGGCTGGTTTGGTTTTTGCTTGATTTATTGCTTAATGGGTAATTGCTTGGTTAATTGTAATTGCTCGATTGATTGCTTGATTGACTGCTGTATTGATTGGTTGGTTGCTTGATTGATTGAGAAATTGATTGATTCAGTGATTTATCTATTTCTTTATCGACTGTTCTGTATCTATTAATTTATTGTTTTGTAGCATTGCAACCATGTTAAAGTATCTGGAGAAGATGTTGCGTCAGTATTCAGTGCCTATCGCTTTCATTAGTGGAGACAAGTATGTGTCAGTTTCATACTAATTAACACCAATTAAGTACCAGCCACTGCTGACATGCGAGTACATAACGAGCAGTTTGATACTATACATGTCAGCAGCCACAGTGGTTCTTGATTCACCCCTTCTGTGTTACTTTGGTAGATTATTTTGTCTAAGTGCAGAATTTGTTTTATGGTTTCTGACACTGTAACTGTAACTGTAATCTGACATTTATAAAGCGCGACTTCAAGAAAAACTCATCAGTGGTGCTTCCGACCCGAACCAGTGAATAATACAGACTTTAGGCGCTTGCAAAACTGTGGAAGGGACAAACTGAGGAGCTTGAGCCACAGCTCTCGAGGGCGATTTCAGCTGGTGGGCCCAATATAGGCAAAGCTTCTGGACTGAGCTGTAGCAGTATGCATACGAGGGACAGTCAGGAATCCATGGGTAGTCGACCGAAGGGTGCAACGACCCAGACTGAAGAGACTGAAATGTAGACATGTTAGAGTTTACTGTTGATGCATTTGCGTTTCGAAATTATTATCAGTTTTTTTGTGAACACTGTATGTTTTGAACAGTATTTTCTTTGTATACCATATAGATTTTCAATTACAATTACATAAAAACTTACAATTACAGTGCTATTGCTTGTTGACTGAGAAAGTCTTAATCATGGTCAGGTAAGGAAGGTAAAATAAGGTAAAGTAAGGCAGGTAAGATAAGGCAAGGTAAATTAAGGTATGAAAAGTGAGGCAAGGATAAATATAGGATGTGTGATGTTGTTCATATATTACTTTCCTCTATCGCTTGTGTCTGACATTAACAGATAACACCACCTTTATATGTATCAATTCTGAAGTTTTGCCAGTTTCTGCATTTAACGAAGGTTGGTTGACTGATTCTGTGACTGATTGTATGTGTTGATTGATTGGTTGATTGTATCGGTTGATTGACTCGTTCGTTTCTCATTTGCAGATTGGTTGATATTTCATTTGAGTTTGAGTTGGAGCAAAGGCCGACAATTAACGATCTGCTTGAAGTGATCGTTAACCGCGATGAAGTTGAGAAACTTATTAGGAAGCCAGTGAGTATGAAAGATGAACCAAGTTTTAACTGATTTGGAACTGCTGTTGATTTCAAACGAGCAAAATATTCCTGAATAAACCAAAATAAAGTTTAGTGTTACCTTCATTCTGGAACAGGCTTCCTTCCTTGCCTTGATGTCACCAGTGCTTGAGACCATTCTGTTCAATTCTGGTCTTGTGTTTTTAGGTTGGGAGGACCTCTGATGAGGTTTCTTTAAGAGGTACTTGTTGCACTTTGTGTTGCACTGTATGTTACACTTTGTGTTGCACTTTATGTTACACTTTGTGTTGCACTTTACGTTGCACTTTATGTTGCACTTTATGTAGCACTTTATGTTGCACTTTATGTTGCACTTTATGTTGCACTTTATGTTGCACTTTATGTTGCTGGTGCTATAGAAGTTCTCAGATTAGATTACATTATGTGATCACTGCATTAGATTACATCATAAGTTGCATCAATTGTCTGCCTGGCAGCCACATGCACTGTGCTTTTCTATAAAAGTAAACTTTATAAAGTGTAACGTAGGGTAGATGTTCGTTTTCTACTTCCATAAAGGTGCTAAAATAAATCTTGAAAATGTTAAATTGCATTTGATTGTAGGGTAATAGATTCAAGGGTGCCAAGGGGAGAGACCTAGCAGCGGCTAAGATACAAGCAACCTATCGCATGTACCGCCAGCGCAGGGAATACGTGGATTATCGGCGGAAGAAGTGGGCGGCTGGAGTGCTTGCCATGTCATGGATCATGTGCGTCAAGATAGCCCAAGTACGCAAGCAGCTCAAGGCCAGGCGCATGGATCAACTGGAATCCTTCAAGGCCAGGTCAAAGGTCAGGGCTAAGGGGTTGTTTGTTTTCTGAGGGGTATCTGATACTTGTGATGCATTTCAGGTCTGACTCAAGTGTGAAGTAGACTCAGAGTGTAGTCAGAGCAATTCAGAAACACTAGAGTAATACTGTACGATTTGAATATACTTAGTGTAAGCCATGCTTATATATTTTGAATTGTTTCTACCCTCCAGTGGTGGTCTTCCAGTCTCTGTCCTCTAATAGAAGTTGATTCATCCTGTAATTGTAATTGTAATCGAACATCTATAAAAGTGCCACTCAACCATTCAGAGGCACTCCCGACCTGGCTATGATCGGTATCACTAACAAATAAAATGGTCCTGTCTGAAGGATTCTGATTTTGGAATGTGGTTTGATGAAGAAATGGCCATCAATGCTTTGCGTATAATGATCGTGTCACAAAATGAAGTTTCGAGATCATATTAGGTGTGGAATGCCTGCGTGACATGACCCAAATTTATGCTTGTTTCAATTCTGAATATGTGTGCATGTATGTATGTGTATGGACATTTTTCTATAGCACTTTTAAGTACCTCACAAAGCGCTGCCTACACCAAACTAAATGATGTTAAAGTCATAAAGAGTAAAAGTTAATCAATAAGTGAGCAGTGCTCAGATATGCAGTATTATATGTCTGAAACATGCTAACAGATGATTCATTCTGCTTTTGACATTCTGGCCAAAGGTTTCCTTTTGTCATCCACTGAGACAACCTTATTAATTTTCAACTGCTATATTTTACTGTAGAATTCACAGGCCAGTTAAAACTGCATCCTCTTTATTTCAGTATTTGTCAGGTAATTGGCGTAGGATCAAACAGTCCAAACGTGTTGTCATTCACATCCCGTCGCTTGGCTACTCGGAAAATCTGCGTCAAACTATTAACCAGTTGGACATGGAGCAGAATCTGCAAATGTCAAGACTCTGCGATCTCCGAGGTTTGCAGGTTTCTCTTGATCCTGGTTATTAAGGTATCATCGGATGCGAATAATCCTTTAACAAAGAGAGGGATTAGTTTTCCATGCATTTTAGTACACGCTCGGTGTTAAAGGGATAACTACTCGCTTCAGCCCTGATTTGAATGATTGAGAAGTGCTAGTGAAAGCATTTGGGGTTTTATTATTTATTATTTGGGTCACGTGATGTTATAATTATTATTTATCACTTTTGGGTTTGGTAATATAATTATGTACCTGTTTTGGATATGCTAATGTAATTATTTACCTGTCTTGGGTAAGGTAATGTAATGTAATTGACAATTATTATGCACCTCACTATTTTACAGTACTTTCGAATACATTACAACACTAAATTAAACTGGACTGAACTACATTTCATACAATGAAAGGCAATCTGTAGTATACACTACATTTCTGTAACTACACTACATTAGAATGAAGGAAGTGTAATCTGACTTGGCCAACTGTTACTGTATATGAAGAACTTAGTTTGCTGTCACCACACGTTTACAGGTCGGGTATCAGAGTTTCGCTACTTTACATTACTTTCCAGTATGCTGTTCCAAACTACGCTAAAGTAAACTTGAGTGAACTACTTTACACTTAAAGAAAGGCATTCTGTAGCAAACACTACCGGTACTCTAATCTACACTTTGCTACATTGAACTGAAAGAAATTAATCTGACTCTGCCAGATGTTGCTGAATATGAACTCAATTTGTTGTCGATTTGTTTAACGTTTATAGATCCAAACGTGGATGTCATTTACGTGTCACCCGTCGATGTCACGGATGAACTGACCCAGTATTATGGCAGACTGATTGGCCTGAAGCCAGCGATTGACAGCGGAGACTCCGACGACCAGTCGGATCTGTCGGAAAGATATAAAATGATTGTGCCAGAGGCAATGAAAAGTTTCCCAGTGAGTTTAAAGTAATTTTTTTTCTCTTCAGGTTGTAATGCCAGATGTCAAAAGCGAAATCTTCGGAAAACAACTTCACACAAATGCAACTGTCTTGACTTGAGCATCTTTAAGTGTGTCCCTGAAATTTAGCGTCTGACAGCAAACAGCTTACAATATTTATATGAAGCACAGAAGGCTTAATTCTTCACTATAATTCTTTTCTTGTGCTATGTATGGTAACTTTTTTTAACCAAAAGGCAAATCAGAAATTGAGTTTAATGAAAGGCACCTTATAAATAGCAAGATACACATAAATACATGCGTGCATACATACATACATGCATGCATACATACATACAAACATACATACATACATACATACACATACATACAGACACACATACATACAAACATGCATGAATACACATACACACAAATACACACGCACATACCGATATATGTACTGATCTATACATACAAACAGACATACACACACACACATACATACACTCACTTATGGATTCTTGATTATTGTGTATTGTTGACTGTAGAATCATCGGATGTGTCTTTCATCGCGTCTCAAGTACAGTCCAAGGTCGTTGAAGCGGATCAAGAACCTAATCCGTGGCCGAGAAGCTTATATCGTCACTGGAATGCCTCACACGGATGACCTCTTTATTGCCGACTATCTTGGCATTGGCATTCTGGGTCCAGAGCCTGACCTGGCTCACCTTTACTCGACCAAGTCAGGGTCAAAGCGTATCTTCAACAGTGCCAATGTTAAGATGCCTCCTGGAGAATTTGATATCTACAGCCTCCAGCAGGTACATTTATATGAATCATTATAGACTGTTTCCCTATCTGTAGACTGTTTCTCTGCCTATAGACTGTTTCCCTGTCTAAAGATGCTTCCCTGTCAGTAGGCTGTTACTCTGGCTATACGCTGTTTCCCTACATATAGATTGTTGTCTTTTCAAACTGCATTTATGCACTTTTCAGATAGAAGTAACAGCTATTTACTTAACTTACTTACTGAAGATTTAATCTTTCGTAGCGTCAGTATTTTTCCATGTAAGTAAAGGCAATTTACTTACTGCAGGCTGTTTCGCTATTGACAAACAGTTTATCTATCCGTAGGCTGTTCGTCCATAGTTTTGAATGAGCAGATTCTTATATTAAAGCCAGTCGTGAGTTACATGAATTTAACATTTTAAATCCAGTTCATGCTAATGATTGCTCTTTACATATCTGGATCTCTGAGACAGCCATTCAGCCTAATCTGATCTAAAGACATATACAGTACCATTATCATCTTTCAATTATTCTGAAAGAATATTTCAATTCTAAATATATTTAGGGTTTATGATGTTTTTGCTGAATGTTGTTTTGTTTAGTTTGTTACCATAGTTTCTTGACGTGGTGCTGTATATGTAAAATGTTACTTCACATTATGTTAATAGCTGTGTTGTGCCTTGGATTTTCAGTTGTATGAGGCTCTGACGCAGTTGATCATCGACAACATCGAAGTCAGCCGATGGTTGTTGAAAATAGATGATGAGTTCGAAGGTCGTGGGATCGCTTGTCTGGATGTTGCGCAAAATCTGAAATGCTACAACTGGGTAGCAAAGGAAGCCGAGAGGTACGGGGACAAGTGGAACAAGAAGTGGGCACAAGTAAGTTTTTGATTGTTTGCAGATACAATCAATGTTTTAGACAGAAGAATGTTATGTTTGAAGTTTTTTCTAAATACACAGATACATGTAAATATTAAAGTACTCAAGCTAACAGCACATATTCGAGGATCTTAAAAGGAACTATGTTAAGTATCTATGTAAGTATGTATCTAGATACTTACTTATGTAGATACTTACATATACAGATACTTACATATGTACTTACATCCGGGAAAGCATACAGATATTGGCAATAGGCTGGACGATGTTGGGGCAGTGCTGGACAACATTTGTCCAGCATTGTCCCAGTGTGTGCTTGCTGACTGAGAAACATAGGCCTACATACATACATACAATTTAGACCTACATTCAGACAGACATATTTGAGTGACTGATGCGCATATAGCCATATATACTCAAAATTGTAATTAGTGCTAATCATTTACTTATATAGCACCTTTTCAACAAAACCTTCCATTAGGTGCTTCAAACCTGCAGATCCAAACTCCATGGCTTAACAGGATTGTTTCCCGCTAATAACACAAGTCACAGAGAAGACTGAGGCGGTTGTTCTGAATAAGCTCAACTGAACTAAACGCGTGCTTTGCAACATCCAGTAATTTCATACACATTAAGTGCAGCGATAATAGCGAACACTGTCAGTAGGGAAAACTGAAAACGACCCCATGTCCTGTACACCCAGAGCAGTCCTGTTTGGCAAATGATATGCATTGGTAGGAGTGGTGAATTATTGCAGCGTTTCTTGTTTCAGGAAAGTGCCTACTTGAAAATTTTCAATGAAATGCCACAGTTTTCGGCAGAGTTTGCACAGCCAGTCAACCGTGGCATCTATCCTTCTTGGGATTCATATCTTAAAGCATTTCTGAGTAGAGGTATGCATTTCAGTAATTGCTGGCTTACTTACAGTGTAATGTAATATTGCAGACATTAGGGCATAACCGGAAATCGCCTCGGACATTTGCCTCGGCCGAATATCTCGTTTTTCGGCACTATTTGCCTCGGCAAATACTGTACACGCAAATAGTTGCTTGTCTGCCTCATATGCCGGAATTTGTAGGCTCATAATATCAGCTTTGAGCTTCATCTACCATATTCGTTTTGAAGAAGAAAAGTGCAAAAAACACCAACACCTGAAGTCCACAACAGTTCATTAATTATCTATTTATAAAATTCAAAATGTATTAGTCAGTTATTACAGGTACAAAAATTTGTTCGATAATTTTTTTATTACATGAAAATGTGAAGCTTCGCATATGGAATAAATGGTACTCGGTTCGTACCCGGATCCGGCAAATAGTACATCCAAATACTCGGATTCGGTACTCGGTGGAAAATGTCTACCCGGTTATGCCCTAGCAGACATACTGTATGGCACATTTGACTGGCAAATCTGCAGTCAAGGACTTCCCATTTACTTCCGAGCATATGCCAGCACCAGATTATCATAATTGTAATCTTGAGATTTCTATAGCGCCCAGTTGTTGCGGGAACCAGCTTATTCACAGGCACTTAGTCAAAACAAAATCGATAGGCAGAGTGGTAAAATCGGTTAAAAAGTAAAGATCCAAAGGGTGAGGCAGGCAGACAGTCATGACTATGGTGGATGGTGTGTAGAGTTGAGGTGGTGAGGAAGGTAAGGGAAAGAGGATGGCTCCAGGTCTGATGTGTGAAAGAGCATTGTTTTTAATGATCTGTGCAGAGATAGCAAGAGGTAAGGTTTTGGCGAGTTCGTCGGGTGGATCAGATATTTGGAGTAATTCTGGCAGGAGTTTTTTCTAGAGAAGTGTAACAGCTATGGCGATGAAGCGATCTGAGAATGTTAACAATGAGGTGACTGGAGGGAGGAGAAGTGTTAGGGTGGAAGAGGAGCGGGTTGAGCAAAGTGGTTGAATTGTGAATAACTGGTGAAGATAGGAGGGTTGGAAAGATGGAAGTGTGTTTAGGTGAGTGATAGGATTTTGTATCTAGGGACAGGGTTTATTTGAGTGGTATCTATATTCAGGAAGAGTGAGTTGCAATAGTCAAGTTTAGCATGGACTATGGATGTAGCACCAGCAGAATGAAGATCGCAGATATGCATGAAACAAGAGCGCGAAAGATGAATATGTTTGAAGAAGCTAAGGTTTTGGTAAAAAAATTACACCTAAGTTATGGGTTACGGACAGGAGAATTGACTGTGAATGTAGGGGTGGGTGCAAAGTCAAGGTTGAGGGAAATAGAGGGATCTGGACTTTTCTTGAGCTGATCACAAAGGCCTTATTAGTATGAATTCAGTTTTAGACAGTTTCAGGCACAGGAGATTTAATGTCATCCAGGAGGAGATTTTGGTAACCTCATGAAGAAGATGAAGTATCTATTGACAAAAGAGGCAATCGTGGGTTGTTGTGTACTTATTTAGCTAGACGTGTAATGTATACTACGATGTCTTTGAATGCTTTGTATAAATGTAAACACATTACTTGACAACAGGTGGCGTCATTGAGGCGTGTCCACCGTCGGACAGCATCACCACACTCAGCGTCAACATGTTGATCGAGCCAGATGGCGTCATCACTCTCGTGTCCAGTGGAGACCAGATTCACGCAGAGAGTGAGTTCAGGGCCTGGGGTTTCTCCACTCCTCAGTCATCTGTTGAAGCTGCAATGCTTAACGAATCGTGCTTCAAAATTGCCGAGTCATGCAAGGGCCGAGGAATTGTGGGATACTTCACGATAGACTTTGTTACTTTCATCGATCCATATACAGTAAGTACACAAAACAGATGCAGTATGAGTGTAGTTGAGAGAATAATGCTTCGTTGATAGTAGTAACTGCGAAATCTTGTGTCTGCCAGGGAAGTTGATGTTGACCTTCTCTTAACTTGCCATTCCTTATGCACATTTCAGATGATCTTGAAAGATGCTGTATTAGCATCTAATTACATTGCACATTGTTTTGCCGTCAGCAATCTGAGATGGCAAAGCACATTTACAAATATTTACCGGTTTTGAAATACAAAGGGTTAACAATTTGTTCTCTCATTTTATTTGCCTGTGACGGTTGTTATTATGGCTGCACTGAATCTCAGCATATCTAATTCTGTGACACTTTGAGTAATCCCAGCGCGTAGTTGAGAATTCACTGTTGAGACATGTGAACCAATCAGTTGTTGTTTGGTTCCTGTTCTATGTTCATTTCACGTTAAAGTTCACTCAGGCTACTAAAACGAACAAGGACTTGTAAACTCATCACTAAGCGTACCATTGGTCTGTGACTTTACCTTAGTTAGGTGTGTTTGTTTTCAGATGAAGCAGGAACTCTGGGCAACAGACCTTGACCTAAAGTACAGCGACATGGTGTCCATGCATCAGCTGCTGGAGTTCATGACTGGTGGAAGTTTTGATCCACACTCTCATCTCTTCTCCGTTCCGCCTCCGAAACAGGAGGAAAAGAAGAAACGCAGAAGAGGTGCAGCTGAAATTGAGGTAGCATGAGTACAACAGCTGATTTCACAGCCATCATAATTCTTCCTTTTGCATTTTTTTAACAGTCTCGTTCCTTTGTTAGTATTGGCTCTTCATTGTGGAATCAGCTTCCTCCTTCGGTCCGGGCTGTAGTACTATCTATTGGTCCTGCCACAGCTTCAAACAAATTTCATGAAAACAAGATATACATCTATACATCTAAGGATATATATATATATATGTATAATATAGTGTGTATACATATATACACACACAAATATATTACAAGTATATTATACAGAAATATATATATTTATATATATTTGTGTATAATATACCCAATACAAATCTGTGGTTACTGATATATTATCTGGTTATATTCTGTGTACAGTGTTCCTTATTCATAATACCATTAGTGTCTGATATCTAGTGTCCAGTGTAAAAGCAATTGCTTCTAAACGTACCAGCCACTGAAAAGCAACTGTTTGTTTCCAACATTCTTTTCAGCGCCCGAAGAGCGTAAATCGCTATGGAGTCATGAGCACACAACTGCATCACTCCAACATGATGTTGATTCTTTTCAGCGTCTTCTTTCAGATGTGCCGAGCTCACAACATCGGATATGACATAAAGGTACAGAGATAACGTGTGATGAAAGTGCCTTCGCGTGAAGGGCTATTTTCCAACAATGAGGACTAATTATTATTACGTTATGTTACGAGGCTGACTTTATCTTCTGGTTTTTGATAAAGAAATTAATAATTTAATACATCAGAAAAATAAACGTTGTTCAAAATAGAGAGTTAACAATTTAGTTGAATAATGGAGTAGTTGGTCTCTCAACAAACATGTCCAGAGCTTGTGCTAGTCACTTGTCATTTCTGAGATCTGCAGGAATTCCAGTGACTTAACTGTCCAACTTCTGTTGTCTTTACTGCAACAGTAGCAAAATGATGTAACTGTATGAATGAAAAATGTGTGCATGCTTTATTCAAAAGCTGCTCTACTGGCTGCTAATACCATGTTTTTAAATGTTAAATTCTTTAATTTAGTTTCATTCAACTCTTTTGTTAAAACAAAATATGAGTTGCCGCATTTTACAAATGATGTACAATAGACCAGGATAAAAAAGAGTAACTCATACAAATAAAACAAAATGAAGACTTTAATTCTGTTTTGTTTGATTACAGGAGAAACGTGGTACAGTGTTTACGATGGTTGACAATACAAGGCGTGAAAACCTAGGCATGATGTGAGTTAGAGCTAATGTTCTATATGATGTATGGCCTTTGGTGCATTGCTTGGGATCTGTTTAGTACATTTAGAAACGGCGACCTAACACTGGCGCCATCTCATGAATAATATGATCACAAAGAACTGTTTAGCTTACAGGAAGAAACAGAAGATTTTCCCAAGAAGGGACACTGCACAGTTAGCATGCAGATGCTGTGCATGGGTTGGGGCTAGTTGTTCACTATTTTTGCAAGTGCTGATGAGTTTCCTTGCTATATAAACTGTTTTCAGTTTATACAGTAAGAAAACATGAGTTTTCTGACTGTATAAACTGAGTTTGTTTGCTCTGTACACTGAATTTTTTTACTATATGCATTTTCCTAACATTACTTATACATAGGAGGTTTTTCGACATCACATCTGTAGTATTAGAAAACCAGAAATTAACTTAGTTGGGACAAATTATCAGGTTTTTTATGTGCTGTCATCAGTCACAGAAGTCAGTGGCTTAAGCAATTGTAATCGTTTTGTATTAATTGCTTCAGCATTTTAAACTTTTAGGTTAAGTCGTGGGATCAAGCTTATTTGCAGATTCTCAGTGAAAACTAAATCAGTGAGGCAAATAGGGTCAAGTCCTTAGTGTTAAATATAGCGGTAAGATTGTTTGTATTTGTTCCAGTTCTGATGTATTTCTGTTTTGTTTATGTACGGATCAGAACGATTGGTGAGACGCTTCAGGGAGCATTGGCTTCATTTGCTAGCAACCTGTCAGTGATTCACCAGGAAATATCTTCACCCAAGTTGCAAGGAAAATCCAACTTTAGAGTAAGCTTTCTTTGGTAGTGTGGCCATATTTATTTCATTTTTAAAGTACAATTAGGTCAGTAAGGTTATTTATTACACATTTTTATGAATAGAAGGCATTAGAAATACCTACTGGGGACAAACAAAGCTTGTGATATAGTGTCATGGGAAGCACAAAACAGAGAAGACACTAAGTAAGAGCAAGCAAAAGCTTTCAAATTGTTTTGCAAACTGTAGATATATAATCTAATCTTATGTAATACCTTCTATAGTGCCTTGGTATTAACTGTAATTGTTCACATAGATGATTTTTTGTATAGTGACCATATGACCTTGACCCTACTCATTTTCCAATGAAATTTATCTGTGTAAAAATGTTATTGTTTTGACTGTAGGCTGCTATTCTGGACATTGAGGCCATTTTGGGAATGACGATCGAGAATGCAGAAAGCCAGAAAGAAGGAGACGAAACGAAAAAATAAGAATCAAATGAACAGCATATCAATATTATTTGTTTGTAAGAAGTGCCACTACTCAGCATGAGTCTTTCTTCTTAGACTTACAGTTGGACTAAGATGGAAATTTTGCCAAAGTGTCATCATGCACAACTTATTCATGCATGAAGTGAACTTAACTTAAGTACAAGTATAACATCAATATTCGAATCTGCTCCTTTGGTATTGGCCTAGTAGTGCTTCCGAATAGATACCTTGGTGAAGTCATTTACCGGTATTTCATTCATTCGTTTAGTTTTGGACCCAGTTCTGACATCATAATGACAATGTAGAAATATCTCAACCCATGTGATTGGTTTTATATAGGCATAGGTACCTGTTATAACACATTTCATTACAACTATATGTGAAAACTATAGAAGATTGTAAATGAAACTTTTGATTGTGATAATCTTGTGATACCCTTTCAAAGGTGCTGAAGGTGCTAAATGAATGTCCAGACACATACAGTACATTTATGTAAAACATCAGTTATTCATTTTTACTGTCAGTTTAAATTAACGGACAGTGAAAGCGGCAGCTGCCTTTGCTATTTTATACATCTGTAACAACACAGACTTCGAACTGTTGTATTAATGCAGACTTCATATTCAGGAAGATTTATTTTAATGGTTTTATATATTAGGAATTCACTGTAGAAATTCTATTGTGTTGCTTGCTGACTTTCTGTCTTTACTCTCGTGTGCAATGCCTAAAATAGATTTGTGGCTTCTGTTGGGCATGCATGTTCTGAGTTTTTAATGTTGTTCAGATGTAAACTTAAGACCAAACCAGTAACATCTGTAACAGCTTGCTTACACATCATACTTCGACTTCTGGTTCCCTCACATTTTATGAGTTGACTGTGCTTCTCCACCAGATTTCAAGTTGTTACTTGAGGCAACCATTTTTCATTCGAGTATTTATGTAGCTCCTCTTCAAGGGGGGCTGCTCAGAGGTGCTTCCAACTGTATTTTATGACAACATACGTGATTAGATTAGATTGTGATTAAGTCATTATGTTGGATGACCTGATGACCTATTCAACCTGTTGCCTCTAATTTCGCATGTACATGAAGTTGACAATTCTTTTTTGAGTTATGAAACCATTAACTTTGTTTTGTTGAGATTGTTATTGAGCTTCAGCCAAACAATGCTTCATCTACAGAACCATTACATAAACTCTGGTAAAAGATGAGGAATAAATTACCTTACACTGATATTGAACTTTGCCCTAACTTATTAGGAGCCCCTTTCCCTGTTAGGTCATCATCCGGATATGGCTGTTTTATGGTCTTGTGGTCTCAACTACAACTTTCTGTCCAGTGGATTATAATTTTGCAAATGCAGTATTAGAAGAGTTTTATATAGGCATGTCTGTTATAGCACATTTCGTTACAACTATATGTGGAAACTATAGCAGGTTGTAAATGAGACTTCTGTTTATTTAAATAGGACATACTTTTGATTTTGCTACCCATTCAAAGGTGCTGAAGGTGCTAAAACACAGATGACACAGATAATGGCGCAATAGAAGTTTCCAAATTACCACTAGATTAGATTACTACTGAGCCAAAATGTACAAATTGTTTACGCTTAATACATTCTCGAGTATTCTCGCTCTTAAATTGATTTTGTTTTGCCTGTGTGATTTGCATGTTTAAACATTTTGTGGGGTCTATGATTAGAAGTGCCTTGGACATCCGGTGGCTTTATTCAGTAGAGTGTCAGCTGAATGTTCATAAACAACTTAGAAAACTTCTGATACATTCTTATTAATCAAAAGTTGTATTATCTGTAGTAATTGTATAATTGTATATTGAATGCTATTACAATTCTTGTAATAAATTTCCTATATTTTTGTAAATTTAGTGATTTGTGATGACCCCATAGTAAGTATAATAATTTTCACTGTGTGGGATCTTTGGCATGAACTGTGTAATAAATTTATGTATTAATTTGAAACTGATGGTTCAATTAAATTTAAATATTGACAACTTATTATAGATACTGTTGGCAATTGTACTGAAACCTTAAGGCTTTATGTAAATAAAATGAAAATGTATCTACTGAAATGGAACTACACTCAACCCTCCATATAATGCTACATCAAATACTGCAAAATAACAACATGAACTTAGCACTAATTAATAATAATTAGTGCTAACTTATTTTGTGCTGGTGTCTAATGCACAAAGGTATCAACCAATTGCACACCATAACCAAGCTGTAATCAGGTCAGTATACAAATGATCAGGCTCTAAGACAGAGAGGTAAACAGATGTCTTACATTGGTTGCAAGACTGCTTTCTGAATTACATTTTGGATTTGGGTTATGGACCACGTTATATCAGAAACTGCAATATAACGAGATTATTATAAAGTGAGATGATGTACTGAAAAGACTGCATGACCTCTGACATATGTTCATCTTTCTTTTCTATACACTGATCTTGTACACCCAAGACGTCTTAGCTATGTACAGATTTAGATCACAAATTAATCAGAACTTCTCCAGTTGCTTTAATACCATAGAATGTCAGCCAGCGTAAGCTGTGCTTGCGCGCTCGTTACACATTGCAAAGCTCAGCTTCTGCATGCTACAAACTGCTGTAATTTAATGCATTGTAATAAGTGACACATGTTTAACTTTACAACTGTTAGCAGAAAATGTGCACTGCAAGTAACATATGATCTTGTGAAGCTTTAAACAAGAGCACGCGATCATTTGCAGGTTCAGAAATAGCAAAGTAGCTTTCGTATTTGGCTACTACTTGATATTATAGGCCTAATATGTAGCTAAACACTACACTGCAGCTACTCTGTTTAGCCGGTTAATTATGCTGTAGGCTATATAGCTAAAAAATTATACTATAGCTATTCTGTGTAGTTTGCTACTAACTATGCTATAGGCTATTTAGCTACGTATCAAAGTATACTGTAGGAGCTATAGGCTATGTAGCTACAAAATTATACTATAGCTATTCTGTGTAGTTGGCTACTAACTATGCTATAGGCTTTCTAGCTACGTATTAAAGTATACTGTAGGAGCTCTTTGTAGTTGGCTACTAAATACGCTATAGGCTTTGTAGCTATTAAACTACACTATTCACAGAAGCTACTCTCTGTAGTTGCTTAGCCTTGGCATATGAGATGGCCAATCCTCACCCTTGCCATCTGAGTTTCCCACGGACAGTGTACGGTCAGTGTACTCATAGCCGAGTTTGCGAAGAGTGCCAGAGAAGTTAAAATACTGGAACACAATTCTGCCCTTGGATGAACCTGACCTCTGGGCTGACACGGTGCAGCTCAATAACCTAAGACTATTGTGCACCCTATGTAATAGACACATGAACACCTATTTAGACAACAAATGTTGCCAATGCAAATTACACAGAAACTTACTGCCATTGTATTATGCAAAGCTTAACACTGTGACGACGAGTGTACTAAAAGTGACTGGGAAACCAATGCAGATCATTAAAGTGATAAACACCTCAGATTGTAAAACACATTTCTGATTTCAGAAAGCTATTCATAAACGATTTTGCGATTTAGCTTAAATAATATCATAATTAATACACGTATTATCCTTAGAGCAGGCATCTAGTTCATTATATTTTCAAATGTCACCTGCTATCCATTGAGTAATGCACAAACACCAAAAATACTCGGGCAGATAATAATTCAAATGATTTATAACATACAAAAAGTAAATAACAATATGGTAGGGATCCCACATTTAAGAGAGGAGAGTTCACCTCCTGTTTAAAATTTCCTTTAAACATTTTCCTTAGGATTTTATCAGGATCTCTAATTATTTAAAAACTTTTCAAATAAGCACCAGCAATAGATTTCATATAATTTTACTTCTTTTACAATTATGTTGCAGGCATTTAGCATGACTACAAAATCTGGTTTATAATTATTTTGCTAGCGATACGCACGACTCAAAGACTTGAAAGCGTTTAACATAATTTAAAAAGAATAAAGAGAACTAGATCACAACATTTTATTTGCAAAGACTTTGTACAGAACAGGAAAATACTGGCTCTGGGTTCCTTTGCAAACAAAAAGGCACAACAAACACAGAAAACTTAATCTTTACAAAATCATCTGGTTGCTGAGAATACAAGTCAAAGCAAAACACGCACATAATGGCTAATGCTGCTAATCATGACTATCCGTTCAGTTACGTTGAAAGCTGTTAAAACAATCTGAAGCACATAGCTGTTTACAACATACTTACATCATGCAAAAATATCAAATATACAGTTTCTGCCAATTAATACGGCTAATATGATAATTCAGTTATCCGTTAAGGCTTGAAATTAAACTGCCTTAGCAAATGACTAGATCGACAACAAACTAACAAAACTGAAAACGTACCTCTAACAAATTAATATCATCCTACAGTTACAAATAACACCACGACGTCAGTGACTGTCTTCGTTATCAACAATGTTATTTTACTCACAGTTTTAGATAAATAGCGACAACATTTGCAAAAGTTTTCAACGGCAAAAACATCTCATAAGCATCG
Organism: Allolobophora icterica; assembly: GCA_963556255.1. Taxonomy (NCBI): domain Eukaryota; kingdom Metazoa; phylum Annelida; class Clitellata; order Crassiclitellata; family Lumbricidae; genus Allolobophora; species Allolobophora icterica. Next base: position 45,396,715 of record OY744610.1, on the reverse strand, counting down.
TGTGTATATATCGACTATTCTAGAATAATGGTAGTACAAATCTGCAGAAGAAGGCAAGCCAATCGGTCATCTGCAATCAAATTCCTAATATTTGCAGACAAAACAGCAGTATTGTAAAATACCTCAAAAATTAAACACTGTGTCCTCTACAAAAGTTGGTTTATTACTTAATAAACCAACGCAGAAATAGAAAAAAAACTTTTCTCAGGCAACATATTTTTGTGAGTTTAAAATAAGAATCATATTCAAGAAAGAGATACAGACAAGAATAAGGAAAAAGACATTGTCGGCACATACATGTTAAGGCATTATGTGGCTGAGGATGGATGCAAAGCTGGACAGAGTTGATGACATGGCTTGTAGCTCACAAAAATTGAAACATGAAATCATGCTAAAAACATAATTTTCATGACAAGCCATGTCTTTTACAGCACTTAAATTATGCTAAATAACATAGTTTTCGTGACATGCCATGCTTTTTTGCAACATTTGTCATACAAGATCATGCCAAATAAACATGATTTTTGTGACAAAACATATGTTTTATAGGTCATCACAAAATTCATGCTTTTCATGAAATGCCAAGTCACTTAAAAAATTTATCATATAAAATCTTACATGCAAGAAAAGGCTTAAAGTAATGACTATTAAAATACATCTTCTTTAAATGGGGAAGCCATATTCCAGTCTTATAATGAAGCCTCAAAATACCAACACTGCTAGAATTATATTAATGATCTCAACCATAAAATACTACTAAAATAAAAATAAAAAAGACTACTAATTTAATATTGTAGCAAATTTAGTAATTAAACCTTCACGATTTTTCACTATTCCAAAAACCATTACTAATTTTTGGATATTATTTTACATCAATTAACTTTATACACTCACAAAAATTAATAAAAATGCTTGTTGTTTTTATTGTTCGTAATAATAAATGTTTTTTAAAATATTATTTGGGCTGGAATGGTTAGTCTTATCATACGTGTAGCTAGACAACTTATTATTTCACCAAGAAAATAAGCATTGGTTACCTATTGAACATATAATTTCCCATTGAATCTGTCAATATTTTCAAGTCTTTGGGTTAAACATTATTTGAAACACAATTTTTTTTCTGATCTGCTCACCAACTTGTCTCTCTTTACTGCAGAATTTATACATTGTGATTTAGAATTACCCTTACTCATACCAGCAAAATTGACGGGCAAATTAAACAAATAAAAATTATTATACTTAACTAAAATGTTCTGAGCAGACTTCACACACTGAAAGAGGAATGTGTTTGCTATAATGATTGGAGAATAAAGATTTCTATAGTGGAATGAATCCTGTAAATGTAGAGGCAACAACAGTTTAAGCCATGGTATGTATGTAATGTATGCATCATGGTTTCATTGCATTGGGTTGGGAAAGCCTCTCTTGACGTGGCGGTATATAATTTTGTAATTACCAACCAGAGGCGCGTTTACAGAAAACGGGGCCCTAGGCGCAAACATTTTGGGGGCCCTTCTGAACTTGTAGACTGAGAGTCTGAAGTTGAACTTGAAGCGGTTTTTCTGACACTAGCACTGTAATTATGAATAGTTATAGAAGCTATTTTCAAGGAATGTGGTTATTTGATTTAATGCATTATTTTAGTAAAACACTGACATCGGGGGTTGAATCAACGCGAAATACGTGGCCATTTTTACTTCTTGAATAAATTGAGCTCTTAAATTGTCTCCATTATTGTGATAAATTCATCACAAATTGTACTGAATAATTCTATAATTGGAAAAAATATTTTCTGTCGTTTGGGGGCCCTAGGCGCGTGCCTAGTGCGCCTACGTGTAAACGCGCCTCTGTTACCAACTGAAGCATCAACTTATTTTAAAGACAAAAGCTGTCACCATTAAATTCGCCACATGAATCTGAAGCAAACCAGTTTATCTCTGGCTAACCCATATACTGTGGTTAAAATACCAAGAAAATCAGAATCAACTTGATAAATATAGGTGATCATTACTTCTCAAAATCCACATCAAAAGGTAATACAAAAACAGAGTTGTAGAACATGAAATCTTATTAATTCTTTCAGTTAGCTTCCTGTAAATAAGTCTGCAGACTTATACGTTAGAAATAAAGAGTTAAAGACTTTAATTAAATGAAAACATGATACTTAAGAGACTTAATATGAGTTTTGCCATGAAGCTTAGTAACCAAAAGCAGAGATGTTTTCATGCTATTAAAAAATAACATACCCAATGAAGACACTTTAACGCATATCAAAAATATGCTAATTACTCAACTATTGACACAGCACAAAGCATTCAGGTGAAAAGTTCTTTAAAAATTAAGGACTTCAACAAATTCACGCAGAAAAATGTCATCACAAACTGGTGTCTAACATTAAATGGACATTTTTCCGACAATGGTTCAAAGTCTTCTGGTAATTTACTACTGCATACCAGTAGTCTACTCAGTATACAGTTTGCAGAACATGCACATGTATACATTTCTCATAAAAGTAATATACAACAAAATACAGTACAAAATACATGTCTCAATGTGCCTCCTACATCTTTGAGTGGTTCTAAGTGATGCTATATAACTATTTAGGTCCATACCTAGCTCCAAATAAAACCACAAAATAATTTTGTAGAGAAGATTTTGTGTAAAAAAATGCAAGCTGTGTGTTGCAAACAATGTGCAATACAGACATCTACTAATTTGGTTTCTTAGCCCTGTCCCAGATCAGAAACAAATTTACCTGTAACACCTGTACAACGTTTTCTATTTACAGCAAAAATTACACTGTCAGCAAACTATTCGCAAAAAAACAGTACACGAAAATAAAGCTAACAATTTACCACTCCAAATCATCACAAGACGGCCAGATTACGACAGAAAACTTTACAAAAATATTACAGTTGTAAACTCACATATTAAGCAGACTTTTCCCTCTTTTCAAAGCAACAAGAACAAGTCAGCTGTTGTGTAATTCTTACAATCACAATAACAGCCACCAATTACTGACAAATATATTCATCTAAATTATGCAGTAATTCAATAAAAAAACTTGATTTCGTATTTGCAACACAGTAGTAGTAGTAGGGATATCGTCCGATGACAAGTACTGGTATGCCGAGTGTTAAAACACAGCATAGATGATAGATAACCTTCTGGGTGCTGTAGTGGACAAATTTCTTGTACTAAGTATGGAAAATAGTTCTTCTCTGCTTAAAAAAACTGCAAAACTAGACGCGTACGAAATTTCAGCACCAGATTCAAGGAAAAGGCTTTAAAACTCTGCACATGTTTTCTACTAAGCCATTCTGTATCCTGTAACCTTTCAAATACGAAGCCCAGCATGGCACCGATTTAAAAATAAGTCCTTGCGGATTATCACGACAGTACGATCAAGCCTTTGGCGACAAATCCTTTCAGTCCAAGGTGAGATTATCTTGATGACCTTTCGTTCGCCGCTTTCGTTTCTTCCGAATATGTTGATCGATAATTTCAAACGGTCTCACACAAAACGCCTGCAAAGATCAAGCATGCGCAAACACGACTATAGAAATTTGGAAATTCAATTGATTTGCATGATACAAGTGTATGCAATTTGATACATTATGAAATGGCACTCAAATCCTGGCCTAATCAAGTAAGGACTGGTCCTTAAGGGTGTTAAATATCCAGACACACATTTACAAATTAATATTATGACTATTATATTTCTGTTTTTTAATATTGTAATTATTATTTTTCGTACTTTTTAAGCCCCATGCAAATGCAATACCACAGAACAGAAAACAGCACAGAACAGAAAACAGCCTGTCAGATATTAATGAATAATCCAGAATGATGGCTACACCTTATCCGTGCTATTATTATTTTTACCCGAGGTGTTTGTTCCCTCAGGACTAAAGTAAAATGGCTTTGCTGGTGTTTTTTGTAAAGAGGACTCTGCAAAAAACCAACTGCACTGGATACAGACATTTGTCTGTATCTACTGCCATGAACTAGTGCCATTAACTAATGACTAAACATCAAAAGATGGTACTAGACAATTGCGAGTAAAGGACTTGCTCAAGGCTGTAACAGATCAGCGTTACTCGTAATCTGTTGGGTTCTACACGTACGCTAGAGCCAGCCAGTGGTGACTTTTCCAGTTTATCTAAGCATCATTAGCTTATAGATGAACTCATTGTTCTTAATGAACCTCAGCACCACTGAGGCTAGCATGTCCATGGCTAATCAGGTCCATTAAACAAAAGGGTTCAAGCATCTTTGAAAACTAGTTAAATATTGGGAGAGCAGTTTTTATGGTAGGTGGTAAAGAATTCCAGACAGTAGGACCGGAGTAGGCAAAGCCCCTAGCACCAAATGCAGAGTGGATCCTCAGGACAATTAGGTTTTCAGAGGTTGCCAAACAAAGGGAGGATCGGACAGGGACGGCAGCACTGGTAACCTGGAAAGATAGGAAGGGGCCAGTCCATGTACCAATGTGTTTGTCAATACGAATCTGGCAAGAACAGCGAAGTTAAGCACCACTAGTCTGGTTAGCATTTGGATGGGTGAGCTTTCATGGGTGGCACACCACTCAGCCCCTAAACATTTCATGGTTGGTATATGCATAGCAGCGTAAGTTTGGTCATTAAGATGGTGTCCTACTACTGCTATGAAACTAGCCTTTGTTCATCCTTTTCATCCTAAGGACTTCCGAACGAGGAGTTCCTATAAACGCATGTCAACAGTTGTGCTACCATTATTATCTTGTAGAACCATACCTAAACACCACAGCAGAGCCAAACTAGAAGTCTATTATCTGACCAGACTCCTGACACCAAAACTTTATCGTTTTTCGTTTCCTTTAATTAAGTAAGTACTACAAGATTTGCTGTCAAAACTGATACCATTCAACAATCCAGTATTCCTCTGGCTATTTTCTGTAAGCATGAAGAAACCATTCTGCTCAATTGTGGTTTGGGGTGCTGTTGAGTCGGGAGCATCCGTCAGGAGTTTCTCTTGAAGGAGCCAGAGGGGCAAATTTGCGATCACAATTTACGATATACCACATGTAATTTACTGATTTATACATGTTACTGCATGGTACAACATCAACAAAAATGACATTAACATGTGCATACTCAAAACCCTGGGCATCAGTTGAGTTTTCTCAACTGCAGGTCTACAGTTAAGACACCTATCCATGATGCTCATCAACCATGCAACATCCAACAGTATATTTCACAAGCTAAAAATAATGTTTTTTGTCAAAATCTCCAAGCAGATCGCCAAACAACTACTACACGAGAAATCATGCAATATCTCACACTTTGTTTTGTAACAGCCGTGTACCGCTGACAAAACAAAGGAAATGCTAAGCCAATTGTTAACGACACCAGAAAGTCACCATGGCAAAGTGCAAAGGCTCATAATGTGTAATGTACTGACTTCTATAGTGCCGTTATTGTAATCGCAATTGTAAATTTATATAGCTCCACTTCAAGAGAGACTTGTAAGAGAAGAGCATGATTTGATGACTGCTCTGCTTCAGGCAAACCATGGTCTAAATTCATAACATGCTGGAGAGGCCCAACTGAACTCCGATACAAAATCCTCAGCCAAAGTCTTCTATCACTGATCGTCTTAGCGAGATCATGTAGAGCACAGTTTTAGTTGGTTTCTCTGCTATTTCAACTAATTTTCCAATGGACCATGAGTTTAGACTACAATGACCATCAACTGGTGATGTTTTGTGCTCTATGATAATAGTGCTATAAAAGTCACTAGATTACACACTAGATTAGACAACACCCATCAGTAATAACTTGCAGATGTGTTAGATGCTTGGTAAAGTTTCTGCGATTTTGTAAGCTTTGCGGTCGTTGATCCGACATTCTCAAGACTCAAGACATGGACTCGAGTCCAGGACCTTGAAGTTTTTGTGGTTCGAAAAAAAATGATTTTGTGTACTGAAACTTTAAATTGTTTAATGACAGGAAAAGGTTGATTATTTAGGCAGATCTTAACACACGTTGTGAAATGTTAGTTGAAAAGTTCAAATTGTTGGAAACTATTGTTGCTGTTATTGTAATGTAATGTAATGTAATAAAACATTTATACAGCGCCCCTTCAGAACCTCTCAGAGGCGCTAACTGGTTAGTTTTGGTTCATTTTAACCATTTAAGAGAAATGCTAACTATTTCAGATTATTAGGAAACAAATCATTTTCAATTTGAAACGACTACTAATGCATTATTTTATATATAACTTGCTTTTAAATATATAGCAGAGTGAGCATATCAACTAAATGCAGTGCAACATCTTTGTATTTTGTATGCAGTTCTCAAAGCTGAATTAACTGTGTTCAGAAAAGAAGGCATTTCTGTGATGACAAGACTGTCCATACCTACCAGGATATCTATATGGCCTGTAGCCAACAGTGTGTACTGTGTAGGACAAAAAGCAAAATTTAACATCAAAAGCCACACAATCTAAACTACCAGTTCAACAGAAGTGAATTGTATCATTCATGCACTGTTTCAGATGGTAGTGGAGTAAGACAAACTGAATTAAAGACAACAGATAACGACAAAGCCAAGCTGATACAGTGCTGAACGTAACATTAGTAAGTTGGCATCATTATTCGTGTAATTACTCAATATTGTCTCAAGCTTATATGGAACCACTACATAATCACTAGGCATCAACTCTTAGAAATTTGCGCTGAACTTGATAAATATCCCCATTCAGTGAGTGACTCAGAGGAAGCAGGAACTTGTACACTCCATGAAACAAATTAGGTATAACTGTAACTGTAGATCAGACTTCTCATTGCCACAAAAAGCCACAAAAGACAGAATAGCTCACTCACTGGTGCTACATCAAGTAAATTCCAAAACGTCAGTTTGCTTGATCAGTATAGGATCTGGAAGGAGGAGATAATCGTTATCGAACATTTATAAAAGCGCCACTCAGCGATTCAGAGGCGCTGCCGATCCAAGTCAGCGCTATCACTAAAAAATAAAATGGTCTTCAGGCATTTCCAGAACAGAGGAACAAAAAGACTGGAGATAGGAGATAGCATGATGCTACTGTGAAAAACGATGGTGGTCACAAGATGCTGCAAGAGCAAAACTAGAACAGGTAGCTTACAAAGTTTGATATTCAATCTTGAGTAAAACGCTCCAGAAGCTTAAAAAACTCCACCCACTGCATCACACATCCAAAATTACTACAACTGTATTGCAATTAGTTAAGAGCCAAATCTGTGATGCAAAGAAAAGGTTAAGTTCTGTCAGCTCAAAACTAAAATTTAGTTAACTATCATCAAGGTAGTCATTTTGGAATAAGAACTCAATTTAACAAAAGTAACCAATGATTGAGTGGGAAGAGTACTGCCCAGTTCACTACAGACGGTTCCATCCTTCCTATTGTCTAAATCGTGTATAATGTGCTACGTGTAATTCTAAAATGCCTATAAAAGACAATAACATGGCAAAGATTATTGGAGCAACTTCTATATCTACCACATGCTATATGGAAAATGTTAACAAAGAAGTACTGTCTACTCGATAAACGATGATTTGCAACAAAAAACACAGCTGGGCTTTTATATTAGCATTTGACTACCTAGGACAACATAATCCAACAAGGAACTGTAGCTGGAACTCAAATCTATGAGTCCTCAAAGACTTTAAGCCAGCCATAACAGACTCTCTATTTTTTTATCTTAATATTATAAAACCTTCTACAACAATGTATGTATGTATGTACATGGCGGCCATTTATACAGTGCCTTACAAGTACAGCTAGCAGAACAATGGGTTCTAATGTGAGGGATTGCAATACCAGACCGGCTATTCAGTCATAAAATAAAATTGAATTGTGTCGAAGGTGACAGCACAGAAGTAAGACAGCAGCTGAAAGTTGATCACAGAAACCACACCATGCATTCTGAGAAACACTGCTCACTGCAATAAAGTATCACAAGGAGAATCCACGTTAGTGTTGTAATTTGTATGTAGTCCAAACAAAAAATTGAAGAATAAATAACACTTTAGCTTCCAGTTCAGTCACAGGTTCGTTCACAGTTCGGTAACAATTTCAGCAAAAAGTCCAGGAAAAAATCATGCAAAAAGTTGTGTAGAAATTGTTTAAAAGTTTTTGAATAGTTCAGCAGGATGTTTTTTGTAAAAGATCTGTAAATATATTAAGTTATGGAAAAAACCACACAGAACAAATCTAAACTACAGGAAAACTGAAAAATCAGGTGCAGTTTCAGTGCAAAGGTTACACGGCACATGCACCAAAGAACCGGCACTTTCTCAACCAACCAAAGTGCCTCACTAAACTATGGATAGCAAAAAGGAAATGGTATGTCGACCAAAAAAATAAGGAACCACATTTGTTACCTGATTGGCATCTGGTTTCACAGAAGATAAGAAAGAACAATACAAATAACAGCTGCTTTGGAAACAATACAAATAACAGCTGTCTAAGTTGTAACAGCTACCTCATTTGCAGCAAATGACATCTCTCCCACGTAACAGCTGTTCGGGCTAATTCTCTCATGCATTACAGACACATACAGTGGGCAAACTCTTTTGAGACGCTGTGCATGCTGACTTTATGACACTTTACCAATTGACAACATGTCTTTAATCCAGTAAGAATTGTTAAGGTGCCTTTATCAAATGCTGGTTGTATCAGACATTGGCACACTGGAACCTAGCTCCAAGTTTCTATACCCTACAGCTGAGTGGCAATACGCAAGGAAAAAAGACAGGACGTTTTAGTAATGTAACGATTATTGCATGAAGCTCATGAATAAAGTTTGTGTTCCCTTTATTGAAAAGAAGGTTCATGTTATAACCAACTAATTGCTATTTATTGTTTAGCACAGCACAGCATTACAGTAGGCCAACATAACGAATCATAGGGAGCAACTTTCAATAGCATAAGATCAATCACGAAGACCAGCAGATATCACAGCATTTTAACTTATGCAAAACTGACTATCTGCAAATAATTGATTAATTGGCCAGGTGTTGTGTTATGTATATCGCTAAAATCTCTCAACATTATACAAACACTGCATCTGCAGTGAGAGCCAGGTTGTTGGTTCAGCTTCTCTGCAGAATCAGGAGCAGAAAGACTACTTAAAAGAGTAGTGAAGGTAACAAGAAAAACCTCCAGAAGACCCAAGGAAAAGCAAAAATGTACCAGAAAGCATTCCACTACTACAGCAGAACTTCTACAGTTGCATTACTTTCTAGCAATTTCAGAAATTAACTGCAGTCGGGCAAATATTTTAAATATCAAGGCATAGAACTTTGTTATCAGCGTGTTTAGCACCTGTATCAACCACTAATAAACACTGAAGCAAATGCATAAAAGGTTTAAACCATTGTTATCAAAGCTATGATATATGCAATCGCTACGAAACACCAACGAAAGCCATTCAGAACAATAAAATAACTGTAAAAGCATAACTGCTATAAAAACAAATCTTTCCAGCCAATGGTCGAGGAGCCAGTCGACAAAATTTGGACCACGAAAATTTGTTATTCTAATGTTTTTGAAAATGTGAAACTCAAGTAAAATTTGATTAACGAAAGATTTTGGGCAAGACCTAGATAAGTATTTCATAGAAAATTGCTCAAAAAATCCTTCAATGTTGAGAAAGTAGGTTTCTTAAATCATAATAAGGAAATCTAAACTTAATTTCTGATATACGAGTCAATTATGATTTGCAAGCAACAAACAATAAAAAATTCTGCATTTCAACCGGGCTGGATGACTGGATTGTTCATACAGAAGTCTGCTTAACTAACGTTAACGACGATTGTTTCAATAGGTGTGACGTTAAACTGCTGTTAATATTTTCGATTACGTGGCGACAAAGACACACAGACAGACAACATGGAGACGACAAAGCAGGACAGATTTAGTGTCACATACTAGGCCAAAGAAGATGGACAGAGAGGAGGAGGAGGAAGTAGTCATTGTACAAGAGAACATCGGACATACTGGCAGAAACTGACATGTAGAGAAGATTTGTCTGGCGTTGTATAAGAACTACCTGGGAAAAGCAAATAAAGAAAACCATGATCTCACATACACACACAGCATATGTATGTTTGGCCACCAAACACTGGAAACCTGGTGGCCAAAGACCTTCATCTTACATACAGTTAACTGTCACCACATTTGTCACTAGGTGACAACATCCAAGTTGTCAAAAAATATACAATGATAAGATGTTGCTACTAGGTGGTGAAAACTATAATCTCACAAAATGCATGACGGCAAAAAACCACATCATGTATAAGGTTTAGCTATCATATTTCTTACTAAGTGACAAAAACCACATTCTCACAAAATACACTGTGATACATGAAAGCCATAAAGGATGACCACACATTTGATGAGTTGAGACAAGATATGATATTAAAATATTATAATAAATTATAAACAAAAATACAGTAGAAAACAAGCTGCAAGAGAAAATGTATAAATCTAAATTGAGTCAATGCAGTTCCAGAGAAACAGACACAACTGGGAAAAGAAATAGGAAGTAGAATTACAAAATACAGAATTCACCGGGGTGAAATGTAGTGTCACAACATCCTATACAAAAACCCCTAAACTTTTCTTAAGATGGTACCAAGTTAAAAATGTTGTTGTGTGAATGTGTGTGTGTGTGTCTGTGTGTGTGTTTGTGTGTTTGTGTGGGCAGATTTGCAACATCATGATTCTAAAGTCTGAGAGGTTCTCAGAACTTTTGAGATATTCATCTGCCAAAAAGGAGCTATAAAATTTACACAGATTTGCACAAGTACAGATACATACAGAAAACAAGTGCACATGCAGAAGGCAAAGGCAAGTAAAATGCAATTCAGGTCTGAGCATCAAACACAACTGACCACTACTAATGGACAATGCAATGCAACTGACCACTCCACAAGCACACAATCACTCATTCTCAAAATGCACATTACGGATTACCAAACTATAAATTTATGTTACCTAAGAAAGCAATACAACAAAATACAATACAATTTACGTGACATAGCATCAGCTGGTTTACCTGATGCAGCTTTTGTAATAAACAACAACACTGAACCTCTACAACAGTCTGTAAGCCACAGTATGGCTGAGATCAATACAACTGCTATCTGGCATATATATATATATGTGTGTGTGTATATATATACATATATATATATACAAGCTGTGCCCTACAGCTGAACGCCATTATGATCACACAACAACCCATCAACATTATCCACCACCTGCCAATGGCAAAAGAAACAGCCTCTTCCTCTCCAATCAACATCTCTTTCATTTTTTCTTTGCACAGTCTATTTACTACTCAGCAACTTCTATAGCGCCAGCGTACAATGCACAGGATCAAAGGATGGCGCACCAAAACCAATGTAAGTTAGAAGAGAAGAAGAGCAGTCCCATAAGCTAGCCCCAAGGCAGTCACAGGTATGAAGTGTTAGTGGTTTCATTTTCTTAGCCTCAGCATACGAGGGTGGGTGTTCAGTACCCTCCCTCGTCTTCTCATCTTCTTTAAATGTAATGTAAAGCCTCGACATTTCTCAGCGTCACAAAAAGCTGCATTAAGGAGACTAGCTTATCACTGGTGCTATATCAAATCAAGTGCGTAAAAGCCAGGTTGCTTGGTCCATTTTGGTGCTAGGTCAGAATCCAGGGAGGTCAAGCCATAATCAGGTCAATTTGCTTGGTCCATTTCGGTGCCAGGTCAGAATCCAGGGAGGTCAAGCCATAATCAGGTCAATTTGCTTTGTCCATTTCGGTGCCAGGTCAGCATCCAGGGAGGTCAAGCCATAATCAGGTCAATTTGCTTGGTCCATTTCGGTGCCAGGTCAGAATCCAGGGAGGTCAAGCCATAATCAGGTCAATTTGCTTTGTCCATTTCGGTGCCAGGTCAGCATCCAGGGAGGTCAAGCCATAATCAGGTCAATACTCTGAAGGAAAGTCCACAGGGACAAAAAAAGCTTACAGTAGATAAGCCAACTGGAAAAGCAAGTCTTGAGCTCAAACAAAATTACACAACTGGAAAGAATGAATAGATTTGCCAGGGTAGAATTCCAAAAGTTAGGAAAATGTTCAAGTAAGTCATTTTCTACTTGAAATCAGTTCCCATATTCAGTCAAAAACCATTCTGGATGTTAGAATGCAATGCACTCCTGGTCAATGAAATCACAAGAGAAAAGAAGCTGCACTATACCGTATAACAGCAGACACTAGGTGCACTCGGACAGTTCATCTGACCATAATGTAAAGCAACCAATAATTTATATAGCACCGCTTCATGACATCTGTTCAGAAGCACCCATCCATCTGCCCCAGGCAAAAGAAAATGCCTTTAAAAGGGAGAAACAGAAATAAATATCACAGAAACACACACACACTCACATACACACAAACCTCACACACAATAACTGTTGTGACCTGCAGCCAGACAATCAGAGTGACCATTGTAGCTGCTGATCAAAGTGTCTGTGCAGCAGACAGTGTCTGATACTATGTCCATGTATGTAAATTTGTATGCATGTATCTTACATTTACGTAAAACATTTTAGAAAATGTATTTTATAAATGTTGCCATAGTTTCTATGACCATCTTAGCCACATTACTTGTATATGACTAAAACGTTTAACGAAAACACATACAGAGATAATAAATAAATAATAAATAGTCAGGAGATAGACAACGAGACAATAATGCTCTAATAGAAGAGACACGACAACAACACATCAGTGTCTGAAATATCTTACGTTTCTGATTGCCATCCGATGATAGCTGATGACCATGAAAGATGTTACTGGGCGCAAAACAAAAGACCTGTGAACAAATAAAAAATAAACAGACTTAAACATTAAACAAAGTGTTCTGCTAACGTAAGCATGTGAACTCTATCCACCTTTTGCACAGCAAAGGTCTTGAAAAACAGAAGTAATGGAAACAGAATGGCTGAAAATATGCACGAGAAAGAAAACTTGAAACTTCTAGAACCATTCAACACTTTCACTGATTCAATGTTTATTATAAGTTTTGGAGACGATTTTCTGTATTCCACAGCTGAAATATTCTTGTTGTAAACTGTATTTCAGAATAACTAACATTCAAAAATTTATGAGACGACCTCAATTTTGAAAACTGAATCAATTTCCAACAATTATCAACAGGCAAATACTCTAATTAACACAGAAATAGTTTAAAAGATGGGCTTTTACAAGAGGAACAAAAATGGTCTAAAATAAAATACAGAGAACATGTCAAATAAGGAAACCACTATCCGATTAAACGAGAATTCTAAAAATCCGAGCAGAAGTTTCAGAAACATTAAATCGAATGAATTAAATTAAATCGAAAGAAATGTGTAAGTCACCACCTTGTCTGATGGCAAGAGAGGAAAGTCGTCTGGAGGATTCGTGATGACGTAGCGTTTAGAAGACGCAGCGATCATCATGCCTCCTGGAATATCTCTCAGACGATAAAGCCCAACACACAGAATGCCATACGTATGCAGAGCACTCACAAACAGTTCCCCATAGGATGATCCATCCTACATGAAAAATACGATACATTGAATTGGACAGATTGATAGATAGATAGACTGAAGGACGGATGAATGGCTTGGACAAATTGATGGACAGATGGATGGTGGGTGGGTAAAGTTGATGAATGAATGATGGTGGGTGGGTAAAGATGAAGATGAATTATGGGTGCATTGATGGTTGGATGGTTCGACAAATGAACTGATTGATGCATTGATAGATGATGTGTGGATGGATAGATGGATGGTGGGCATATGGATAGATGGATGGATGACAGATGAATTGATTTATGTATTGGTGGATGGTGGGTGAATGGACAGATTTATGGGTGGATGGATAGATGAATTGATTGCTGTATTGAAGGATGGATAGATGGATGGTGGGTGGATGAATACACGGATGGATGGACAGATGCACTGCATAGACTGATGAATGTGGGTGGATGAAATACTGGATGGAACAACATATCCGCAGATCTGGCTTCGTTAGGAAGAGTATATTATTAAATCGTTCATTCTCAGCAAATCTGATCACTGACTGACCAAAGCTATGCAGAGAAAAAACAAACAGGTCAAAGGGCACATGCAAAGTCCCACCAAAAGGTGGCCTATAGGTCAGGTCTAAAGTTTCTCTAGGTCAAGTCAAAAGATGCCCTAGGTCAGATCAACAGTGTTTCTAGGTCAGGTCAAAAGAGGTCAAGAGGCAGACAGACCCTGAAGTGAAAGGGTAACTGACCGCGAACTGAGTAAATGGCCCTTTGGCAAGTGGAATCTGCATGACGCGACATCGACTTCGGTTCATCAGGGTTTCTGTCGTTGCATACCCTCCTCTCATTCCCACCCCTTCTGCCAGGATCTGCTCCAGCTCAGGAGTTGCTCCACCCGTTATCAGAGTTCGAATCAGAGTCAGTGCACTGTCGTTGAAATACGTCTGTAGTAAAGCACACAGTAATCACAATTTAACTTAATTGCTATTTAACGTAATTGCTGTTTAACGTAATCACTACTTAATGTAATCGCTATTTAACATAAAAAATTGCTATATAACATAATCGTTATTTAATGTAACTGCTATTTAACATAATCACTATTTAACATAGTTGCTATTTAACATAATTACTATTTAACATAATTGCTATTTAACGTAATTGCTATTTAACATAATCACTATTTAACATAATCGCTATATAATATAATGCACATAATGAATAGTCTGACGTTACCTAGTTCCGGGAGAGTGCAAACATTCAGCGTCCTCTCCATGTTACAAGAATCTCCAACCAGCACTCTAACCAATCAGCTTCCATCTTGAGCAAATAATTTTGTTGTGGAGGAACTGAATGACTTACGGTACTCATAAGGGAGTCGAGGACACTGACTGCAAACGCGGTTCCACAGGCAAACGGCTGAGTCATGTAAAGCTCTGTGTCAGGGTCATCGTCATCGTCCTGATCTAAGAACTGGACGTTCGCGTCATTACCTTATCCAGAATAAACCAGAAAAACAATTAAAATTTAAGACTTCAACAAATTTTATACTAAGACCCTTAAGTAGCAAATTTTGGTTGTACTTTATCTGTAGTTGCAAACTAATTTCGTGTAAGATAATCAGAAATTCATCTGGCACCAGTTATGTGAAACTTGTAAGTGATACACTCCTGATCAAACAGTCTTATTCTTTTCCTTTCTCTGTCTCTTTCTGTATGTTTCAAGGTAAACCTTGACCACATGGCCCCCAAGTAATGAACTATGTCTATGTGTACCATTTGTCATGAATAAATGCTCTAAAAAAATGCATTTATACACAAATGCAATGAACACTGAGTTTGCCAATATCGATAAACGACTTTAAATAATCTCACAGTAGTAGCCAGTGCTTGACTTTAACTCTAGCTTATTAAAAAGATCCAATTAACATTGTTAAACACTGTCTAATTTAACACTGCTGAAGTTAAAGTGTTCATATATTAGTTTATTTACAACCACGTTTATTAAAACCCGCACGAGTAGTAGTCCCTCTGCCCCTAGACCTCTTTTGACCTGACCTAGAAAAACTGTTGATCTGACCTATGGCAAATGCAATGAACACTGACTGATGCCTTGTACCTTATGAAAAAGGCGCCATAGAAGTCATTACATCATTTTATTACCCAACAGTTGTGACATCAGTGGACTACAAGACCCATCCGTTGAATGCACTGCACCTAACAGGGTTGGAAACAGGTGCTAGTAGTTGCCTTGTCAACGTCTTCTGATCAATAATGCACAAAGACAAAGACAGATTTCTGTAGCGTCTCATTACTTCCCAGTTCATCGTCATCTGTCGTCTGACAAAGGCTCTGGAAGAGGAGAGGTGTCGCAATCAGCTGGATGGATGACCCATTGGTGCAGTTCAATTACACGTACACCGGAAATTTGCTACAACATTGTCTTAGTAAGCCATGCCACGGATCGCCTTATAATGGGGCCATGTTATAATAAGGTCAATTTCTACAGCAGAATTAAAATACGAGATCCATGTCTTGTTCATAACAGAATTCGAGTAATAACAATGCACATTTAACGATTCTCCATTGTACAAAGGGCAGACTGGGTGAAAAGAGAAGATACAGATGCCTTCTTAGCTCAACAAGTGGAAAGGAGAAATGACTAACGTCATGTGTGGCCCACTGGTGGTTATGTATGTAGCACAAAGTTTTACATAAGGACATGGGCACACTCAGAATTTCGTGCATGAGAGACAAAACACGATACCCCGGACACACTGTCGCCTCCCCATCTGGGTTCAAAGTGTTCAGATGTAAATTCCAGAAGAGGTCAAGCACCCCCCATATTGTCCTTATGTACAACAGGCACTCATTTTCATTTATAATCCTTGTACATATGAACAAAAAATTAATCATCAAATGCACCCAATAATTTTTTCTAACAGTTTACGAGCTCACTATCCAATTTCTTTCAAGAGTAATTGTGGTTTAACACATAGCTTTTACTTCTGTATAATGATTTCTACGAAGGCTATTCAGAGGTTAACTCACCTAATTCCGTTATCATCGGAATATCTGAACCAGACTGAACCACCTGTTTTTCATACTTCACGCCTGCGTTTCCCAAGGCATCAGAACCTGGAGGTAAATACCCTAAAAGTGACAACAGTTATAAACCACACCCATAGGTAAATGTATTCCCTCTTCCTTGGGGCTCTCATGTAAGCCTTGGGGCTCTCACCATAGGATGATCCATCCTACATGAAAAAATAAGATAAAATGAATTAGGCCTATTCGAGTTCTAATGACGTGTACTTGTAGTCGTGGATTTTACATGATCGATGCATGGATGGACTGATTGATAGATAGACTGACGAATGAATGAATGGATGATTGGGTAGATATAAACTGAAAAATACAGTTAAGGTGATGTAATGAAATGAAACGAAGCCTTTCTTCTGCCTGATAAAATCCTCTCTAGGTATTTCTTCGTAGATCAAATGGTGTTAAAACATCTGTAGGTAAAAAGTACTAAAAGTCCCATTAACAGACTGTTGCATATATAGATACTATCGAACCACCTAATGAAATTGCATCCATGTAAGAATTCATCTCATATTCAGAGTTCCAGGAAGAACAATCTCATTTTATTTCGGATATTTCTATAGCGCCTCCTCAAGTCTACTACTACTCAGAGGCGCTCCCGACTACAGCACTGATACTGTGTCGGAGTTTTCACGCCGAAGCGCCACGAGCAATCGCGAGTGAAGGACTTGCCCAAGGTCCGTATGCAGCGGCTAGAGTGGGATTCGAATCTGCAACCCTCCGGTCACAAGGCGTCGAACTTACCACTGAGCCTCCATGCCCAGTCTCATGACAGATAAACGGGCTGATATGACCACACAACATGATCAAGGTTCTGATCACTGTTTCCTTAGGCTGCATCTCTGTCGCAGTGTACGAAAAACCTGCTTCGTTGCGACAGAGCAACAATGTTACTAGATCAACAATTTACATTAAAAAAATTCTTTAATTATTCAGTATGTTCACAGAATATACATGCCTAAATTGCCATCTATTGAAGCCTGCAGGAGCCCCATTGTGCCATCGAAAGTCATCGCTTTGATGTTCAGCGAGCACAAGATGGCTTCTTTGTCCACCAGGTTGCTGTCGTCCATGTTCGACTTGCGTGCCGACAGAATGACACACATATCACATAGGTTTATGTTGACTGCTCGAAGGTTGGCTCGGTTTAACGGCGACCCCTAAGAACAAAATCATGGATTCAGACATCTAAATGCTACACCTGCATGCTATAAAACTACACTAAACAAAAACAGGAGACACAATAACAGTAAAAAAAATTAAAGTATTCATAAAACAACACCAAGAACAACATCAAAAGCGCAGTTCTAAGAGAAGAACTGCCATCTAGGGCATTCTCCGGGGTCCTGTCGTCTGGAATGACCTCCCTCTTTCGCTTCGCTCTGTCCCTAGGGACCTATCAGGTACTTTCTATGGCCTTCTTAAGACCTTTCTTTTGACCGGGCCTGGGTCAGGAGCGCCTCTGAGTCGATTTCTTGAAGAGGCACTATATAAGTTTATTATAGATACGATAGATAGATAGAGCTAGGCGGACTCCAAGCAGGCCCGTAGCCAGAGACAAAATCAAGACGAGGCAAACCCTCCCATCCCCGTCCCCTGCCCTTCCGTCCTATCCGCTTCCCTATCCTTACCTCTCCTCCCTTTTTGCCCATTCCCCTCACCTTCCCATCCCCTGCCTTTCCGTTCCGTCCAGTCCCCACCCTTTCCCAGCTTCCCCTTCCCAAACCCTTCCCACGCCGTCCCTGGCCCTTAAAGTGGGAACTGTGAGGATTCGGGGGTATTACCCCACATTTTTTTATACTGTAGATCAGTGGTTTTCAACCTTTTTGCACTGACGGAACCCTACGCAAAGCACTCACTTGCTCGCGGAACCCAGCGCGTTTCACCTTTCACATTTTTCAATAAATAAATATTGTAACCTGTAGTATGTTAACTTGTAACTTATATGTAAAATTTTCAAATCGCTCCATAGCCATAGCTGTTCCTCCTCTCTGGAATAAATTCCAGCAAGAATTACGACAATTATGTGACCCATATGAAGAACTGACCAAAACCTCACCTCGAGATCATTAGGTCCCGCGGGTCTTTCACTCAAAGCTTAAACACTGCTCTCTCTTTCAGAAATCATCCCGATTCCTCCTCTTCCCCTTACTTCCCTCGTCGCTCCAAGTCTCAGCACCATCCACCTTAGCCGTCTAAGCGTCTGTCTGCCTCACCCCGCTATATGATATCTTGACCTGGAACCGATTTTGATTTTACCTGCCTATCAATTTTTTACTGAGCGCATGTGATTAAGCTGGTTCCTGCGACTTAACTGTTTGGGCACTGTAGAAATCTCGAGATTGCGGCTACAATTAATCATTAATGTTGGGATAATATTTAGATTTTAAAATTTTAAACTTTGAATATCGTTTCTAGCAAGAATGACTGAAAGCTGTGAAGAAATCTGTTCATTACTCATCCTTTTGTGAATTCATTTGGTGTTTTTTATTTGAACTCCGGCGGAACCCCTGGCCGACGCTCGCGGAACCCTAGGGTTCCGCGGAACCCCGGTTGAAAACCACTGCTGTAGATGCTCGTACTTGAGTTTTAGAGCATTTTAAAGCCAATAAAAGCAGCATTTTGTATGCCTAAATATGTTTTGGAATGGTGTGTAAAAGTCTGTCTGCAATTATGATCATACCTGATTCCTGAAACCGAAGCAAATTGAAATTTCTGAAGTAAACATTACATTATTGTGAATTTTTGCAAGACTCTAATTGTGTTGTTCAACTTGTTCTAACTTCTATAGGCCTATAGGATGTATTAACACAGTTCAGTTTACTACATAACAAACACTATGCAAGTTGTGTTACACAAGAAAATGTAATGTAACAAAAATGAAAAGTTAGTTCTTAATATTCGACAAAAAACAGAGAAGTAGTCGTTTTACAGGTCGTCGACTTATCATGATCTTGTTCTGTAGCCGACTAAATCTTCTAGTCCAAGTTTAGTTGAAGTTATTAAACTTAATTCGTAATAATTATGATTAAAAAAAACAGAGAGCTAATTTTTTAAGGGCCACTGATCTGAGTGGCGCTACATAGGCCTAAGTGTTCGGTTATAATTACAATTACTTACGATTACTGGAACTAACGAAAGAAAGCAAAATGACGATTTGAAATTGTATAGACGGGTCCATAGTTGCCTATAGAATGCGTTCGTACACATAAAGGTCAGCAGGGATAACTCGTTAGTGTTATTAGGCCAGACGCTTGGAGTAGAAACTAGACAAGGGAATTGTAATCGTATTCTGCAAACTTCTAAAGCGCCACTCGAAGGCCAAGCACAGAGCACCAGCCTATTCACGAGCTCGACATCAAATCAAAGATGGTTTCCAGAGAGTAGTCAAAAAGAGGTCCGAGTCCGGTTTCTAGATAGCCAGATTAAGAGGGAGGCAGAGAGGCTGTTAAGGCGGGTGTCGTTACGGGCGAGACATGGAAGGCGGAGGATCAGGTGCGTCAGGGTAGGAATACTTGAAAAGGCGAGACTTCAGTTTTGAGTGGAAAGCCTTGGGTGATAAAGGAACATGAGGAGAATGGAGGACGGGTTGTGATGATGGAGGAACTGAGAAACTGCGGAATTCAGGGGAGATCCTTCCAGAGGCCTGGTGCTTTGTAGGATATGGCTTAGTTGGAGAACTTTAGATGAGTAGTGACCGGAAGGCGAGAAAGACTGAGATAGGAGGAGGATCGGGTGGAGCGGGTTGCCTGGATGGTGAAGAGATCACGGAGGTATTTCGACTGGGAATATTGTAGGGAGTTGTAGATTAGTGATAGGACTTTGAGGTGGATTCGCTCTGAGATTTTAGCAAATGGAGTTATTTGAGCACAGGAGTGATATAATGATGTTTGGACGTTCCAGTGACAGCCCTGGCTAGTGAGTTTTGGGATCGTAATCGTAATCGTAATCTCAAAACTTCTAACGCGCCACTCGAAGGCCAAGCGCAGGACACCTGCCTATTCACGACGAAGACGTTTGATTTGGGTGGATTCAAGGTTGAGGAAGAGGAAATTGCAGTAATCAAGCTTTGAATGAACAATGGAGGTTGCAGTAGTGGAGGCAGATTTTAAGGTCGAACATGGGCCGGATGCATCGGAGGTCAAGAATGTGCATGAAGCAGGTACGCGAGAGGTTGGAGATGTGGTTAGAGGAAGAGGTATGGATCAAACGCAATACCAAGGTTGCTGTCGGGGGAGCCAGAGGTGAAGGTTAGACGATAAATTAGTCGATATGTATATGGACTATTTTTTTATACCGGATATTTCTATAACGCCTCTCGAAGTCAACTACTACTCAGAGGCGCTCCCGACTACAGCATTTGATACTGTGCCGGAATTTTCACGCCGAAGCGCCATGAGCAATTGCGAGTGAAGGACTTGCCCAAGGTCCGTACGCAGCGACTAGAGTGGGATTCGAACCTGTAACCTTCCGGTCACAAGGCGCCGAACTTACCACTGAACCACCACGCCCCACTACATGTATGGAAGGGTCAGAGATTTTCTTGATTTGATGATGAAATCTGTTTTGGAAGGGTTGAGGCAGAGGAGATTGGAAGACATCCACTGTGAGATTAGGTTAACCACGTTGAGTAATTTGTGATGGAGGTGGATAAAGAGCTTGGGGAGAAGGACATAGAGGCCTAGAGTTGGGTGTCGTGTGCGTAGAGATGGTGGTCAACAGAGGAGGATTTTACGAGATGGCTTAAAGGTGTGGTATACATGATGAAGAGGAGTGGACCCAGGACGGAGCCTTGAGGGACACCACAGGAGCCGGAGAGAGGAAGGGGTTGCGAGCAGTGGCTGGAGGCTTTAACAGAGAAGGATCGGGAAGACAAGTAGGACTGGAACCAGAGTAGAGCAGTGTCAGAGATGCCAAACCAAGAAGATAGTCGTTGAAGGAGGCTGTGATCCAGGGTGTCAAATGCTGTGTAGATGTCGGGAAGACAGAGGCAGGAGACTTGTTTGTGGCTGACGGCAGTGACCAGTTTATTGTACAGAGAAGCAAATAGGTTTCTGTGGAGTGGTGTTTAGTGAAGCCAGATTGATGGGGGTTAAGAAATGAATTAGAAGATAGGTAGCCGTTTAGCCGAGCATGGACAATTCGTTCAGTTAGCTTAGATAGAAAGAAAAGATTGGAGACGGGACGGTAGTTGCATGTAGATAGGTTTTCCTTGTCAAGATTTGCTTTTTTGAGAAGGGGAGTGACTTGAGAGTGCTTAAAGGCCATGGGAAGTTGCGGTAGAGAGTGAGAGGTTGATGATTTGGTGATTAAAGCAACCAGGACAAAGGCACAGTCTTTTAGAAGAGAGGTGGGGATAGGATCAAGTCCGTATTGCTTGTTGGGTGAAGAGTTTAGGAGGAGTGACACTTCTGCTTCAGAGGCGGGAGAGAGAATTTGGAACGATGACCGAGAGTTAGGAGTAGGGTTGATAGAAGGGGGTGAATCAGTGCTGGAGGACGCAATTGGGTCCGTGTGTCTATAGAAGAGATTGAAATACTCCATTATTCTTTACACGATATCTTAATTATCATGTCGAAGTAAGACGAGGCAGAGAGTGAGAGGTCGCCTCGTCTTGCCTCGTCTTGAGAATTAAGACGAGGCACTCGCCTCGTCTTGCCTCTTACTGGCTACGGGCCTGCTCCAAGACAGTATGAAGTGTTAGTACCGGTAATTTTCTTAGCCTCAGTATAAGAGGGCAAAGGTCCAGTCCTTTCTTTCAAAACTCATATTCTCAATGACAGTGCACGGTCAGTTTGGTCGGCCAACATGATCAGTGTACTCATTTTATAGCCACGTTTGATAGGGGTGCATGTGTGGAGCAGAATTTCTGTAAACATCTTTCTGCCCTGGCTGGGATTTGAACCTCTGACCTCTAGTCTGACAGTCCAGAACACAGGCTCACCACCAGACACCCCAACAAAACATGAATAAGGCAACAATACCACAAAGTAACAACGTGTTCCGCGTTGTTCCTTTAGAGTCATTCCTAGACTATAACTGGCCAGGAAAATCAAATCGCGTGATGAAATTATAAAACGACTGATACAGACTAAACTCACGCTGAGAATGTTGATTTTCGGAAAGTTACACAGGTTCTTCCACTCTTTACGTAGGTACTCCTTGTCGCCAACAATTACGATGTGCCGTAACTCGCTGTAGTGGAAATTACTGGCTCGTAAAGGCATTACCAGATTACGCAGGCCAATCAGAGGCGAGTGGGCATCAGCAAAAAGACAAACGATCACATGGTTACTTAGGACTGTCATGGCGGCCTGGTCTCGATCCTAAAATTTAAAACAATCAAGTCGAGTCACATGATTCCATGCAAGAGCATTTCATTTTGTACTAGGAATGATCAAGTTATGCCTCTCAACTGACATCAATGGCCTCATTTGGCATAATGGTAATCTCGAGATTTCTTCAGCACCAAAACAAAGCTAGGTTGTGGGAAACATGTCGATGATTACTAACTTACTTTTTACATTCATACAATACAACTACTGGTATAAATTATGGTCTACTGCTGATTTTTAGTATAACTGCTAATGATTTGTAAGTAAACTGTTTGTCAGATAAAGCATATTGCAGTTTATTACCGTGAATAAATCAAAATTAGCGTTCAAAGATTGATGTAATGACGAGACAATGAGGATTAAATCAGATAACAATTAAGATTAAAACTAACGATGAGACAGGTGCCAAGAAGCTGTTCAGGGCACCAGTGGAACATTCCCGTTGAGTCGTACTTTCGCTGATCGGCAGTGGAACCAGTCTGGAAATCTTTTGATGATTCCTTATCGCTGTTTCCTATCAACTTCTGAGGCATCAGAAGAGGACTTGATGACCTGAAACAAACATAAAACCAAGTAATAGGATTAAATTACATATTTACATATACTTCTCTATAATGTGTTTGCATGCATTAGAATATTTGTACAGCACCTTTAAAGAAAATCATAAAGGTGCTGAAACCTGGTTATCTAATTATAATTTTTTATTATTATTATTATTATTATTATTATTATCGATGACGTCATCTAAAAGGTAGGGTTTCAAATGTACAGTTATTATCATTATTATTATTATATAAAACAAATTTATTTCTTCATACAGCCAACATTATTAATATTATTATTACACATTAATTAAGTGCCATTATCTAATTACCAAGCGTCAAGCCGAGCAAAGGAAAGTATCCCTACAGAGTAACCTTCTTAAGGGAGGCTCGAACCCACAAAGTCCACATTATGAGGCGAGCGCTCTAACCAGTAGGCTACTGTGTCTCACCAATCAGCTTCCGTATCCCATCTAACAGATCTGAAAAGGTGCATCTAATGGCTCTGTGAGCATTCTTTACTTTCTTTCGCTGCTTTTTTAAAGAGTCAAAGACAAATAAATGTGCAGGAAAGAAGCACTCGCATGCCATATTTATCCAAATATGGATAAAATATTTTCTGCAATGGAGTAGGCACTGAAGGAAAATAATTAGTCACAAGAGCAACCTGAAAAAATATGTATGTGCTGTGTGCATGCTCTACGAGTAGTTGCAGTTTAATGACATTGTGTGATGATAAAGATCATCAGCATCTCCCTCCTCCTTTATACAGGCTTGGGACTGGCACTGCCAGAGTACGAGCAGTGGCGAAGTTACGCTCTAAGACACCTATATGGAGGAGTTCAAAGCCCTTAGAAGCGCTGAACACGTTTGACTATCTGACTAATCTAAATGACGTAAACTGAAAATGCAGTTTTAACAAAAACATCCAAACCCATTACTCCGAACATTAGCACGTGCAAGATTAAATCTGCTCGCAGTTGTTTCTTAGACATATCAACACTGAAATAATAATATTCCAGATAAAAAGCATCATTTATTATTTTCAGTGCAAACGCTAAAAATACATGCACAGTAACCACCTCGTCGATGCTCAAACCTGAGCAACATGTTTACAATCGAGATCTAAACTGATCGGCCAGGTGTCACACGTAATACATCATCTATCACATACATCTATTCGATTATCAGCTCTGTTATGGTAATTCTAGTGTAGCAACTGGCATCCGCTAAGACCCTTATGACAGATCGGTACTCCGGATGATTGATCCAAGACGCACGGCGACGGAACATTGCCTCCAGAAACGGATGATGGATGAATTCCAGGATTGTTTACCTGTACACATTGTTCCATCCGACATCTTGTGAATGGTGACACGTACGAAGATTAAACCCATCGACTTGTAAACAATTCAGGGTTCGATAAATAATGAGACTGTATAGTACTCCGCGCTGGGCAAATGGTAATCCGATGGAAATCCTAGACTAACCTTTTGTTTGGTGTTGCATTCCATCTTTCAGAGCCATTGTCTACTGACATCCCTTTCAGGCTGGAACTACAAACAGTTGTGACCAAGTCTGAGAAAAACGTTGGGAAAAATCAAAACTCGGTTTGGTTTGAGCTAGAACTATGAATAAATAAGTGACAACCACGTGCTTCAATCACATATAGTAACATCAAAATTTTTTTAGAGGAGTAGGTCTCTTCATGGATACTTCTGGGAAATCATGATTTAAAGTGAGTTTGCCATAAGTTTGCTTAGCTCTTTTGTGTGTATTAAATAGATTTTTCATGTGCAAGATTAGTTTTACGCTAAGAACTTTCACATGAGCCCTACTCAGTGCTTTTTGAAGAAAAAAGGATCCGGAACTGAACAATAATGGAAGGGCTAAATCGAAGGTGAATCCTGAGAAAAACGGGAGGGGTGGTATTTGGGGAGGGGTCTCGGTTAGACCCTCCTCAAGAAAATTGTTGACATCACGTTAAATTAAAATAACTAAATTATTTTTTAATAGCTGAAAAAAGGTGCCAGAACGCCATTCCATATTGTTACGGCAGAGAAAAGCACTGGCCCTAAAAATTCAGTGAAATATCAGGCATGAATGCAAGTCCATATTTAAAAACTAGAATAATAATCGACACACACTACTCACTGTTAGGGCACACAGTAAATATGTCAATATTTTGTTGCAAGGCACAATTATGACCCAAACTGAAAATAAAATACTTAGCAAAACGCTATACATGGACCTGAAGTATGTATAAGCAAAACAGTAAAGAACATAAATATGCAAAAAATTGCTATAACCCACTTTCTGCCTACCGGTACTTGCCCTCTGAGCACGTTTCTCAGAAATTAACTTTTGCAAGGGGTTTCTCAGGCACAGTCATGACTGGACCATAAAGCTATACGGTCCAAGCTGTTTGCCTATTTCATGTATGCTAAAGACTGTTTTTCTTCAAGTAACTGGACAACGTAAATCAGCTGTACTGCTGGAGAATCCCCTAATGAGCTTTCTGCAGAAAGGTTCTGGGTAGTTAAAATAACGATCAACTTCTTTATGGCCAGTCTGCATACAAAGTCTCTTCATCTGGGTGACAAAGATTACAAAGAGTGTTGCTAGCTAAATGAAAAAGATTAAAATTTCCTGCACTACTTTAATTCTATAATGGAGATATTGGTGAATCAGTGCTCATGAATAAGCTGTTCCCTGCGCTTACCTTTCAAGTGGTTCTCTAGAAATTTGGAGTTTACAATTACGACTATGAACTCGACTACTCATAACACAATATCCGTGGTAGACTGATAGGCAGTGAACAAAAAGATGTCATCAACAAAATGATCCAGTTACATGACCACAAGACAAAAGAAAAACCTGACAAGAATAAAAAGGTTGATGAATATGAATGATGATGATGATGATGATGATGATGATGATGATGATGATGATGATGATGATGATGATGATGATGATGATGATGATGATGATGATGATGATGATGATAACGACAATTTATATGGCACCGTAACGCGGCCATACCGCCACAAGGGCGCCTGAATGGGGTAGATTACTAAGACATCCTATCATCAGTGCCATCATTGCTACCATCAGGTGGTGGGTGATTGCCGCTACAGCTGCTGCTGCTGATAATGATCATGTATCCTTCCTTCAGTTCCTGTCTTGTCTCTTGGCAACTAAATCTTGTTCTAATAGTATCTCTATCATACCAAAAAGACTCCATATGTTTGTTCACTTGAAAAGCTGCGATGGCAGACAGGACCATAAAAGGGCGCTTCGATTCTTGATATCCATCCCACCGGGGAGCTGTCAAGGGACCCATGGGACGGTCTAAGCACACATGGATCTGATTGGCGAGAGGGCATATCTACACTTGCTGAACTTTGGGATACACACAACCTGAAGATGAGCCAAAAACTCCAACTGTTGGCAGAGCTGTGGAACCAGCAACACTCCAGAGAGGGGCATACTAACGAAGAAGATGATGAAGATGACGACGACGATGATGAAGATGATATGGTATCTCTGGACAAACACCTATGACCTGAAGCAGTGCAAGCCGTTACGGTTGGTACCCTGCACTTAGCTTTTACACAGTGCTTTAGCAAACATTTACAATGATGACAACAATGGACGGTGATAATCTGAAGAGGATAACGATGATACATGCCTATGAAAAGACGATAGATTATTCTACACAGCCAATTTCTCACAGAAGACAGACTGTTTCAAGAAAAGACAAACATTGATACAACACACACCTTGACATTGATAATCCAACTTTCCTTGGAGTCTGTGGAGAGGATTTTGCAAGAAGCCTTGCAAATGGGCTACGAGCTGCAACACAATCAGAAAACAAGAGACGTTGCAGACGATCTTAATGTCACGCACTGCAAAGCCCTAAAAAGTTTCAGCAAATATCGTTGAACATTCCAAACTAACATTCACTTTTATAGAGGCCATTCGTTTGATTTTCAGTAGAGATGTGTTGAGGAGTTCTACCAGACACAACAAATACGATGGCTAAACAGACGTTTCGCATAGCTCAGCAAAGGGTATCAGAGGCTTTCACCTCCGGACGTTTCACCTCTAGGGCCTTTCACAAGTTCACATTTATAGGCCAGTGATCTAGTAACCCAGACAGCTTTATTAAAAGGTACAATATAGAAAATATATTGGAAAAATATTCAGCTTCAATTTTCTCAAATTAATTGCAGTATAGCAGGTAATTAAAGTAATTAAATGAAACAGAGCTGTAATGACATAATATTACAATAATATTACATTATTTAAAATCACTGAAAATTATTTATATTGTATATACATGTGTATATTACAGAATTATGGATCTATATCCAGAACTGAAGCTAACGATTCAGTGCCGCTAAGATTTCGTTGTGAATTGCATTTTTTAATGTGAAAACCCCGAGAGGTGAAACAGTAATAAAAGAACCTTACTTGAATTTGAGTTGGCTGTATAGGGATAAGCTCTTCGATTAAGAGCTACAACCATACAAAATCACACAAAGTAGATTCAATAAACACAAGTGGACTCGAATAGTTAACCCTCCTTAAAACAGTGAACCTTGTGACATTACATTTTTCAAAGAACGTTACCTTCGAGGGTTTCCCCAACAGGTTACGATCTTTGACGCTGGTTTCACTTGATGTGAACAGTGATTGATATCTAGTACATTTGATAATGGCTCTACAGCAGTCAAAAGATTAGACTGCATTCGAGAGTCATAACAAATACCAAGTAATAACGTGGTTGAGTTATAATGTGGTCAAGCTCTAGACCTCTATTAAAGCCACATTAAATTATGGATCCTGTACCCGATCATGTTACATTACTTTATACCAGATTTCTTGTTATAATGAACTCTGTTAAAAGGAAGTTCTGGTGTACTCATGAAGTATTTCACTGACTTACTATTGTAAAGAAAATTGTTAAGAACAAATCTGTTCATCAACTTCGATGATTTATTTAGTTACTTGGTCATGCAGGAACAATGGTTGAGTGTCTAAGATGCTGAACAGTCAATCCATAGGTCATAGGTTCAAATCCCCATCAGGATGGAAAGAAATTGCAAGATTTCTGTTTCACTAGTGCCCTCTAGTGAAACTGGCTATAAAACAAGTACATCTTCTGTACACTACCGAGATCAATCAGTCAGCAACAGAGACACTGGTCACCCACCCTCATGTATTGCAATTTAAATCTTTCATATGCCGAGGCTAAGAAAATGAAGTTGCTAGCACATCCTACACTTGTTATCTCTTGTGATTGGCTAGACGGTTGGTCTCACAAATTTTCTAAGATTTATTGCCAAATAGTTAACGTTTGAAAATTTTAATATTTACTAATAGACGTTCATTACCTATCAATGCTGTTGCTCCTTTTCGAAACATTTTCACTGAAAAATGCCAGTAAAGACACAAATTATCTATCATTTATGGTTTACCTATTTTTATTACTCAATTTCACTAGTATGAGCATGAACATCAAGGTATTTGCTCAACATTTACATCAACTTCTCTGCCAGCAGTTCATGGGCATTAGGTGTGACCCATGTGGGCTTTATACGGGAATATTGGTCCTATGCGTTCCGTGTGGGTTGCCGACAGGGAATTTAACAACAGTTGAAAATACGTGCTTACAATTATGACAGCAGTCTACAGCTTACAGGAGCCGCGGAGTTATTGAGTAGCTATCTTGAAAAGGCGCTATATAAATTCTCAGAATGAATTAATGAATTGTATGGATGGAGACTAGGGAGCATTTTTCCACCGATAACCGATTCCGCAAATATTTGTAGTTTGAATTAGCGCTTCAACGATTGTCTTGCGGAAGTTTCGGTTGATGAAATGGGATGAATGATGTCGCGAAATTTCACTGAGGTTTCGCCTGTTTATTCGCTGTGTGGCGCATGACGGTTTTCTGCTCGCCATACCTGGCGCCTCTACCGAATGTTTTGGAATGAATTTGTCAAGACACCTTTTTTACGTTAGCTAATGACAGATATAGGCTGACAAATTCGCTAACGAAACAAGAGTCCCGAACGCTGGAGATTCGCTGGACCTCAACACGTGCGCCGGAGATTCGCTGGACTTCAACGTCGCTCGTCTTCTCCGAAGTCTCGCTCTTCCCAGGAATGCTGAAGTCTCGCTTGATGCTGGAGATTTGTTCTTCACTTCGTTCCTCGCACGTACGCTGGAGATTTGCGCTTCGCTTCGTTCCTCGGACGTACGCTGAAGATTCACTGGATTTCAACGTCGCTCGTCTTCTCCGACTTCAACGTCGCTCGTCTTCTCCGACTTCAACGTCGCTTGTCTTCTCCGAAGTCTCGCTCTTCCCAGGAATGCTGAAGTCTCGCTTGACGCTGGGGATTCGCTTTCACTTCGTTCCTCGCACGTACGCTGGAGATTCACTGGACTTCAACGTCGCTCGTCTTCTCCGAAGTCTCGCTCTTCCCAGGAATGCTGAAGTCTCGCTTGACGCTGGGGATTCGCTCTTCGCTTCGTTCCTCGCTGGAGATTCACTGGACTTCAACGCCGCTCGTCTTCTCCGAAGTCTCGCTCTTCCCAGGAACGCTGAAGTCTCGCTTGACGCTGGGGATTCGCTCTTCACTTCGTTCCTCGCACGTAAGCCAGAGATTCGCCCGTCCCTTCGATCGTCGCTTCGCTCACTGTTCTTTTTCGTAGATACTTGTGAAAGACCTTTTGCCACACAGGCTAGGCCGGACCTTCTCAGAGAACATTGACCGAACGATTAAATTGTGTCAATATTAACTCGGGAAACTTATTTCTGAAAATGTCTTATGAGTTTAGATTAATGTGCACTTTATTAAGATTTTTCAAATTCTTTATCGGATTTTCCGATAATTTGAAGTCAATATCGGTGCTTATCGGTTTCCGAGCCAAGAATCTGTTACTCCCTATTAAGAAGGTCACAGTAAGAAGTAACTCCCATGGCTACCTTAAGAAGGTCACAGTTACTCCCATAGCTACCTTAAGAAGGTCACAGTTACTCCCATGGCTACCTTAAGAAGGTCACAGTTACTCCCATGGCTACCTTAAGAAGGTCACAGTTACTCCCATGTGGCTACCTTAAGAAGGTCACAGTTACTCCCATGGCTACCTTAAGAAGGTCACAGTTACTCCCATGGCTACCTTAAGAAGGTCACAGTTACTCCCATGGATACCTTAAGAAGGTCACAGTTACTCCCATGTGGCTACCTTAAGAAGGTCACAGTTACTCCCATGGCTACCTTAAGAAGGTCACAGTTACTCCCATGGATACCTTAAGAAGGTCACAGTTACTCCCATGGCTACCTAAAGAAGGTCACAGTTACTCCCATGGCTACCTTAAGAAGGTCACAGTTACTCCCATGGCTACCTTAAGAAGGTCACAGTTACTCCCATGGCCACCTTAAGAAGGTCACAGTTACTCCCATAGCTACCTTAAGAAGGTCACAGTTACTCCCATGGCTACCTTAAGAAGGTCACAGTTACTCCCATGGCTACCTTAAGAAGGTCACAGTTACTCCCATGTGGCTACCTTAAGAAGGTCACAGTTACTCCCATGGCTACCTTAAGAAGGTCACAGTTACTCCCATGGCTACCTTAAGAAGGTCACAGTTACTCCCATGGCTACCTTAAGAAGGTCACAGTTACTCCCATGTGGCTACCTTAAGAAGGTCACAGTTACTCCCATGGCTACCTTAAGAAGGTCACAGTTACTCCCATGGCTACCTAAAGAAGGTCACAGTTACTCCCATGGCTACCTTAAGAAGGTCACAGATACTCCCATGGCTACCCTAAGAAGGTCACAGTTACTCCCATGGCTACCTTAAGAAGGTCACAGTTACTCCCATGGCTACCTTAAGAAGGTCACAGTTACTCCCAAGTGGCTACCTTAAGAAGGTCACAGTTACTCCCATGCCTACCTTAAGAAGGTCACAGTTACTCCCATGTGGCTACCTTAAGAAGGTCACAGTTACTCCCTTGTGTCTACCTTAAGAAGGTCACAGTTACTCCCATGTGGCTACCTTAAGAAGGTCACAGTTACTCCCATGTGGCTACCTTAAGAAGGTCACAGTTACTCCCATGGCTACCTTAAGAAGGTCACAGTTACTCCCATGGATACCTTAAGAAGGTCACAGTTACTCCCATGGCTACCTAAAGAAGGTCACAGTTACTCCCATGTGGCTACCTTAAGAAGGTCACAGTTACTCCCATGGCTACCTTAAGAAGGTCACAGTTACTCCCATGGATACCTTAAGAAGGTCACAGTTACTCCCATGGCTACCTAAAGAAGGTCACAGTTACTCCCATGGCTACCTTAAGAAGGTCACAGTTACTCCCATGGCTACCTTAAGAAGGTCACAGTTACTCCCATGGCTACCTTAAGAAGGTCACAGTTACTCCCATGGCTACCTAAAGAAGGTCACAGTTACTCCCATGGCTACCTTAAGAAGGTCACAGTTACTCCCATGTGGCTACCTTAAGAAGGTCACAGTTACTCCCATGGCTACCTTAAGAAGGTCACAGTTACTCCCATGGCTACCTTAAGAAGGTCACAGTTACTCCCATGGCTACCTTAAGAAGGTCACAGTTACTCCCATGTGGCTACCTTAAGAAGGTCACAGTTACTCCCATGGCTACCTTAAGAAGGTCACAGTTACTCCCATGTGGCTACCTTAAGAAGGTCACAGTTACTCCCATGGCTACCTTAAGAAGGTCACAGTTACTCCCATGTGGCTACCTTAAGAAGGTCACAGTTACTCCCATGGCTACCTTAAGAAGGTCACAGTTACTCCCATGGATACCTTAAGAAGGTCACAGTTACTCCCATGTGGCTACCTTAAGAAGGTCACAGTTACTCCCATGGCTACCTTAAGAAGGTCACAGTTACTCCCATGGCTACCTTAAGAAGGTCACAGTTACTCCCATGGCTACCTTAAGAAGGTCACAGTTACTCCCATGGCTTCCTTAAGAAGGTCACAGTTACTCCCATGGCTACCTTAAGAAGGTCACAGTTACTCCCATGGCTACCTTAAGAAGGTCACAGTTACTCCCATGGCTACCTTAAGAAGGTCACAGTTACTCCCATGGCTACCTAAAGAAGGTCACAGTTACTCCCATGGCTACCTTAAGAAGGTCACAGTTACTCCCATGGCTACCTTAAGAAGGTCACAGTTACTCCCATGTGGCTACCTTAAGAAGGTCGATGTTTGTGT
Source organism: Allolobophora icterica (assembly GCA_963556255.1). Taxonomy (NCBI): domain Eukaryota; kingdom Metazoa; phylum Annelida; class Clitellata; order Crassiclitellata; family Lumbricidae; genus Allolobophora; species Allolobophora icterica. The sequence goes on along the minus strand of OY744610.1, from coordinate 45,363,898 downwards.
TGCTGCACTATTTTTGCAGCAGTGCTGCTGCATTATTGTTGACAATAATGACTGTGATGAAGACAATGATGGTGTTGATGTCGTACGAGATTGGCCATTTGGCGGAAATTCAGTTGAGTGAAAAATTATATCATTTAATTTCGTTAAATTTATAATGTTAATGTCGCAATCTTGTGGAAGTTGTTTGATCAAAAATTATAATATTAATCGCAATCTAATGGCAGAAGTAAATTAAGCGCTTGTCACCGGAAACGAAAATGAGCTCAGTAAACAAGTTCGAATTAGCGCTTCACACGATTGCTCGGTTGTGACCTTCTTAAGTTTCGGTTGATGAAATGGGATAAATATTAACTCAGCAAACTTATTTCTGAAAATGTCTGATGAGTTAATTAGGATTTTTCAAATTCTTTATCGGTCATTGAATTATCGGATTTTCCGATAATGAGATTTGAAGTCAGTATCGGTGCTTATCGGTTTCCGAGCCAAGAATCGGTTACTCCCTAATGGAGACCAAGAAGACAGCCACGATGTTTGTGCTGCTGCTATTGATTGTTGACAATAATGATTGTGATGAAGACAATGATGGAGGTGACGTCGGACAAGTACTGATCGTTAGATGTAAAATTGAAACACTGATGATACAGAAAGAGCCAGCCTCAAATAAAATCAGAACCGAGTTCTTGACACATCAATAGATGGCGCTGTTCGTGTCAGTCCTTTAACGCCTCATCTCACCCGAGGTTGATCACAGAGGAAACAGGAGTTCCAGCCATAAATCCACCGCCTTACGACCATCCTCCTAAGTGATGGATGGATCCTAGCGAGCGTCTAAATTACACACTGCCTCGGACATCAAACGTCAGCTTCAAATAAGGTTTTCGTTATTAGACATAGCGACGAGCACAGGTTACATGGTTCTATAGTAAGCTTCTAATTCCGCATTCCAAAGAAAAGCTCATTTCATAAATTTCTAATTCGCCAACTCGTCTTGTCATCCTCTCACACTAATGGAAACCGAAACGTGTAACCACCACGCGATGTATTCCACCCACTCACGGCAAGCACACTGACCAACTCCGGAACATAGGGCTCTATCATGCAACTTTGAGTAAGCTCAGACTAGACAGTGTGTACTTGTGATGGGCACGGAATGCAACCCAAGAGTGCCATAATGCTCTGTGATAGAACGGCATCAATAAAATGGGAAAATATATAATGGTGAAAATATTTTTTCTGTTAGCATTGGGGACGTACTGTAAGGCACATGACCCCAGAAGATGGTCAAGTGAATATCAGGATGTTAGGTAGGGAAGCATGCCTCTTTAAACCCATTACTACTAGACTCTTTTTACACGTACGATATCTTACATTTATAACCTCCTATCTAATTACATTTATCAAGCAACAATCTTAAATAACTAAGCTGCAGAGTTTCTCAAGATTTTTGCACTAGGCTAGCAACATTCATTCATTCACTCATTCATTCACTCATTCATTCATTCAGAGCACTCATACAGTGGCGGCGATCTTGTATTAAAGGTGGGGGGGATACTTTTGAAATGATCTGGTCAAAAAAGAGTTTTGAACTGATCTGGTCAAAAAAGAGGCAAACATTTTTTTCGCATGTGACATTTGTTGTAAAATAAATTGTAAAATTTTTTTTGACCTTTAATTGGTGTTTCTTCAAAATTTGGGGGTGGGGACAAATGTATGCGTGCCCCCCACTCTTAAAGGTGGGGTTCTTGTCCCCCTCGACCCCTCCGGGATCGCCGCCCATGCACTCATATAGCGCCCCTCAAAGATACCTACTTAGAGGTGCTCCCAGCCTAATTCCGATGATAAAAAATAACGGTTTTCAAAAGCTTGCGAAAGGTGTAAGCAGAGTTCTTAATTAAGAGAACAAGCAGATAGAAATAGGATAAGCTTGAGCCCACATGCTGATCATTGCAGAGCTATAAGCTACACTTCACTCTCTTGTAGTGCTATATATTTATCACAACAAAAACAGTCTCTTGGCTTCTGTGCTAATTAGGTCTTTGTCTCACCTGTGTGTAACAGGTGAGAAAGCAGCTAACCTCACAATTGATTGTGTTCTCACCTTTGACGAGTGTACCTTGAACGAGTTCATCTCTGCATTTGCAGACCAGAGGCATTATGGAACACCCACAAGCACTTATGCTACAGAGTTATAATAATTACATTATCACAGACTTAAATAAACTAGAGAAGCAAGACATTTCATAAAGGTAGACTTGCGTGTTTTGCAGCGACACTTCTTGATGGCTCTTACGTCCGTGGCTTCACCATGACACTGTTTACAGTAGTAGCACGCTCTAACATGAAGAGACAAATCTGTTTATTTGGAACCATCTGCCAAAAAGACCCAACATGTCAAATTCTACCCACATCACTGTCCTTGCTAAGACCGACTGTTTCACTCTGGCATGTGGGTGACTTCTTCTTAGCCCCCAGTGAACAGTCCTCAGCACCTCAGAATCAGACCTACTTACTTTGCATGCATAACAAGTGCCGTAAATAAATAAAATGTATCGTATCAGATACTTGAAATTATAACTAACAAAAGGTTAAAATAAATGACAGTGTGATGATAGTATCTCAGGGTTAGAACAAGATGCTGCTCTTCTTCTTCCTCCACCTCTTCTTCTTCTCCTCCTTCTTGTTTTTCTTCTTCCTCCTCTCCTCTTCCTCTTCTCCTCCTTCTTGTTTTTCTTCTTCTTCTTCTT
>OY744610.1:45202461-45360954 GCA_963556255.1 Allolobophora icterica | reverse complement strand
TTCTTCTTTCTCCTCCTCCTCCTCTTCTTCTCTTTGTTTTTCTTCTTCTTCTTCCTCCTCCTCATCTTCTTATCCTCCTCCTTGTTTTTCTGCTTCTTCCTCTCCTCCTCCTCATCTTCTTCTTCTCCTTCTTTTTCTTCTTCCTCCTCTTCCTCTTCTCCTCCTCCTCCTCATCCTTCTTTTCTTCTCTTCCTCCTCTTCCTCTTCTTCTTCTCCTCCTTCTTCTTCAACTTCTTCTTCTTCCTCCTCCTCCTCCTCTCTTACTGTTCCTCAACCTCTTCTTCTTCTTCTTCTAACACTAAGTGTTTACCTGCTCAGCGCTGTAGCGTCTTACAAGACGCCATACCAGTAATCAGATAAGCGTACAAATGCATCGAAACCTTCCCTGCAATGACCTATACGAATGTCTACGATTGACTAAGCTGTACCTTTTGACCTCATCTGCCGACTGGGCGATGAAGAATCCCTGGGTCGTCGGCTCAATCTTGACAAACGATCCTGGATTGATCGCAATGCTCGTGTCCAATCCATCCTCTCGCTTCGACTCGATCGCAATCAGCAACAATTTCAACTTCATGAAGCAGAGTCTGAAACATGCAAGCACGTTAAATGCCACCGGTCTCATCTTCCTCATGAATCGACGCTCTCGTTTCTGATTGCTAGGCTTTGACGGATGCGCAGACTATTTTCTGTTTATTGCATTTAAAAAGGCGCTCTATCATGTATGTAAGTGTGTTTCCACGGTGATCATTTAACCTTAACCCCGCTCGATTTTAAATGAGTTTATCACGTAGGATCATTCCCTGACACAGTCCATTTGAAGAGGCACGTCACCATTTTAGGACCATGCTGAAGTGAGGTACAAATCTCTTATATGTAATCGTGACTGGTATATGGAATGGCAACGCCTTCCTCAGGGGTGCTGTGAAATGTCACTGGCCTGGCTTGCTACATTGATTAGAGTGCACACCCCATATGCATCTGTGCATCAGGATGTTGGTTCGCATCTCGATGATGACTTATTTCAAACGGGCAGTGGTGTTGAAGGATCTCACCCGATCAATTCATTGAAAAACTGAGCAGGGTTGAGGCCATACGGTCGCTATATAAAAACGTCATTACATTTATATGTGCTCTGCTCATCTACCTAGGCGTCATCCATAAAGGACGTCCGCAATGAGGGGGAGGGAGGGGTCATCAAAATGCGGACAAATGCGGACAAGGGAGGAGGAAGGGTTATGACCAATGCGGACGTCCGCATCTAAATTTTTAAATTTGATAGATTTTAAAACACCACCTTGTTCAACCTTGCCTAAAAGACAAAGTCAGTGAGGTGATTGCCTAAACCCTCTTGCATGGTATAACCTTTACTGTGACCTGAAAGAGGCTTTTATTACTGCACATTCTGATATTAAACCCGAACTGTCACTTGTCACTTAAATGTGCACAGGCACTGTGGAATAATTGTAAAAATAAGGATGATCACATAAAAAATTGACTTTTGCTTGCGGACGTCCGCAAAGGGGGAGGGAGGGAGGGTAAGGTCAAATGCGGACAAATGCGAACAAGGGGGAGGGAGGGGTCCAAAGTAGGTCATATTTTGCGGACGTCCTTTATGGACGACCCCCTAACAACCGCCAGTAAGCAGATTGCCACTGAGGTCTTTTGTATAGTTCAACGACGTGGTCTATGTTGATATCAAAAATTAATTCTCATTCCCCAGACTTATCATTATTCAATAAGGCCGTCCGATTATCTTTGTCTGGCCATGCCTAAATCAAGAACTGTTCTTGGTGAACGAGCTTTTTTGGTTGCTGGACCTACTTTTTGGAACTCTCTCCCTGTGTCCGTGTGCTCTGCTAAGTCGCTTGTGTCATTTCATTCTCAATTTAAAACTCACTTCTTTCAAACTGCTTATCCACCATAGCTAGCTGCCTCTCTCTTTTACGGACTGATCTACTGGATATTAACCTGATTACGACTTGGTTTTTGTATGCCATCAGTTGATGCCTTGTGCATTAGACACCAGCACAATAGAAGTTACTAATTAAAATTACACGATGGTTCCAGACTTCAACACCCAGATAAAAGTAGTGAAGAGCTGACAAGTTGACGACTTGGTTACCATGCTCCATGTTTGTGGACCAGGTATGCTAATCCTAGTGCACAGAACTATCAAACAGACAGACCGATGGATTAGCACTGATCACCTTATACTGGATAATTAGTATCGATCAGCTTAACTCAGATTCAACCACAAAAGGGTCACGGAGTACATACCTTTTTGGGGAGCTATATAATTCTTTTCACAACAGAGAGTTTATGTCTGCGAGGATTCTAGCTACACTAGTGTTTGTTCTCAGCTAACATTGTTCACAAGAGTGCAGCCACACTCACGGACAACTATCCATGGCTGACAATGTGAACTGTCTGTGTCAGGTCTTGCATCCACCAGTGGTGTCAGTTTCAGTCAATACAGCTTAGCCTGTCGTTCAGCATGGCAACGACCTTATTCCAATCTTTTCTTATGAAGCGCCTGGACCACTGTAATTCCATCCTCGCAGGCCTGCCAGTGATAGAATACATCACCTTCAATCTACCTGACTAGTGGCGAAACAACCGAAATCCTCTCATATATCATCAGATTATATGAGAGAATCACTGGCTTCCTGTCCAGGAAAGAATTAAGTTCAAGAGCTTCATCCTTGGCCGGGCCCCAGCATACTCAGCCAACTGTTTACCCATGGAGATGTCCTGGTCCTTTGCTGCCGTCCATCAGAACGAAAACACTGTGCACTCTCACACGTCAGCCCATTCTCTGTCAACATGGGCAATATTCCTTCTGATCAAGCTATACTTGCTTCTCATGTTAAGACACAGCTGTTTAGGTCCCATGGACAGACGTGCTTGCAGTGCCATTGACAGGTCCTTAAAGGGCAATATACAAAAGCACATATACTGCACATACAAAGATGCATACATACATACATTCATACATATTAGGGATTGACCGGAACGAGATTTTCCACCGGAAACCGGAACCGAGTATTTGGATGAACTATTTGCCGGAAACGAACCGGTACCATTTGTTCCATATGCGAAGCTTCACATTTTCAAATTTTCATGTAATAAAAAATTATCGAAATAAATTTGTGTACATGTAATAACTGACTGATACATTTTGAATTGTAGAAATAAATATTAAATAATCAATGAAATGTGGACTTCGATGGATGTTTAATTGTTTTAAGGCTGAATATTAATAATTTTATATACGTGAGTTTATTAAATAAATTCTGAAAGAAACAATTTTTTTGCAACTATTTGCGTCTACAATATTTGCCGAGGCGAATACTTCCGGAAACGGGATTTCCGGCCGAACCGAGTATCCGAAACGGTTTCCGGTCAATCCCTAATACATATATACAAACATGATTACATAAATACCTAGATACATACATATGCATACATACATAATATATACATACACTCAATTATTCATTCATGCACCAACATGCACACATACATACATACATACTTACATACATACATACCTCAGATTCACATTTTGGTGTGACCATGCGCACGTTACAAATTTAATTAATTAATTAATAATAATAATAATAATAGTAGTACCCTTCACTCATTCATTTATACATATATACAAACACGAATAGTCGAATACACAAACAGATACATACATACTTACATTCAATCATTCATTCAAGCACACACATACACACATGCATACATTCATACATACATACATACATACTTGTAGTAGCACCCTAGTAAGGTTCTTAAAGGCAGCTGTATAAATCGTCATATACACCTGTTCATCGCAGACATATCTTTAAGAGCATAGCCACACTACTAGTGCTTGCACCTTCCAGAAAATACTTTAGCTCCAACTCTAAACATACTCGGAAGCTTCCGGAAACGTCATTCCGACAAAAGCCGGCGACAGGTACTCGGTGTACATCTCCATGCCAGTTCCTCGCAGGTAGTCGTTCTGCCACTGCGGCATGTCAGGCGACTGCAAACAACAGCAGAACAATAGCAGGTTTCTGTATTCGTCGCCTAGCAATGTCGGTTAAGCAGAAGGACAATTGTTTACCATGGCAACAGAAAGCAATCAGATCAAGGCAACAGACGAGACAATTCATCTCCTGCCGAGTGCTTTCACGAGGTGCTTCCTCACGTGCTAGAAAGTACCTACAATGAGGCATCAACCGATGAAGCACCCGACCCAATATCCAGAACATCAATCCATTAAGACACAGAGGCAGCCTACTTAGACACATTGGCTGCTTGAATCCTAGGTGGAAATCAGTTGTAAGTGAAGGACTCGCTCAAGGCCCCTCCACAGTTAGTGTCCCAGGAGAGACTCAAACCCGTACTCATGGGGTCACAAACCAATCACCAACCATGCTGTAATCAGGTCAACATACAGAAGATCAGTGTATAGTGTACAATATATAGTTTGCGGAAAACTGCTCTTCCTTAGTGCTACCTATTGCCTGAACTGTGAATACTACATTACAAGTAATTGTTGTAACAAGGCGTATGACCATTCCTTAGCACTGACCAGAAGTATAGTATATATCCCCCAAAAGTGCTATCCATCATAAATCCAACAACCATTGTCAATTGGTAAAAACTGATTCCACAAAGCAAAAATTCGACCAATCAAAACAAGAAGGTGGCCATTTAGCCAGCTGGTACTTAATTAATTCTGGACAGAATAAGATCAGTGATTACAACGAAAGCTTGTTATAGCACAGATATTAAAAGCCACATCAATGACAATCGAGCTGGACAACACAGCTAATTTAGCAAATAATTCATACATGCAGTGGTAGAAAATCATAAAACTAGCCCACGCCATAATGGAATCTGCGTTCTGATAGTGGTGCATGCTGTAACAAGATTTCATTTTACGGCATACAGTAAATCACCAATATTGTCCAAAGCCACAACACAGCAGGAAAGTTTCACAGGAAGTGGACACAAGAGCCGATAAAGCAATGCCAGTTTTGGCAACAGATTACTCTTACGATGGGCAGATTCCTCCCACGCACACACACACACACAAACATGCACACAGACACACACAGACGCACACACACACATCCGCACACACGCACACACAGACATGCACACACATACATGCACACATATAGGTTTCCTGATTCAGAAGAGCTAATGAAACTAGACTGATCAGGGAGACTGATATTTATTTCTAGTAGTATTCACATTAATTCAACAAAGCAGACATAGATATATTTTAGGAAAACATTTAACATAACTGGGAGAGACCACGTTAAAAATTTGCACTCTGATTCTGCAAGATGCACTCGATAAAAGGATAAAATTAATAACAAAAACCAATCAGAGGTTAAATAGAAATTTTAGTTTAAAAAAGACATTTATCAAAATATGATCATTTGATCAATGCTTTCAACTGATATCACGGACTGTTTAATAAAGCATTTTGCTTCAAGCAGACATCAAAATATCTTTCGTTTTTAACTAACATTTTGCTTAAATCATTAGACTTAAATTAGGACTCAAATGATGCATTAAATAATTTAAAAATGTTGCTTTGAAATGTTTTGTTTCTGCATTCAATGTAATACTTTCATGTAAATACTGTTACATCAATCAACTCACTCATCTTAAAAATATAACACCAACTAATTTTTAGTCTCAAATTCAGGCTGAAATTCTAGGGAACAACAACTGCTGTAGAGCTAACCAACAATTTCTTGGCGGCAGTGGCGGTGTGTCCAGACACTAAACGTGAATTCTGGCTTCGCTAGTCTATGCCATGTTGAAGTTTATTACGAATAAAAAGGTGAGCAGTAAGCAGTGTTCAGAGAGCTTGGAGAAGTCATCACCACTGGTGAGTTCAGAATCACCACTGGCAAGTTCCCACACACGTCACAGAGCCCAACCAATTCCAATCCAAAGATAACATTCAACAACCTTTGATTGGATAGGTGAGCAGATTTATAAACATCTAGTTACTTTGTTGCCCCACTATTCGGGATTGTAATCATAACTGTAATCGTAAACTCAAATTTCTAATGCGCTACTCTAAAGTTAAGCACAGGGCACAAGCTTATACATGAGTGCTGTGTCACGTTAGAGGTGTTGTCCAGATATGTTCAGTGGAAATCGAAGTCCGGCTGCCAGAGAGAGGAGGCAGAGGAGCTGCTAAGGAGGGTTTCAATGAGGATGAGAAAACATGGAATGCGGATGATCGGATGAATTGGGACAGGAATTCTTGAAGAGGTGAGACTTCAATTTGGAGTGGAAGGCCTGTGGGGTGACATACGGTGAGCCTGAGGTAGATGATGGTGGGTGAGCGGCAGTATAATGCGGAATTCAGAGGAAGTGTGATGTCGGTCTAAAAGCAGTGAATGGAACTGGAAAAAACTTAAGTCAAGTAGGCTCGAGCGATGAAAAAAAAAAGCATACGGTGTTTCTTCGATAGATAGCCACCAATGTTCTCCTAAAATGATTCTTACGGAAAATGCATACCGGTTGAAGGAAGAAATCGTAATGGTAAACTCCAAGTTCTAGAAGCGCTACTTAAAGCTACTCACCCGATTAGCTACATTCGTTAGAGCATACATCAAGGCACCTCTGGGCGTGAGAGTGCTGGTTCGCATACCGATAGCCAATTATTTCAGAGATTTGAATCTCAAGCTAGCACGGTCCGTACACGAGAACCTTAAATAGCGTTGGCATTCATTCAAAAGGGCAGTGATTGTGAAGGATCTTATCCGACCAATTCACTGAAAAAGAGCAGGGTCGAAGCAATATGGTCGCTATAGAAAAACGTCTGCATTTACATTTACCTTTACTAAGCACTGGGCAAACGACCCCAAAAAAGGCAAAAAAATACACAAATGGAGCTTGTGGCAAATGATGCATACATAAACTCTGCCTGACTCCATACAATGCCATAGCTGCAAGCTGGAGAACCAGGATAATTTGCACAATACATAATATCTATGTATATAGATGTATTGCATACATATATGTAATTATGTATATATATGTATTGCATACATATATTATATACTTTTATGTATACAATACATATATATATATATAAATGTATACAATACATATATATTATATAATATGTATTGCATACTTTTTTATATATGTATTTGTATACATATGTCATATATATGTACATATATATGTATCGTGAAAATTATATACATATATATATATAATATATTATCGGCTGATGACCAACCAGGAATATGGCTGCTAAGCATCTTATGTATGCTGTCAGGTAAGTGTGTTTATCATCCATGTCTGGCTCAGCAGCACGTTGTCACTAGTGATGCCTCATCATCACACGTTTCGGTAATAATTCAGAAAAACGTGCATGACAAGAAACGATGGATAAAGGATTAGGGCCAGCGGATTTGCGCAAACAATTATTCTACCATATAAGCACATACTTTCAGGATTTCAATTACCAGTTCCTCTGTAGACTGCTACTGGATTTTGACCACGACTCACTGCAGCTTTCAGCACATATCGATTTTACTTACACTGAACCATTGAATAACCCCCGAGTATCATTAACTATTATATTTTTCTTTCCTCTTTGTGTAAAATTGTATGTAAAGCGCTGTGCGTTTGCTAGCGTTTAATAAAGAATATACTTACTTACTTACTTACTTAATGTGACAAGGTAGCCAATTGGTTTAAGTGTTCACCTAGAAACACAGAGTGTACGGGTTTGAGCCTCCTCTCAGATGGTTGTTGCGTATGGAACTTAAGCATGTCCTTCAAACACAGTTGCTCAATGTTACTGACTGTGGTTTTTCATTAGAATGTGGTGTTTAATAAATGCAGAAACAATAATAATAATAATAATAACAAAAATAACAATAACAATAATAATAATAATAATAATAATAATAATTTCCTTTTTCAGCACCTATCGGTGACAATTCAGCGCTTCAATGAGGTCACCTTCTGGGGCACTATGTCGATGCTGCGCAGAGCCGAGGAGAGACCATCTCAACATTTCTAAACCATTCCAAACAATATCAATGCTTTAAAATAATAATAATAATAATAATAATAATAATAATAATAATAATAATAATAATAATAATAATAATAATCATAATCATAATTGCTGGAACTTGACAAGGTTTAGCAAACCCAGAAATTAATTAATACCAAAGTTACCTAGGAATCATTATATGTAGGCCTACCTTGGAGCAAAAAATAATAATAGTAATAATAATAATAATAATAATAATAATAATAATAATTAATGCACTGTAACAGATAGCTTCTCCATCTCACACACTCTCCCAGTCTCCGGCAATCGAATCTATTGCTTCTTATGTTATCTCTGGACAATACCCAAACTTGATGCAAAGCTTGTAAATGATCTGGCACACATTCAATTACAGCTCTAAAAATTCAGAGTTTACGAATATTAATTATTAATTAATACAGAGGTGCCATAGAAGTTTTCCAACTGAATAATCAGGGGCTAACTGGGTCTCATAAGCACAACACCCGACCTGGTCTTCATCACCGACAATCAGTAATCTTAAAGCTTTTCAAACTGTAGGCAACACAGAACATTAATATAGATTACATGAAAACATGTCAGCTTTTTGTATTCTGTCTAGGGTTTGATCTGATCAGATTATGCTGAGGGTGCATTCAATGTTGTCTCCGAGTACGCACGGAAGGCGTTCCGAGTTTACTCAACGAGCAGCCTTAATACGATCGGCCCACATTCCGTCATCGCTTTACTGCCAAACACACTTATCAAATACACCCTGACCGGGTGTCGTTGGGCTGCTGTTTGCAGAGCTGTTGGGCAGAAAGATTACTTAACCCCAGATCAATGCTTTCACAGGCTGTTGTTGACGACGATGCCGTCTAGTTTCCTGGAAGAAGTAAACTCATAGGAGCAAAGAGCCTGTCGGTGTTGGATCCTCTATGTAGAATATATAGTCACTAGTGAAATCGAGGCTAGGTCATAGTCACGTGACGGACCTGTAGGTCAGTTCATAGGAATTTTAGGTGAGACATAGCTCAAAAGAGAGAAAACTACGGGTGCACAGTTGATGTGTAGAGTTGATATTTCCATTAATAATGTCAGTAAAAAATTTCCACCCTCTGACTTAGACTCGCAGTGGATACCTCTTGGTCGGGCAGCTTTTAACATGCATACAACTTTCAGTATGAAGGAGTAGCCAGCACAATAACTTCTTTCAGCCATTCAGAAAACAATTATTTCAGAAGTTGAGCAACATGAGCATAACATTGACAGACTGTTTCCGGAAGAATGCTTCAGAAACACTTTGCACAATACAAAACAGGATTACAATATTAATTAGTGCAACACTTAACTATTTCCTCGTCAAATCAAAGAGGCACAATTACGTAACTAAACAACAACAAAAGCTCTTCTCTAGACACAAAAACAGACGACTAATCAACGCTGTTTAAAATACTTAATTCTTTGCTAATTAATACAGATCAGAGGATTTCATAACGACTTAGAACATTGTCAGATTGGGTTAGATGCAATATTTTATACTGTAAATTATAAAACCCAGAAGCTGATGTGAGATTTAGTCTAATAGACTGTACACTAATACTTCATATTTTACATACTAGTTTGCATAGATTTACTCAATAGGCTTGAACAATAATATATTATTTGGCCATTTTTAACTTTATAAGATGAATGTAACAACTCTACATCAGTGTTATTTGTATGCGTGCAAGAAAATTATACATGTACGACAACTAAACTTACACAAAACTATCAGCATGTGTTATGCAGAGACCACATATGTGATACGACTACACATGCAATGCGACAACACAAGTGATGAGACTATACAAGTGATGCTACAACACATGTGGTGTGAATACACATGTGGTGTGACTACACATGTGATGCGACTATACATGTGATGCGAGTACACAAGTGATGAGACTACACATGTGATGCGACTACACACGTGATGTGACTTCACATCGTAAGATTACACAAAGATGCTAACACTTTGGGAACACTTAACACTTTGGGAACACTTAACACTTTGGGAACATGCACAGCAACACTTAACGTATCTTACCACACTATCCTTTAGAAGCAGAACAAATACGACAAATCCTACTCAACATCTCTAGCCACATCGAACCCATCCACCATCCCACTTCACCAACATCAAAGGCAAGAAGATGAATTCATATACTGTACTCGAAATGCTCGTCTGAAATGTACTCCACACTGACTGATCAGTTTCTGATGAAGTCAGTAGAACGAAAAAATTATCCAGTTATTAAGCCTTTCAACGAAATTGTTTAACAAAAACTTAAAAACTAAGCAAAAACACCAAATACAACCAACTTTGTCCTCTGGCTTTCAAAACCTTGGGCCCGGTGAACGCTGAAGGACTGGCTTTTATCTCGTCCTTGGGCGAGCACCTCAGCACCGCGTAAGAGGACATACGAGAGATTTGCATACCACTGGTGGCATATTTAAGAGATTTAATCTCGGGCTCTGCATGGTCCATACACAGGGACCTTAAAAGGTATGACACCCATTTAAACTGGAAACAGTGATGAAGGATCTTGTAAAAAATTCATTGAAAAATGACCAGGGTCAAGGCCATATGATCATTAAAAGAAAAACATATACATTTATAATACATTTACAAACAGAGTCACTAGGAGGAAACAACAAACAAACTGCTACAACCGGCATCAACCAAACCGATTGTCAGTTGGATAATGTGTCAGTCATAAATGTCAGTCACACACGGACACACATCCGTCGGACCGCCGCATACATGACGCATCTGTTGACGGAAGTCGAAATTTCCCCAGGGCGGCATTCAGAAAGCATCATCATAGCAGAGCGCGTACATCGCAGAAAATCACTGGATCAGTCTAATCAACCGCTGGACTATATTCCAAAGCAATTCCGTGTCGTTCGTACACTGGACAGGAAGGAAAACAATGATGATCGTGTGCTGCCATAAATCACATCCTCTGGTCGAATGGATGCCCGTTGCTTTTCTTGGCAACTCGCCATAAGCGATATATCTAAACAGCCTCTCCTTTTGGAATAGCCTTCTGTCCGACACCACCAGCATACGCCAGTGTGTGACCGTACGTACGGAACGTACGTTATTTCTTTCTGTAACGTACATACAGTATGCACTACGCGTACGACGTTATTATGCCGTACGTTGGCGTACGTTCACATCAGTTCATGACGAAAATAAAGTACATAACATTATGCACAACAAAAGTTAACAAATTCCAACAAAACTAGCCTACTAGTACCCCATAGCTCTTGTTCTAAGCTACTATAGTTAGCCTGTAATTGTCAGCCAGTCACATAGTCAAGCAATAATAAATTTATTCACTCGTGTGCATCACTCATCTGTTCAGTATTGGACTCGATGTCACTGCAATTACATTTTTAACATACGTATACGTTATTTTTTTCGATAACGTACGTACGGTACGCTAACGTTATTCCGCTTAGTAACGTACGGTTGCACTTTGGCATACGCAGTGATGTAGCGGAATGTTCAGTGCCTTGTAATCGGAGGGTCGCAGGTTCGAATCTACCTCTCAAGCCACTGCGTAGCGACTTTGGACAAGTTGCTCACCTACAAATGTCCAGCGCTCGTGAATAGGCTGGTGCCCTGCGCTTGACCTTCGACTGGCGCTATAGAAGTTTGGAGATTACGATTACGATTATTTATCATATCCTTAGTTTAAAAGAAGTATGCGCTGTCCCTAGTTGAATGCAGAGTAGCTGTTGTTTCGAAAACTATTGCAGATGCTACATCAATTGGAAACACTGGGTTCCCAAATCCTGGATGGTAAGCAACGTTGATCCCAATTAGCACTTGAAATTGTGACGACCGAGAAATGTCACCAGCTGAGTGCCATGCAGTTGTAATGAAAGCGCACCACCAGAGGGCCTGCCGAGTGGACTACCGATAATGCCAGCATTGCCTTCTGTGAAGTACTAAAAGGCACCACAATGTCTAGATACACACTCACATACATACATACATACATACATACAAACAAGTATATATGCACAAATACGTGCATGCATAAATACATACATACACATACATACATACATGCATACATATATACATAGGTACATGCATGCATAAATATATAAATTCACACATACATACATGCATACATGTATACAAAGGTACATCCATGCATAAATACATACACACATACATACATAATTTACAAGCATGCATACTCGCACACACGCATGCAACCATACATACACCGCTACTAAAGTCCGACTTCTCCATATGGTTGTCGCTATCAGCAACCAACATAATTTGATACTGACGTCAGCTGAGAGCTAAACCTGGACTGGACTTGTGTCCACGACCTTGGGACGACCCAACCCTTGCCGATCCTGGGGACTCGGAGAAGAAGAAACGAGTGTGCCTCCTAAATTTCCCACTTACTCACTCACTCTAGCAACAGGTATAGCACATTTATCAATACTACTTCAAACTGACGGGTCACGAGGCATCCATCTGTTATGCTAAGTCTCCATATTCTAGAACATAAACAATGTGAAGGCTGAAATTTTCAGGTCCACCTCTTCCTTTCTTCACTTAGTCGTCCTTTTAGGTTTGTCATTACGTCATCACTGCCATCATCATAACCATAATCAGCATCATTGCCGTTGTTGTCATTGTTATCAGCATCATCATCATTGTAATTGTCGCCCTCATTATCACTATCTCAATCATAACCATAATCATTATCTGCCATCATAACTGCAGTTATTCACTAGTGCAATCGTTGTAACTCAATCAATCAATCAATCAAATTCGTTTATTAATACAAAAAGCTGACATAGACGCAACTTAGACAAACTAGACTACGGAGAACAATTTTGGGGCCAAAGAGTACAGGGTTTTGTACAGGAAATTGTACACTAATTGCGCTGGTCTCTACGATGTTAAACGTCAGTTTTAAGTGGAACATTTGTCTATTAGCGAAAATTTGCTCAGATCCCTAGAAAAGGCACCGATGGCGGGTCACGCAGACACGTCATCACCATCATCATCATCATCATCATCATCATCATCATCATCATCATCATCATCATCATCATCATCATCATCATCTTCATCATCATCATCATCATCATCATCATCATCATCATCATCATCATCATCATCATCATCATCATCATCATCATCATCATCATCATCATCATCATCATCATCATCATCATCATCATCATCATCATCAACAGAACAACAACGCCCTCTATGCATTTTATGTCAAAGCGGAGACTGACTAGTATGAATGGAAGCCTTGCATGCCCTTCACAACAGATATACCTCAGAATAAAATCAATTAAGATCCACCCACACAGGCTGGCGAGCGTGCGCCAACAAAAAACAACCACACCTGACTCTTTCACATGATCAGGCAACCAAAAGCAGCCACCTGCTGCAGAAACAGATGCCGCGATGGCCGTCGTCGTCATCATCATCATCATCATCATCATCATCGTCGTCGTCGTCGTCGTCGTCATCATCATCATCAGTCAGGGTAATCAACATCATCCCATATATGCGTATCTGGCTATTTAAAAAGTGCTCTTCACAATTTCTCAAACACACTAAACCGTAACTACCCACCAGATCCAGAAACGTGTGACTCAAGGTAGAATAAAACAGCTTGAAGATAATGATATAATCGTCTTTTCTAACCAATTCTGATGATTGATGTGGCAAAGTTGTTACAGTGCACAAAGATGTCAAAGAATCAATGCCATGGAGGTCACTTCAGAGTGAGATGACAGCCAAATGGCTAACGCTGGAGACGCGAGTCCAGATCCAAAAGGTCAGGTATAGGTAGGCAAACACAGGATCTGAGTTTACGCTGCAACGACATTAAAGAAGTAGCAGAACATGGGCCATCAACCATAATCCTTTCCCATGTGACGACAGGCTCGACGGCTAATTTCCTTGCACAGACTGGGACTCAGAAGTAGCCGATTGGTACAAACGCTCACCTTGTAATGCAGAGAGTATGGGTTCGAGCCTCCTCTGAGATGGTTACTGTGTAGGGAACTTGGGTCAACGCTTCACTCACAATTGCCATTGATTGATGCATTGCTTGGTCAGTAGATACTTACTTGGCTTAGTACTTAGTCCTTCCCATGGAGGTCTGCATATCAGGCAATGCAGCTCCTCCACTTATCTTTGTCCGTTGCCAGTCCTCAGGCGACATCCCCAAGCTCCTCAAGTCGTCTTTGACAGTCTCCGGCCTATTCTTCCATGGTCTTCCCCTTCTCTTTTCCCCTCAGGAATCCAGGTCATCACTTGGCTGGCTATTCTATCTTAGTCCATACAAACCATAAGTCACATCCATTTTAATCTTCTCTTCCTGATAATGCTCTCGATATCCTCTTCTCCTGTCTACTCTCTTACAATTTTATCACTACCTAGTGAATCTTAATAAATGCATTTATAATAATAATAATAATAACAATAATAATAACAATAACCTAGACAAATAGGGCCAATTCCAGACAATCCTACACTGTAAATAATGTTGAAGTCCCTGAGGGATCCTGTATACATTACATTACTGCTTTAGCTATCCATATTATTATTTCACTATGATTCCCGTGTTAATGTTCCTGTGTGCGGTGTGCCATCCAGTTTTTTCAATAAACAAATATATATATTTACCTTGGGGGCAAAAAAATAACAATAATAATAATAATAACAGTAACTATAATAATAATAATAATAATAATAATAATAATAATAATAATAATAATAATAATAATAATAATAATAATAATAATAATAATAAATGTAATAAACATTTATTTATTATTATTATTATAATAATAATAATAATAATAATAATAGTTTAATCCCGCAATAATCCAGCAGTGAAAACTGGATGCATGATCACTGACCGAACATCACCTAAAGCTAAACACCTTAACAAACACACGAGTTGCGAAACGCATTACCATTATTAGCACAACTCCAGTTTATGATGAAGAAGAAAGAAGCAGCCACAGTATCGTCAACTACAGTACAAGGTGATGGTTTCTAGTGCATTGGGGGCTGGGGGTTTCTAGTGCATTGGGGGCTGGGAACATCGACCAGCAGAGCTAAGCAGACAATGATTGATCTGGATGTGTGATAGCAAACTTCATCAGAAGAGAATGTCCTGAAGGGATCTAGTCGTACAGCAAAACTTCATTATTGCATGTGCTATAACACGAGTCTGGGTAATAGCGCGGATGACTTCGGGCTTTTTGATCAGCGCATACGTGGATAAATTTTCAGACCTTATTATGCCGTCATAAAAAGTTCTTTGCTATGGCTTACAAGTTTTGCACTGTAAAGACGTTCGTGCTGGATTTTGTCGATAGTAAAGATGATGATGTACCGCACGTCGATATAAACATTTATTTGCAGCAGATGTGATTTTAATATGATATCAAACAGAAGCAGTACGCAATATGACATTCATGAAAAGTGTATGAGACAGGTTTTCAGTTCTATAGACCTTGAAGTAACCTCAAAGACCATTCTGTTCAACTGAATGGTCTTTGTGAGTTTGGATGGTCTTTTGTGAGTTTGAATGGTCTTTTGTGAGTTTGAATGGTCTTTTGTGAGTTTGAATGGTCTTTTGTGAGTTTGAATGGTCTTTTGTGAGTTTGAATGGTCTTTTGTGAGAGTGAATGGTCTTTTGTGAGTTTGAATGGTCTTTTGTGAGTTTGAATGGTCTATTGTGAGTTTGAATGGTCTTTTTTGAGTTTGAATGGTCTTTTGTGAGTTTGAATGGTCTTTTGTGAGTTTGAATGGTCTTTTGTGAGAGTGAATGGTCTTTTGTGAGTTTGAATGGTCTTTTGTGAGTTTGAATGGTCTTTTGTGAGTTTGAATGGTCTTTGTGAGAGTGAATGGTCTTTTGTGAGTTTGAATGGTCTTTTGTGAGAGTGAATGGTCTTTTGTGAGTTTGAATGGTCTTTTGTGAGTTTGAATGGTCTTTTGTGAGTTTGAATGGTCTTTTGTGAGAGTGAATGGTCTTTTGTGAGTTTGAATGGTCTTTTGTGAGTTTGAATGGTCTTTTGTGAGTTTGAATGGTCTTTTGTGAGTTTGAATGGTCTTTTGTGAGTTTGAATGGTCTGTTGTGAGAGTGAATGGTCTTTTGTGAGTTTGAATGGTCTTTTGTGAGTTTGAATGGTCTATTGTGAGTTTGAAAGGTCTTTTTTGAGTTTGAATGGTCTTTTGTGAGTTTGAATGGTCTTTTGTGAGTTTGAATGGTCTTTTGTGAGAGTGAATGGTCTTTTGTGAGTTTGAATGGTCTTTTGTGAGTTTGAATGGTCTTTTGTGAGTTTGAATGGTCTTTTGTGAGTTTGAATGGTCTTTGTGAGAGTGAATGGTCTTTTGTGAGTTTGAATGGTCTTTTGTGAGAGTGAATGGTCTTTTGTGAGTTTGAATGGTCTTTTGTGAGTTTGAATGGTCTTTTGTGAGTTTGAATGGTCTTTTGTGAGAGTGAATGGTCTTTTGTGAGTTTGAATGGTCTTTTGTGAGTTTGAATGGTCTATTGTGAGTTTGAAAGGTCTTTTTTGAGTTTGAATGGTCTTTTGTGAGTTTGATGAGTTTCTTTTGAAGTGGCGCTTAACAAATTTAACAAATTTGTAATTATAATTACAATTACAATTCTTGAGTTCGAGGAAAATTCTGCAACTGAATTGTCTAGACATATGGTT
Source organism: Allolobophora icterica (assembly GCA_963556255.1). Classification (NCBI taxonomy): domain Eukaryota; kingdom Metazoa; phylum Annelida; class Clitellata; order Crassiclitellata; family Lumbricidae; genus Allolobophora; species Allolobophora icterica. Next base: position 45,344,117 of record OY744610.1, on the reverse strand, counting down.
CTGATTGAATAACATGATTCATTCATTCAGTTTGATAATTTATATAGTGCCTCTTCAAGAACCTAGAAAGCAAGCGAACTGCCTCGCAGAAATAAGTGCAAAGAAGGTGGAAGCCAATTCCACGAGAAGGGCCAGCCACCAATAATAAGCTATACCTTAATCTAAGGACTTCCATGGCACTGTTATAATAATCCATCCGACATCACCTGGTGATCAATTTTAAGTGAATCGACAACCTGGAGTTACAAGCCACTGGAAGGTCCAGTTGAAATCCAAAGGTTATGATTCAAATAAAGAGACAGGCTACAATGGAAAACAAAGTCTAAACAGGTCAGTTTTGAGCATTGACATGAATGACATTACAGAATGGACTGAGACACAAAACTGCCCAATGAATTCCCAAATTTCGGACCAGCCACCTGTTCAAACATAGGAATCTAATATGATCAACATCATCTCGTATCATGTTGGATTATGCTGGTTTCAGGTTACTTCAAGGTCTATAGAATTGAAACGAACACTGCCTCGAACACTATTCACGAGTTTCAGATCAAGTATTTTAAATTCTGTTCTATAGACAATGAAGTAGCCTGTGAACCTTCTCACGGGTACAGTAAAAAATCTACAGTTGAACAACAGATGTCTATGCAGATGGCCTTCTTCATTGTTGAACTATAGATGTCTATGCAGATGGCCTTCTTCATTGTTGAACTATAGATGTCTATGCAGATGGCCTTCTTCATTGTTGAACTATAGATGTCTATGCAGATGGCCTTCTTCATTGTTGAACTATAGATGTCTATGCAGATGGCCTTCTTCATTGTTGAACTATAGATGTCTATGCAGATGGCCTTCGTCATTGTTGAACTATAGATGTCTATGCAGATGGCCTTCTTCATTGTTGAACTATAGATGTCTATGCAGATGGCCTTCTTCATTGTTGAACTATAGATGTCTATGCAGATGGCCTTCTTCATTGTTGAACTATAGATGTCTATGCAGATGGCCTTCTTCATTGTTGAACTATAGATGTCTATGCAGATGGCCTTCTTCATTGTATTCTGTTTGATATCCTATTCAAATCACAGAAGGCTGATTTGGCTGCACAAGGCATCATCAATTGTATGCCAGAGCAAATCCAATGTCGGCCCATTCAGGATGTAGATTCTTACAACGTTTCGTATGACTTTCTTAATAATATGTCTCAATAACATCCACTGCATTAATGACACTAAGAATTCATCATAATTATATTACTTTACATTACAAACACTAAACTTAAGACTATTGCTAGTCTCAAAGTTGTCCACCATGACAACATCATATTCATTAGCTCACAAACACTAAATCCCATGAACCAGCTAATTCCAAGTCACATGCATACTACCTGTACACGGGGACCTTAAATGGTATACTGAAACAGGCAGCGGTGGTGAAGGATCTCACCCAATCAATTCATTGAAAAATTAGCAGGGACGAGGCCATACGGTCACTATATAAAAACGTGTACATTTACACTTAAATGTTGAAGGGCTTTAACAAGGTGCCATGTAAATGTTTGATTCCAATCTAACCTAATCACTTGTAATGAGCTGTCATCATCAATCAATAACTACTTTACGAAAAGGATTAGTCAAAATTCATGACTCATGAACTCATGACTCTTGAAGCTCAGTCAAACTCTAACAGACCAACGAAAAAAATCATACGATGTTAGTAAGCAAGTTGAAACAGACAAGTCTTAAGTTGAGACCTGAATGACATTAAAGTAATTAATAAAACGCACAAAGTATATGCAACTGCCAGCATATATATAACAGGCTTAGAAGCTGTAATTGTAATAAGTAACTTCTATTGTGCCTGTGTCTAATGCACAAGGCATCAGCCGATGGCACACCAAAACCAAGCCATAATCAGGTCAATATCAAGAAGCTCAGTCCCAAAGACAGAGAGGCAACCTATGGCGGATAATTCAATTTGAAAGAGGTTTTAAGTTGAGAACGAAATGACAAAAGCGACTGAGCAGAGCACACAGCACAGGAGAGTTCCAAAAAGTAGGTCCAGCAAACTGAAAACAACCACTGTTTCAATAAAAGTCATCGTTTGTGACCAAACGCTCTTAATTATCACATTTTGAACAGACAAACACGGTCGTTTTGTGACTAGCACTTCAGCAAAACAATTCTTTCGCCAATAACGGTTAATGCTGAACTGCAGTAGTACGTCATCGGGATCAGGAAATCACCCAAGAGATGGTTTTTTCCTTTTACGTTCCGACAGAACGCCACGACAGGACGATAATTGGATGTGTCGTTACGAGGCCGAATAAACATTTCTCCGGCTTTTACACCCGTAAATTACTTATTCTATCTTACAAGAACGTGAGACGACATGACCACAATGGTCGCAGATCGATTCCTGTTTCGGCGCAGATGCCGTCCTCGAACACAAGAGTCGCGGACGGCCGTAGACGAGACAGATGGAAGACGAGAGATGTAAAGCAAAATCAATTTCATCGACTGCAGGGTATTGTTGAGCTAATGTCGAATGATATGGAGCTTAATCGTCTGCTTCGGACAAGACGGTTTCTTCAAGCAGCGCGACGCTCGTTTCTTTTGGTATCAACGAGAAGGCCGCAGGTTTATGGGAAAGAAACAGCTTAGAACGACAATCGTACAATGCGATGGCTGCTCGTATAAGAAGTAAACTTGAGTGCAGTTAACCCCTGTGAGCAGGACTGACATATTTGTTTAGGAAATCTTTGATACAGCATGCTGATTTCCTAAGTATGGTCCTGAACTAGTAAAAAAAAAATGGGTAATACATGTATCTCGATTAATCATTAAAGAGGAAACCTTGAAGTGTGGCTAATAAATTTTCTGTATAAATGAATGAGTAGACACATGTTTGCATATATGCATTGAAAAATACAAAATATTCTACATACATACAGTCACAACTTCATGAAACACACAGCACCTTAAGCTAATGCATCAACGATGCATCAACAGGTGGTCACAGCTAAGAACACATACAAGACAGAGAAAACAATCTGATCCAATTTCTTAGGAGATTATTAACAGACATAATCCACCTGATGTTAGGTACCCATAGGTCTTGGGTACATTGCCCCATAGACTCAGGTGAACAAGTGCTGCACAGGCAACAAAGGTCTCAAATAAGATGTGCGACAACCTTACTGAATCTTATCCAAGTAAAATCTAACAAGCTAACATACTATGTGAAAACTGAAGTTCATGTGCAAAATCTTTAGCAAGAAGTCAGACTTACCGTTTTGTAGGACCTCATCGTGAACAAATTGGCCATTAGCGTTGAGAATCCAGGTGCTAAGCAACTCTGTGCTATGAAGCCCAGCTTCAGTTCTGCCAGACATACGGCGTCGTCACCTCTTTTCCAATCCCAGCTGGGAATATTCAAGAGGTAGGCCTAACACACAACAAAACCATGCATATATTTACAATACTTAAAGCACACTTGTTTACACCAGTTAGACAGCTACATGTGTAGCGCTTTTTACCAGGTACCATGCGTAAAAGGCTCAAATATAAAGTGTCTTCATACAAACACACACAGACAATGTTCCGTCTAAGGCAAAAATGCACGTGCACAAGCCTTGTCATCTGCTGCGCGGTGACTGCAAGAGACACGGGCAACCATTTTTCATTTTAAAGACAACCGCGTGATCAAATCAAATCAAATATTCGTTTATTGCGGAAATTCCTATTGACACAGATGCGACAGGATTACACAGTATAATTATGCCAGTGCTTCCCAACCTGTGTGCCATGTCATACTTGTGTGCCGCAAGAGCGGTACAAGTGTGCCATGACCAAATGTCGGTAATCAGAAGCTGATCAGAAGCTAATTGACATTGCAGCTGACAGAACACAGTGACTCAAGTTCGCAGAAATTAATTTAACAGACTTCTGGATTATGACAAAGAAGGAATATGCCTTGTTAGGTGCCAAAGCTGTCGGCATACTGCTGCCCTTCTGCACTACTTACCTGTATGAAAAGGCATTTTCAGGAATGACATAACTCACAGAGGGTGTTTACAGTCAGTTGAAAACGACTTAAGAGTGTGCTTGTCAACCGCCGTTCAAGCTCATATGTCATATTGACACAATTTCACATTCTTTGCCGTCCAATTAGCCATGGTTTTCATTCTGGTTTATAGTCTGCTTTTAATTAATTTGTCCCGGTTATCTGGTTTTTAAAACAACAGATGACAATTCCTGATTATCAGTACTGACGTAGGCATAATGATGTTTTGTCATTAATACACAGTTATAGACACAAAACATTGTAGCTAAGTGGATAAATAACGTTGCTTATCTGAATTAAAATGAACAAGTGTATATGCCAAATATTGTATTGTATTGTATTGTATATGGGCATTTATAAAGTGCCTGTCGCGGTATAGACCATTCAGAGGCGCTCCCAGTGCGCGAGACCCCGAGAGAAAAAGCAGGATTTAAGGTGAGAAAAGGAAGAAGCAACGCTATCAGAGAGAATGGTGGTGCGGACAGAAGGAGGAAGTCGGTTCCATATATATAATTATATATATATATATATATAATTATATAAAATAAGTACCATAAATGCAATGTGCCGTCTAGTGAATGGTTCTTAAGAAGGGTGCCATGGTTGAAAAAAGGTTGGGAAGCACTGGTATGTGCAGCTGAGCAGCAAGCCATTATTTTAAGCACTGTCTACTGTGCTGTGCAGTGTGACTACGACGCTATGCGACTTAATTTGTATTTAAATTTGAACTTTAAAAAATGAACAACTTTTGCCTGCTTTCAAAGCATTAAAAATTCCCACCTGTGACGTCCACTGCGCGGGTGACATAAGTGCTTGCGTGGGCGTGCGACGGTCGCTACGCAGCAGTTTATGTGCGCTGATTAGAGGGAACATTACACACAGATACATTGATATATACAGACATGAGATTTGGATTACAACAAAGAACAGCTTTTCACTTGATTTCAGTAAAATAGAAAAATGTCATAAAAATTTACAGTATGTTGCTAAATTCTGAAAATGTGGTCTGTGCGAAAGCTTGTGTTTAGATCCTGAAAATGAACGTCTGGACTTCAAGTTCTGATGTATGATCTTGGAACCTCTATCAACACCAGAATAATGGTTTCGATTACATCCAGTAAATTTGAATGTAAGGTATCCGAAATTTCTCAGAACCATACAAAAGATGATCACAGAGGCCAGCTTATTCATCGGCGTTGTATTGTCAGCAGACTCCGAATGGGTGCTGGGTGGGACATTGGCAACATACGGAACTGTACACATCCATTAAGAAGTCTGTATTCACATGATGCCCACACAAATCAATGCCTCCCTGACCAACGCATTCTCTTTCAACTGACAATACAACGCTGTGTCATTCTCCCATCAAAAGAACAGCAGCAGTCCCTTAAGCTAGCCTGAGTGGCACTGGCAGCCATGGGTATGAAGTGCTAGTTACTTCTTAACCTTGGATTATGACGTCAGGTGGTCAGTCATCTCCTTCGCTGTCTGATCTTTCCACTGACAGTGTACGGTCAGTGTGCTCATTATAAATGAGTTGGCTATGGGGCACAGGTGGAGTAGAAATCTCAAAAAATTTCAGCCCTGGCAGGGATTGGAACCCCTGACTTCTTGGTTGACAGTCCAGCATGCTACCCACTAGACTATCAGGCACATTCTCCAAACAACTAAGTTTTAATTGACCTCATCTAATGACTTTTTTATATCATCGTTATCATAATTCAAAGGGCTTCGGTCAATGGCTGCCTCACATAAAACTGTAGTAAAAAAATACAAAATCATGGTAGTAGTAGTATAGTATATTCGTTTATTAGGCAAAACTGGTTGGCACACCGCAACCATGAACAAGAGAATGGATAATGTAAATAATATAAATTAAAGTTATGCTGGTTATGGTAGTCCCATTGAAACCCAATAGCTCAGAGAACTGACTCTTTCTCCAACTACCTGTCCAACTGACTGGCCAACTTCCTGACAAAGTCTGACAACTGACTGGATAGTGAATACCTGGCTGACACTCCTACTAACAAAATATTGACTTTCTGACTGACTGACCTTGTTGTGGTACTGAAGCAGCTGAATGATGACTCGAATGTCCGCATGGTAGTTCTTGATCGAAATGACTCTCATGATGTTAGCAGCATCCTCCGCATCCGGATCCTCGCAGTACTTGTTCGCCAGTACTAGACAGGAATCGGCCTCCTTGATCTATCATCACCATCATCAGCATCATCAATATCATCATCACCATCAACAAGAACACCATCTTCATGATAATCAAGGCATTGTATGCACAAACCTGAACATCTACATAATGCAGTGGTTTTCAACCTTTTTGTAGTGACGGAACCCTACACAAGCACTCATTTGCTCGCGGAACCCCGGAGCGTTTTAGCCGTCCATTTTTCCAAGAAATTCAAGTAATTGTAACTTGTATTGTTGATATATAATGTTTAAATTTTAGAATGTTAAACTTGTAATATAAGTTTTTTGCATCTCTGGTGCAGGCTATTATAAATACATACTTTAGTCTAGCGCTCTAGAGTAGTGCACAGAAACAATGTCGGTAAACAACATGTATTTTACTGTATTGTGCCGGCAACCAATTCTGACAGATGGATAGAAGAGTTATAGAAACGCTGCAGGGCTGTAAGTAATTAACTTCCAAAATTTCCTTAACTTGAATTATCCTTAAGAGAATAGGCCTACTAGTCACTACCGCTTTTACCCTTGAGTTTCACCCTAACTCTACTGACGGGTATTGGGACACTCGTCCACGGAGTGCCTTGATACAGCTTCCATCGCTAGTTCCAAGTACATTTAACATTTAACATTTAACATTTAACATTTTTTTCTTTATTGAAACCAAAACATATAACAAGCAGCAGTACACACTGAAAACAATTCAAGATGGTCGCAAAGGTAGGCCCTGAAGGGATGACTCCCGCTAGTAGGGACACCTACTTACTACTTGTATTGACATGGCGAGAACCAACTTGAGGCTTAAGCTTCCAATTAGTATTTCTAAACAAGAATCTGGGTAAATGGAACTAAGGATTGCCGCCAATTGGGCAGTGGAGGAAAAAAAACTAAGAGACTCCGCTCAACAAGGGGGCAGAGTAGGCAATAGTGAGCCCCCTGGGGGTCGGGGATTCCAGATTTCGCCCTGCACGCAACAGAACGGCAACAACGGACCAACAACAATTCGCTTACAGGCGGCCGCATAGCAGTTTCCGGTCCACTCTAGGGTACCTGCCTCTCTCCCCTTGGTCCTCTCTCGTGGTCCTACCAACGTCTGTAATGGTATGTACCAGTCCTCCGCCCAGGCTACATATCAGGTTCTACACAACGGTCAGTTAACACGGTGCAATCACAACTGCACCAAGTGGTTGGCACTCGGCTCGACCCAAGGTAATCTCAGCAATTCAGGGCTATTGTTGGCACATCCTCCCTCTATCCCAAACGGGAACAGGTCGGGGTAATTAAACTAATTCCACGCCAAGAGGGTTGGCTATATCAGAGCGCCTAGTTAGCGTATACCCCGCCGTTTACCCGCGTAAAAATGCAATGCAAATATAAAATGCAACGATGCACTCCCGTAATAATGTTAACTATGTTAACATAGAATTGTGTTTAGCATGAACGCCGGAAAGCTGTGAAGAATTCGGTTATTTGATCATTCTTTTGTGAAATCAGTTGGTGGTTTTTAAATTTAAGACTGCTGTCGCGGAACCCCTGGCCGACGCCCGCGGAACCCCTGGGGTCCGCGGAACCCCGGTTGAAAACCACTGACATAATGTGTCTTAGGAACTGCTCATGTTGGAATATGTTATCTTACATCATTAATCTCATCAACGTAATGTTCATCCTCATCATCATTATTATTGTCCTCTTCATCACCGTCATTTGCATATCAAATGCTGCAATGCATACTTGACGGGCAACATGAATAATACTAAAAGTCTGATACTGATTGTCACAAAAAGCGTCTCTACATGACAAACTCCCCAGAAAAGCTGACAACCTGAACCTGACAACAGACAGCCTAAACCTGACAATAGACAACCTGACAACCTGAACCTGACAACATAAACCCAGCACCGAAACTCTTGAACACGCTGATTTATAAGCACTTATAGAATCAAGGCAAAGATAGACCATGGAGCTCGTGTTATAGGTCGTTAGGTAAGCTATTCCAGAAACATGGACTGACCGCAACGAAGCAGTAACACTGAAGCTGCAGTTTATAACATGGATGCTCCACATTAAGAAATACTCAAAGCACACTCACATTGACCCGATGTAGATCATTTGCATCCATGACCGTTCCCTGGAAAAATTCCACTTGAGTGAAGTGTCGTTTGAAAAGTCCTTCCAGTTCCAGATCAGGTTCCTTTCTACAACCAGTCATTCAGTCATTCAATCAGTCATCCAATCAGTCATTCAGTCAGTCATACAGTCATCCAATCAGTCATTCTTTCAGTCAGTCATTCAATCAGTCATTCAATCAGTCATTCAATCAGTCATTCGATCGGTCATTCAATCAGTCATTCAATCCGTCATTCAATCGGTCATTCAATCAGTCATTCATTCAATCAGTCATTTAATCAGTTGTTCAATCAGTCATACACTCAGTCATTCGATCGGTCATTCGATCGGTCATTCATTCAATCAGTCATTTAATCGGTCATTCAATCGGTCATTCAATCAGTCATTCAGTCATCCAATCAGTCATTCTTTAAATCAGTCATTCAGTCATTCATTCAATCAGTATTTCAATCGGTCATTCGATCGGTCATTCAATCGGTCATTCAATCAGTCATTCATTCAATCAGTCATTTAATCAGTTCTTAAATCAGTCATACACTCAGTCATTCAATCAGTCATTCAATCGGTCATTCAATCAGGTAATTGTGAAGATTCATGCCAGATTCATGACACAATTTTACTCTTAGTTTGCATGACTACGTCTTGGCTCCTAGCAACCATTCATCCTCACCTCAGACTGGCTTACTTACTTTGTGTATGCAGCAATCTTTAGCTTTAAATAAAGATATAGAGATAAATGTTCTCGAATACACAGGACAGTTTCAGCTTACCGGTTCATTATGACAAGTTCCACATCAACATCTTCACGATCTTTGTGCAGAAAGTCTGACATGAAGTTCGAAACTGACTCATACGTAATATGTCCGCAGAGAACGATATGCCTACAAGATTTAGTGCATATGCGGAGTATTTAGTTATATTAACTGGCACTTTATAAATCTTCATATAATAAAAAAAGGTATAATCCCTCACTTGTACAAACACAAAATATTGTTAGTACCTCATGCGTATGAAACTTTGATAAAAAACAAAACGTTAAAAGAATAAAATGGAATAAAAAAAAGAGTTTAAAGATGATACTTGTAAGACACATTTTGAAATGCTCTGTTCGGTGACTATAAGTCAAAGTACATCATCTTCCAACTGTTGATAAAAACCTTTTTCCATGTTCCTTTTTGTAAGAGCCACCGTATTTGCTTCGATTTCCCAGAATTTCCATGATTTCTGGAATGAAGCTGGCAAACATCGCCTGAAACCAAGAACCAAACCTTTCACCAAGTACTTCTACAAAGACTACAATGTATAGCACATGTGCTGAACATCAAAACTGTGTTGGACTTAACAACCCAATTCTGAACATACAAATATAAGCTACAGAACACCTTAACAACAAGAGTGTATTAAAAGCGACTGGGAAACCAACGCAGCTCGTCGTTAAAGTGTTAAATGACTTCTAATTACTATGCAGGACCACTATCCTTCTCACACAAGAAATCATTTATACCAGCACTACCTGCTGATAGAGGCAGTTATGACCACTTTTGCAGACTAAATTTGATTCACAGGTAGTGAATAATCTGGACTCCCTAAAGCAGATTCACATTACACTTACATAACACTTCTGTAAGGCCATTAAGGTCAAAGAATCCAATCAGCAAAGCTTAATCTTTGAATCACAAGATGAGTACATTACCAGTCTGGCCACAACATCACTCCTTAGTAAAGCTATCATAAAAATTGTTATATAATTTTTTTACATCCTGTCCCAAAAACTGACAAGAGATCCTGGTGCTCAATAAAAATAAAAATCCCTACAGGGAGCGACTGATTTTGACTAGGAACTAAACCAAAACCAAAATCACACCGAGCGATGCTTTCAGATATATATTCAGCGCCACGAAAAGATACATTAAAATGCTACATCCTATTTGCATTCTTAACAATAATGTGGTTCTCCACTACTTGTTAATCAAAGCTGTGTAATTTTAGGTCCAAATTTTACAACATGTGACAGTGATTTAGACTTCATTCACTAAGCGATAATGTAACGTCAAAATAAGATAACTACTCGATTATTTTCACACCTCTCTCAACAGTAGTCCTAATACGTTGGAGTTTGCTAGACCTTTAGGTTGCATAAAGATCAAAGCCGTTCGAAGACGGTCAAGCTTTGCTAACCGATTACAGCTGCCAGTACCTTTGGAGGCACTGGCATTGTATCCTGATAGCACTTATAATAGAAGAATGCCTACCAAAGCACCAAGAATGAATAAGACCATGAAGATTCTGCCCACGGTGGTTCTGCAGGCGATGTCCCCATAGCCAACCGTCGACATGGTGACCAGCGTAAAGTATACACATTCCCAGTACGTCAAGGGTTGTGGATTACTGAAGCCGAAGAAAGGATCACCAGAATTCTCCACCTGTCAACAGAACAAAAGACAATGACCTTCTACCTATATTCCGAGTCGAATGCAACTAGTAAGTAATTTCTCAACATCACACAAAAAATTTACCGGTAACGACCAGCAATCTCATATCCAACTCGACTGACCATCATACTGTATCCCATCCTCAATAATTTTACAATCTGAAGAAGACTTTGAAGAGATTACAAAAAGGGGCTACATAAATAAACATCAGCATATAAAAATTCATACTAACAAAGCTTCCCACAGGAGAGGACCTTAATGAGGTCACGTTTGTGAGGCTCTTTAAAAGCACTCTATAAACAGCAGATTCATACATACATGCATACCTAATGGAGACGATCATCAAGTGGAACCGGAGTCTCTCTGGACAAACACGTGGAAGAAATAAGAACACGAGAAGACAAAACCCATTATGTTCGGAATTATGGATGTAAGAGCAAGAAAAGGAACAAGACACCTATTGTCTCTCTGCCTTAAGACGGTGTGGCTGATGATGGGCTGTCAACTCCATCATCATCACCGAGTGCCTTGGATGACATTCTCTTGACGAGGCTCTGTATAAATCTGTGCTTGCAATTACAGTTACACAAACCATTCTTGAATGATGATGATGATGATTATGATGATGATGATGATGATGATGATGATGATGATGATGATGATGATGATGATGATGATGATGATGATGATTATCATTAGAATGATGATCAGAATGAAGATGATTATGATTAGAATGATGATGATGACGACGACGACGACGTCGATGATGATGGTGACAATGATGATGGTGATGATGATGATGAATAATTAAAAACGGATAGTGATCACATCATATGACTGCAAGAACAGAGACACTGCTTACAATCCTAAACTAATAATCAGTTAACAGAATACATTTCGTTTAGGAATTCTTTCATCTATTTCACCTATTTGAGAAAACCAGTCTATGGACCAGAAAACCTGCATATTGACCTTTTGAGACTGGCAAACCAACAAAATTTTCACAGTAAAAAATCGCTTCCTTGATAATTGTGAGAGTGTCAAATACCTTGTTCCAAACAAATTGCATTGACACTTCCCAAATTATCCAAGCTCACTTAAAAACAAATGAGAGCGGCATTGTTCCCTGGACTCTGCAAGTGTGCAGGAGCCTGCCAGTGGTGACCTTTCAACTGACCTTAGCACTGTTTACTTACTTATTAACTTCTGTTCTTAATATAATGTAAATGCAAATCACTGAAACATTGTAATTGTAATTGTAATCGAGAATTTATATAGCGCCACTCATAATCAGGGTCAGTGTCTTCACTGACAAAGAGAAACGTTTCCAGGCGCTTGCGGATCTGGACAGGAGAGAGAGAGGAGGTCAAGCCTAAGGGCCTGAGGCAGGCGGTATCAGCTGGAAGGGCTCACAATCGCAAAGCTACGAGATTATCTCAGCGACACAGAAAAGCTGCTTTGGGATGACCAGCTTTTCATTAGCACTATATCAAATCAAGTCTGCAACAACGAGGTTATTTGGTCAGTTTTGGTGCAAGGTCAGAATTTAGGGGGTTGAAGCCAATGCCATCACAGGCAGCACTTTTGTGAAGAACTTAAAAGGAGCTATATAAAACATGTCTAGATTAGGGCATAACCGATTTTGTTTTTTTTTACCTATTCCGGATACCGGATAGTATAGGCCATTATTTGCCGAATCCGATTAGTAATAAATCTATGCACTAAGGCCTAATTCCAAATTAGTCATCATTGGCTGATTGTTTTAGCTACAGGTGGTAGATTTAAGGGCCCTGATGCGACCCTTCGAACAGCTGCCCGGCTATTCTTCTGCCCATTGACAGCCCTAGCAGGTAGTAACAAACAAGATTTTAATTATACGTGAGTGGCCTATAAATTGTTATTAGCTAAACCATAAAAAAAACAACTACTATTAATCGGGGGAGGGGTTAGACATTCCGGATCCAGACAATTCCGGATAGTCCAAAAATCGTCAAAATCGGTTTACCGATCAGGACTTCGGTTATGCCCTAGTCTAGATGACCAGTGGCATATATAACTAACAGTATCAATCCACCACACACTGCAACTGATCCAGGTAATCCTAACAATCGTTCTTGAACCTACCAAGTGAACAAAACCGGCCCCTGTGAACCAGACACTGATGAGAGTTGACACAAGCTGGCAAAGGCGAATGCTGTTGGACGTTTTGAGAATGTTCAGGTACTGCAGAACATCAGGAATCGTCATAAGGCGAAGTGCTCTCGTAAATCGCAAACCTACCAAACAATACCAGAACAGATTTCATAAACCTTCCACACAATTGAACATTAACATGCGAAGAACGAAACAGCACATGGTATCGCTTCTGCATCTACTAAAAGTCACTGTTGATAGTCGCATAGTATCGATCGATGGTGCTGGCCGAACATTTGTGCACGAATAACTTGGGTGAAGAATCTGCAAGGTCCCACAGAGTAAGTTTCCGATGAGGAGCTCAAATCCACACTCTATATCACAAGGCGAGCACTCAAACCAGTACAATACAATACAACCGCACTTGATATTGCCTTCCAATGTTCAGAAGCACACACACACGATCATACAACAGAACATCAATGGTGCTCGGCAGTTGCTCAAGTTCGCCACACAGTAACTGCCTCAGTGGAGGCTTGAACCCGTAGTCCCCCATGTTAAAAGGCAAACACTGTAACCAATCGGCTACCATGTCACATCACAGGGTATGACTGGTAAAATTTGGACACCCCATACAATTATAAGCAAAGTTCCCCATCACATATGCCTCCGAGTTAAAGATCATTGTCGTTGCCAGACATAAATAAGTTGGAGATTGATCTATTCGTGTTTAGATTCAAACATAAGCTATTGCCAAAAACGTTCGCCAGTGACTTCCAATGGAATTCGGAATTGTATTGTTACTTCACCAGATCTTGTAATAAGTCAATCACAAGGACTTTGTTAGCACTAAAATAGACAGTTTTCAATTCCTTATCGTGGACTGTGTAATGTATATGGAATTCGCTGCCAACTCTTGACTAATGTGCCTACTCTAAGTATTTTTAAATTGAAACTTAAATAGTAACTTCTTGACCTAGAATGCACCTAATATTGTTCTTGTATAAAATGAGCTCAGCTCTCATTTTTTGCAATGTTTTATGTAACTACTAAGGTTTAACAAATAACACTGATGCTACTATGTGTAGAAAATGGATATTGTTGGAAATTGGGCTATCTGCCAGAAGAGCAATCTTTAGCACCTTTTGGGATAACCCTTTGATACTGGGCAATTGTTGGTTAAAAGTCATTGCCACTGTGTACAGTGAAGTACTGAAATGTATTGAATTAATTCAACCGTACTTGAATTTGGTGCTTGGTGTCAATAAACTATCTTGTCTATGTGTATGAAGCAAAATCACATCAGCAATCCACTGCATGGGTAAATCTTTTCCTTTTCAATTACAGGGCTTCACAAATGTCGATTTCACATGAAATACCGGAATTTCCATCCATTTTGTAACAGGCACTGCACAGAAGCGCTTTGCACGCTCTACTGCATGATCTACAACTTCATTACGAATTCCACTTTACCTTAAGACAGACATTTTAACTCGACAGCTGTGTTTCGGCATCTTTGACAGGTTCTGGTGCTATACGAGAATCCAGATACATTTAAGAATGTCCTGTTCACTCAGAAGTAAAATGATACTAAGCTGCCCTACACGTAACCTTATAATAATAATAATAATAATAATAATAATAATAATAATAATAATAATAATAATAATAATAATAATAATAATAATAATAATAATAATCGTTTTTTATTGATTCAAACTGATGCAGTAAGATTACACCACAGTAGTAACAGACAATAACAAGTTTAACAGGAGTTGAATTTAACCATACGGCAGCCTACAAGGCGCCCATCTGTTCTACTGCATCTGTCCTCCTACAGTAGACTGTCTTTCCATTTTAACTGACTGACGCCTTGACACTTCTCTCTGTTTCACAGCTAGGCCTTAGTACACCAATGACAGATGCCTTATGCTTAGAGACACTGACGGCAGAGAACGCACTAATTAGGTTACGTTCGGCCATATTAGATTTTCCTTTCTTAGACTTGGTAATGACTGGAAAATGCCAACATGGATTTACCGACTGACAAAACCGCTTGCAATTACCAGACTACCAGTCTTGTCATATTGATCCGGACACTAAATGAAATTGTTTGTAGATAGGAAAAAGTGCCAACATTAATTTTAATCTCGAAATTCATACAGCACCAGATAACAGTCAAGCACAGGGCACCAGCTTATTCACACGCACTGTGTCATGTCAAAGGGGTAGTCCAGATATACCAAGCTGAGGTCCAAGTCTGGTTAACAGAGGATCAGAGACAGAAGAAGGAGGCAGAGGTATTGCTAATGGGACTACAGTTTGGACATGACAGATTGGAAGCTGTACAATAAGCTAGTAGGTTGTTAGATGAAACATTTTTCTAAGGCCAACTTCTGATCAATTGTAACTGTATAGAAAACCCTGCAGTTTCTTACACTATGCAGTCCAGATAGTAACATAAACACATTAGTACTCTCGTTGGCAAAAATTTAATCGTAATCTCGAGATTCTTTCCACACCAAAACGAAGTTCACGGGTGTTTAGTCAAAAGAGAGTATTAGAATTTGCATGTATTATTAAGTCAACATTGGGCCAACAAGAGCCAACAAATAGGTCAACTTATTTATGCTAATGAAGATTCTGTTATAATCAAAAACCCACTGTGTTCCAAGACACACTACAGTTATTGCACTGGTAGATTGGCCACGCCCTGCCCTTTAAAAGTGATGTCTCGTGAGAGCAGCCACTACCATGCCTATAATGTCAATGCATACATTAGTTGCCTGGTAACTCAGTTACCACCTACTCAGTTATTACCTAACTTCCTGGCTTCAGGCCACCTGACCTCATTGTCTCATAATCTTAATGATCCCTTCTTGTATTGGGTAATATGAGAACAATTTATGTCCACAAGCTTACTCTATCTGATATATGACTTTGCTGACTTTTAGGCTGCAGGCCACAAGAATTATAGTTTACTGGCGCACAATAAGCCTAGATACATCAGTGTCAACTAAATGCAGTCGTTGTTGCCCAATAGATGATGTCCCGTTGGGTCCAATGAAATACAAAAATGTGTTATTGGTTGGCTTGTTGCTTGTTTTCATATTGCTCTGGCTGTTAATAATTTTCCCACTAAACATGAGATCGCTGTTCGAAATATGAGAGTTAGAACGAACACAGCAGCTGACCCATATCTTACGGAATGTCAATAACGGTGACTTGATTGACAGTTCTATATGGGTCAGCAGGGCCCAGTCTAATCTCATCTAATCTAATGACTTCTATACTGCCATTATAGATTAAGCATCGGTCGATTCTCACTCCAAGGGCTACCTGAGATGGGGAGCAAAGGGGTCAATCGAACGAGACAAATGCAGGCAATGAGAAGGAAAGGGTTCAAACTAGGTCAGTTTCTGTGGACGACCTTTATGGATGTTGTGGGTGTGTGTGTGTGTGTGTGTGTGTATATACATGTCTGACATACAGACATACATAGATACCAATCAAACAAACAGAATTTATATAACGCTTCCTTCAAGGTCTCTACTCAGAGGTGCTCCCGACCCATGCAAAGCGGAAAACAGCAGTGCACAGAAAAGCACACACATACATAGTCTTTTAAGTACCTCTAATGAACATTAAAACATGGTCATCTAACAGTTCTAGAAGGTGGATCTTAAGGTTAGCTGAGAGCGTTTTTTCTGCACCAAGTGAAACAGTCTGAATTTTCACCAGAAGACTGTTTCAGAAAGAAGGACTAGTGATTAGAAGGAAACCGTGCTTGAATCCCAGTATGGGATTAACAAGATTAACGAGAAGGTCACAAGGGCTGCAAACGGCAACGATCGTCAACCTGGCTGACTTATCTGGGGTTGGCCCGACCACTGCATATTATCTCAAGGAAAGGATCTTGAATATATCCTTTCCTCAACATGGAGCCAATGCATTGTTTCTGGCAAATACCCTGATAAGTTCAAGAAGTTTGGCAAGATTGCCACGAATCGGGTAGTGCAGTTAAGAACAGACTGTAATTGTTGTATACAGCAGTTTGGCAGCCCTGCAAGGATAACATTGCAGTAGTCTAAGTGCGTCAAGATGAAGAAATGGACCACGGTCAAGGCTGCATCTTATGATACAGTTCAGTGTCTGATCTTGATGTGAAATAACTGGTAATAGCAGTCACAGTTACTGTGATCCACCATGGTTAAATCATCGTCCACAAGAATGCTCAAAATGCATCTGCTCCTCTGATCAGCACGCATATGCCTGGCCATTAACTACGGCTCCTCGGAGAAAGCCCAGAAGCCAAGCACCGTTTTAGAGGCAGAATTCAGACCAATTCTTTTGATTTTTAGAGATTTATTGCATGGTAAATTGTGATTAAAATTACCCTCACAAAGACGACTGTATCTAATAAATCATTCTTGCGACTTTCAAAAGCAAATTCTGCAAGAAAAGGTAAAGCTGCGCAATCTCATTGCTGCTCCATCTCATTGGCAATGCAATAATACCAGTCTTCAGAAAAAAAGGTGAAATATCGACTACTGGTTTTATTGCATATCATCGACTTGGCTCAACATCTGTGAAGAATAGCCACAAGAAATAAGTAATTAATTAAGTGAAAGAGGTTTTATAATGCAGCATACAATGTACCAAGCATGTTGTCTTTTACACTTTATTTATTACAATGATAATTTTCAGTAGTGTATGTATGTATGTATTTATTTATGTATATGTCTATGTATGTATGTATATACATTTCTGGCTTTTATGTAGCATCTTTGTGAAACTCCACAAATGTGCCAAAACATAGCTTTCTAAGAGATTTTAAAAGGTGCAAATTAAGACATGTATATGTTCAGGCAATTCGTAAAACCAGGGATTTTGTAAAATGCCTGAAATTTGTAGGCAATTTGTAAAATCCCTGATTCACTCAGGCACTTTAAAAATTCCCTGAAAAAACCAGGGATTTTGTAAAATCCCTGAAATCTGATGACGAAAATTCGACAGATTGCCTGAAATGAAAATGACGAACATAATCGAAGTTTATTATGTACACAAACCTTATTTTCAAATGATCAACATTTGTACACGGTATGACCATATATTTTAAGTTCAGTTCTCGAAAGCTACAGTAGTTATTCTGCTTTTCACACGACATACTAGAATGACATCGACTGTTACACTTGACTTATTAATTATTAATTGACAGGTTAATTTTGTCAAAGGGAAAGTGAAGTTGTCGAGCCGGATTAACAAAACCGCTCGACAACTTCATTTTCCCTTTAAAAAATGTACACCTATTTGTCTTGCAGTGCCCAGCGAACTTTGAAGTTGCAGGATAAGGATGAAATTGTTGATACCTCACAGATTAATTAACAATACCGCTCGACAACTTCACTTTCCCTTTGAAAAAGTTGCACCTATTTATCTTGCAGCGTCCAGTGAACTCCGTCGCAGCAGTTAGAAGTTGACCGAAATATCTACCGATAGGCTGAGATTAACTGTGGTCAGACGAGTAGGCTACCCTTGCTATATATTAAACCCAGCAAGCACTATTTTATTTCTGGTTTTTCTTTGGTTCAGGTCAGTCCTAAAATTAATCTGTCAATTAATAATTAATAAGTCAAGCGCAACAGTTGATGTCATTCGAGTATGTCGTGTGAAAACAGAAAAACTTGAGTAGCTTTCGAGAACTGAACTTAAAATAAAATACCATCTAAAAATGTTAATCCTTTGAAAATAGGGCTTGTTTGCATAATAAACTTTCTGGCATTTTACAATATCCCTGGTTTTACAACTTGAGAACTGAACTTAAAATAAAATACCATCTAAAAATGATTAACCTTTGAAAATAGGGCTTGTTTGCATAATAAACTTCGATTATGTTCGTCATTTTCCTTTCAGGCAATCTGTCAAATTTTCATCGTCTGATTTCAGGGATTTTACAAAATCCCTGGTTTTTTCAGGGATTTTGTAAAGTGCCTGAGTTAATCAGGGATTTTACAAATTGCCTAAAAATTTCAGGCATTTTACAAAATCCCTGGTTTTACGAATTGCCTGTAACATATATAGCTTTAAATTTTTAGGTTTTCATATCTTAGAATAAAGCTTAGACCATCCCTGTTGTTTGGAACCCTGCACAATGTGCACATACATTATGCCAAAGACACAATTTCCAACTACATTTATATTCTGTTGACACTTTTACAGTTAGACAACTGTTGTCCATCTCTGTTTTTGTCTTAAAATATTGTGATCATTTAAATTTTTAATCCTACAAAATTTCAGTCATATGACCTTTCAAACTCAGAAAATAGCAAACACTGCGAGAGTTGCTTTATAAATGTTCAGATACAATACAATACAATACAACCCAAATCGATGAGGGTTGTACATACCAATATATAAGTGTTGCATGCCATAACATAAGCTATGCAAACCATTCAAATTTATCCATATTTGCAGGCATGTGCAGATTCGCAATCTTTATCATAAACTGCAAATTTCTAATGTGCCACTCGAAAGTTAAATGCAGTGCACTAGCTTAATCACAAGATTGCATGCGTGTGCATGTGCGTGTGCGCGTGTGCGTGTGCGTGTGCGTGTGCGTGTGTGTGTGTGTGTTTGTGTGTGTGTGTGCATGTGCGTGTGTATGCATGTCCCAATCACGATGCAGGCAAAGATGATGACAAACCAGAAGCATATCTGATGACTTACCCAGCCAATTGCGATTGAGATAGATGGCCAGGAAAGACGGCGGAATCGTAAAATAATCGACCAGGGAGAAAATCTCCACGAGAAAGCACAGTTTATCCGGGGCCGCAACAAACTACAAAGAAAAAACAACATCATTGACAAGCAGATGACGAATGAAGATTGCAGCCGAGCAACACCGAGGCTCCCGATCCAAAAGAGAGACATTTCTCATTTCTAACAGAGGAGGGATGCACAGCACAGACTGGAGAGCTTCCTGTCGACTAAGGTCTTCAGAAATCGAGAAATGGCTCCCGCAATGCCCTGGGGGGAAAATCGGCAAAAAGCAGCACTTAACATCCCAAAGAAGGCGGCACATATCAAACGGCGATGTCGTCCGAAGCTCTTCCGCACCCAACCCCCCCCCTCCCAGCTGCTGCCACTGTGAGGCCTCAGGCGTAAGTGCAATATCCTGCATCAGAATGGTAATTGTAATCGTAAACTATGGATCTATCGACCGTACAAAGAAATTAAGTCAACAGAACTGACAGATGCAATGGCATCCGATCAAAGCAATGTCGTTAAGTTACGGATATGGTATGATCTGGGTTTTTAATGCATCAGTGCTACATACGTTTAACTTCATACAATTTAAGACTCAAATTAAAGCAAATACATAAATGTGTAATTACAATATGGTATGATAGCTGCACATAAATACCTGCCAAAAGTCCCCACCCCACCAACCCCATTTGGCACTCACAGTCACATGTATACGCTTTATGCAACGCACGCTTTAATAGACTTGGTACCCGTTAAACATTTATGAGATCTCATGGAGTTCTTTGGCTGGGCATTGGCTTTTGCCAACAACAGCTGAGATCAGACCTCAGAGTGGAACACTGACCCTCAGTTAATTATGTCTCTCCTTCACAGTTGTTTAGCACCATTGTTCAATGCCTTGCACATTCTATTGTGTATATTTTTTGCACATAAAAATATTATATGTTTTCTAAATTTGGAATTCATATTCTATAATAATAATAATAATAATAATAATAATAATAATAATAATAATAATAATAATAATAATAATAATAATAATATTTAACCACTTCTATAGCACCGGTGTCTAATGTACAAGGCACCAACTGCCAAGTGAAATATATGCACCACCAAAATCGGGAACGAGTCCAGTCAATATCCAACAAAGCAATCCAGGAAAAAACCGTCTTCAAAGAAAATGCAAGCAAGAAAATGAAGGTTTTTTTTACCTCTTCTTCCTTTTTATATTGTAAATGTAAATGTAAATGTAATCGTAAATGTAATTGCAACCATAGATGCATAGTAATTGTAATTGCAAATGTAATTGTAAAAAAGAATTTGTAGCTGCAAATTTAATTGTAATTGTAAATGTAATTGCAATTGTAAATGTAATTGTATAAGTAAGTATAATTGTAAATGAAACTGTAACTGTAAAAGTAATTGTAAATGTAATGCAGATGTACTGTAAATGTCAGTGTAAATGTCATGTAGATGTAATGTAACTTTAATTGTAATTGTAAATGTAATTGTAACTGCAATTGTAAAGTGTAAGTGTAATTGTAAACGTAAGTGTAATTGTAGATGTAATTGTAAATGTAAATGTGACTGTAACTATAATTGTAAATGTAACTGTAACTGAATAGCGTCTTTTCAAGATAAACTAATCATCAGATGCACTCAGTATATTTTGTGTTGCAAAGAAAGATGACAAAGAAATCTTCTGAATTCAGTTTAAAGAGGAAGACAAGAAGTCCATTAAGCTAGACACAGATGTAGAGGCATGCCATGGGTACATCATTTTCTTGGCTGTGGTAAAATGGGGGTGGGTAGGTGACCAGTCCTCTCTCTTGCCACCTGATCTTCCTCAGGGACATTGTAGGGGCAGTGTAGTCATTTCATTGGTTAGTTTTCTGAGGCACAAATAGAGCAGAAATCCTGATTCCTGAAACATCTTTCTGCCCCTGTGGGGATTTGAACCCTCCCCCATCCGCTGGGTTGACACCCCGGCAGGCTAACCATTTGACTATCTTGTGCAATATGACTCAATTCATCATCTTGAGATAATTTTGTTCCAGTCATCTTACCATCCGTTGCTCTCTTTAATGTAATATAATTAGTATTTATGTAGCACCAATAAAAGGAAAGGAAACTATCCAATAATCGCACGTGACAAAATGTTTGGTAACAATATATAGGATGCAATAACGATCTAATTGCCTGAATAAAGCTGCAGGCTATCTCGTCCTGGTTCCAGTCTTGCACCTTCCTCTTACCACCATCACAAACGATTTCCACCCTAGGGCCATTCTGTCTCCTTGCCCTTACCCTTCTCCAGATTCTGAACTTTAACTGAAACTGAACACCCTGGCTCTCGCAACCTGATATAGCGCCCATGAATAAGTTTATCTCCCTGAGGCTGTCTTGTTTTTGTGCCCTGCTGAGAAGTTTACATTTACATTTACACGATCGGTTCCATACTAATTTACTTCCACTCTTGAATTAGTTTCAAATTGGGGCTCGTATACTTTTATAAAACTTTGAACTCTGGCCAGCCACTACACTTAAAATCAGTTCTTATTCTCCAGAGTTATCATTTTTCCACAAGGTCATCTGATCATCTTTGTCTGGTCATACCTAAATCAAGAACTGTTCTTGGCAAACGAGCATTTTTAGTCGCTGGACCTACCTCTTGGAACTCTCTCCTTGTGTATGTGCACTCTGCTCAGTCGCTTGCGTCGTTTCATTCTCAACTTAAGACTTACCTCTTTGAAATTGCTTATCCACCATAGGGTGCCTCTGTCATATGGGCTGATCTTTTGGATACTGACCTGATTACGGCTTGGTTTTGGTGTGCCATCAGTTGATGCCTTGTGCATTAGATTAGAGCATATTACAGTTATATCGTAACTACTACTTTACGCACAGTTACAACTTCTTTCGAAATACACAATTGAAATTACTAATTACAATGATAGAATACAATTACTTACTTGCTATAATTAATCAGAATGCTCCAAAGTTTGGGAATGCCAAACAGGATAACGATGAGATGAAGACTAACTTACATACTTATTTACTTGCTTTAAGTTAAGACTAGTTTTCTTTTGTATATAATTCTGTTGTTTAATCCCTGGTTGGGACTTCTGTTGTTAGGCCGTCTCCATGCATCTTACTCCACATAGGGGGCCCTGGTAAGCGGGGTTTATGACCCCTTTAGGTTCCCCTGTGTAACCAGATATGTTTATTTTCTTCACATGCCTGTTTTCTCATCAATTTGTTTGAAATGTTTGGTCACCAAATAAAATTTGATTTGATTTGATTTGATTTAATTAATCAGCAAGTTTAATAACGTATTTAAGTACTTACTTATTTACTTGCCTACTGATTCATTTATTCAGTCAGATGCACTTACATCATTACATACTGAAATGGCTGGTCCACTTTATCTAATTTATTTTCAAGAAATCCACACCAAGGTCCATAAGATCTGTTGTGGGATAGAAACTGCACAAACCACTCACCATAAATTTCCCCAACAAGCAGGATCAGATTATATTAGATTAGATTAGACAAGAAATAAACAAATATATCGTAGGAAACATGAATAATAAATCACAAGCGTCCACTTCAAAGGAAGCCCATGCCCTCTGGGGCAAAACGCTACCCTAAAAGCATCAAATAATTGTGATTTAGCTCCTTTTACTATCCATTTCAATGCTCGAGTGGCAGATATAAGCATAACGTCAGCGTTGGACTCCATAAAGGATCACCATGGCAACAGATCTTCCTCAGAAGAATCCGGGAGGACGGTGGAAGGGAGAAGACACTGGAGAGACAGTGTGGCGGATACGTATCATCTTCCCTTGCAGGGAAGGAATAGAGAATTCGCCAGCTCCGGTTGGACGTGGATGGTGATAATGACACCTGGAGTGGAGAAACACTGGGGTGGAGGGAGTGCACTTGGCAACGGCAGTTACCTCTCCGCGGAACTCGACCCCTGCCGTGACATGATGGCCAACAACACAGCATCACGTTAACCAGTACTCTTGATGACATTCTCAGCTGCTGCTGCTGCATCCACTTCTTTTACAACGTCATCAATTATTATTCCATCTTGATGCAGCACTTCGCAAATACAACGTATTACAGTTATATGGTAAGTTCTACTTCTCTATGCACAGTTACAACTTCTTTTGAAAAACACTGCAACATATAATACACAACTTCTACAATGGCTCTTCAATGTGTCTAATCTGCTCCTAACAAACCAGTCTTGGCTAAGCATTAGTACTCGTTCAATGCAGTCTTGGGGAACCAAATATTATTAGTACACATTTAAAATTGACACATCCGATATACACTGTCTCCCTGCTGTTTTTACTTGTCGTCCATTCAGCTTACTCAATCATACAATCAAAATTAGAAGCCGAGCGTGTTATGTACAGACCACCATAATAGAAATTGCTTTTTTTACCCCAATCCCATGGGGTAAAGTAATTCCCCTAGTTTACTTTGTCATAGGTAGTCTCTGGTTAATGGCCTTACAAATGGTGACCATTCCTAGCATTTAGCAGTCCAAGAAAATGTGACAAGGGATTAATATCACCAGCCTCCGTACCCAACGTGAAAAGTGGTTCGTTGCTGGAAGCATGATATCATGAAGATGGATCTGGAGGTCGGCTGGTCACACCATAGTAACAAGATCGAGTCGCCCGGTTTCGACCCAGGACGTCTCTCTCAAAAGCCTTTAGGTTTGAAGGATGGGCTGGGTTATTGGTTGACAAGGAATTGACTGGGTGTTCCACTTCGGGGGAATTGATTGATGGTGGACGGAATAAGCTGATTGATTCACAAGAAGGTTTCTTCTTGTTTGCTCTTTTACTTTTCCAACTAACAGAGGTCGCCTGCTGTGCAGTTGTTTCTCCTTCCCATCATAAGCCATTAGCTTCTTCTGCCTTCTGCTTATTATTGTAACTTATCCATTCATCCATTCATTCATCTGCCAATCCAACCAACAATCTGACTACACACGCAACCATCCATTCACATCATCTATCTATCTGCATAATCAGCAATCATGGTAGGAGCTTAAAAGGCGCTATATAAATATATTGCTACATTACATCCGTCCATCCATACCTCCACACAAACGCCTACTCATCGTTCATCCATCTCATGCAACCACCCACCCATCATCCACACAACTCTCTATTCATCCATCAATCCATCAATCCATCCATCCATCCACCCACCCAACCAACCAGCCACCCATCCATTCATTCATCCATCCAACCAGCCCATTTCCGTCCATCTACCATCCATCCACACACCATCCAACCATCCATACATCCACCAATTCATCAATCCACAACCCATTCATCCGCTCACCCAGCAATCTATCAACCCACCCACAACCACTCATCCATTCATCCCCACACCCATCCATAACAATCCACACACACACACCCACCCATCCATCCATCCATTCCATCCATCCATCCAACAAGTCATCCATCACACCTGCCAATCAACCACCCATTCACCTAGCCATCCATTGCTCAATTCTTTCTAACAGTTTACTGTGTACATCACTGTCCAACATAAATTATTCATTCGTTCATTCAAATACTATACAATACATTAATAATCCTTCACCATTTTAATTTCTCTCTAAAGTGACATCAACATAATACCTGTCTATTTTTACCAGTTTAATGCTAAATTAATAGCAAATTAATTTCTAGTCTCAATCAGTCAACAAAACATCTAAGAATGCATTCCATTGGGTTTGTAGGACAAAAACAGGTACCAAACTACCATTCATCCATGAAACAAGCATCCTTAATAAGGTTCAGGGATCAAATGAATGGACTGAACACGTGGATCACACAAATGGATCAAATAAACCAACAGATCATATAAATGGATAACTTTTCTTAAGTACTGCATAGCTCAACAACATACTTCCTAATGAATGAGTTGAGTCCAGCTTCAAGTATGGCATGGCTCAACAACACACTACATAATATACTTACTTACTCTTTTAATGAATGAGTTGGATCCATCTTCAAGTATGGCATGGAACACCAACATACTGTGTAACAAATGAGTTAGATCCAGCTTCAAGTATGGCATGGAACACCAACATACTGTGTAACAAATGAGTTAGATCCAGCTTCAAGTATGGCATGGAACACCAACATACTGTGTAACAAATGAGTTAGATCCAGCTTCAAGTATGGCATGGAACACCAACATACTGTGTAACAAATGAGTTATATCCATGTTCAAGTATGGCATGGAACACCAACATACTGCATGAATGAGTTGGATGGAACTTCTGAAGCAGAACGAACACCAAGTATATCATTTGCAATGCCACACATACAGCTACTATGAAAAGATGCTCATAGCATCATTAATGCAATCATTTCGTCATTAAATTTACTGCCGCGTGATCAATACAGTCATCATAAAAGTAACACAATGGTGTAGCAGCCCATACCCAGGACGGCCTACCCAGGGGTTGGTTTAAGAGCACTGCTCTTCTTCAGGGTTAGGGTTAGGGTTAGTGCCCCTGGTTGGTTTACTCTTGAAGCAGTGCAGTATAACTGAGATCAGAAATAATTTCTTCAACATTCTGTTTACAAGTTTCACTAAATTACTTTTAATTAAAATGCTTGTTCATAAACATTCGCTTATCCAGAAATCCATCTCCAACTGACTAACTTCTCTCATTTCTATCTTGCTCATCCAAACCCTTACTTACTGACCTACTCGCCCGGCGCCTGGGCAGCTGCAGTCGCTTGCATACAGCGATATCATCTGGCCAGTGGATCTACGAAGGGATCGTCCATATCTTACGGTTGTGTCCGTGGGATTTATGCGTCCTAAGACGGTAACTAAGTGATATTGATTTCTGTTGGCACTGAACAAACATCATCGTCCACGAGCCAAATAACTGGACACGCACGCAGCCATTCATGCTCCCTCGCTCTATGCATGTGCATTAATATACTACATATATATATATATCCACATACATATATACATATATATATACATACATGTATATATATATATACTATATATATGTGCATGTATGACTGTATGTATGGATACATTGTCATATATGCTGTCATAAACGCAAGAGCGCACATGCCTATAACCCCATATTCAATATACATCAAAACCCCTACAAGCACAATATATAACATTTATGATTCATCCAAGATAATAAACCGCCTGTGGCCTCAACACAGGAATGCCTGGAAACAGCAGACACCACTGTAACCAGAGCACAAAGAGGCACAAGTGTCTGGTGATGAATACACGTTCTGAACAGCCAAATAGTAGGCTATTTTGGTCTTTCATGGTAATTAGACAGTTTATTTTTCGCACAACAGACTGCGCTTTGAAATTGTTTTGACACGAGAAAGTCTGTCCATGGCCATTCTACGCTGGTATGCTCAAATCACACCTGAAGACATATTTTGTTAAGCTTTCATACGACTGTCACTGACTTAAATTGTAACTCATGTACAGCACCCTTTACTTTGGCCTCAGCGGTGCTACGCTGCTATATAAATCGTCTTATTTTTATTATTATTATTATTATTATTATTATTATTATTATTATTATTATTATTATTATTATTATTAGAATTAGAATTACAGTTTACAATTTATCTATTTGTGTGTGCATGCGTGTGTGTTTTGGTGTGTGAGTGAACGTGTGCGTGTTTTGATGTGTGTATGTGTGTGCGTTGGTGTGTGTATATGCGTGCGTTGGTGTGTACGAGTGCATTGGTGCGTGTGTGTGCTTTGGTGTGTGCATGCGTTGGTGTGGGTGTGTGCTGATGTGTTGGTGTGTGTTTGAGAACTATATCATGCTGAGAGTCAGAAATCCAGGAAAGAAAGAGCTTGAGATGCATTTGCTGCTACTGTATCTGAAGTGCTTTCTCTTCAGATCTGTAAGATAGCCAGGATCAGGACCTTTGACACCACACAGTATGACGTTCTTGAAAGGCACTACATAATACAAATACAAATATAATATTTAATTATAATATAAATGCTCTCCTACATACAATGTCATACATATATCTGTATAATATTTAATAACGTAAATAATATACAAAAAATATAATATATAATATAATATATAATAAGATATAAATAATATAAATATAATATATAATATAAATATAATATAAATGCTTGGCTATACGCAAACATATATACATATTATATATATATTTTGCATATTAAATTTTGTGCGTACTGTCATGTTTCAATGTAATCTTACTGCGTTTGTCAGTTTGAATTAAAAAAGAAAATTATTAAATTATTATTACATGATACATGGAATCTCGAACATGAGCTTCTTTTCCTTTTGGTGCCTCTATTTCACCAGTGGTTAAAGACCACTCTATTACTTCATGGTCTCGCAAAGTAAGGTAAGAAGCACCTCTGATGAGGTTCCTTCGAGAGGAGCTATATGAATATGTACTTGCAACAAATTACAAAATCTGTGCCACAACACTATCTGTACCTTATGTAAAATTGCTAAAGAGATGCACAAAAATTAGCCCTAAACGTCTTCTGAACATGAATACACATGAAGTAAGGTCCAATTACAAGATACTTCTACTCACATCGTAACATACGATGCACACAAACACATACACACACATACACACAAACACACACACACACACACACACACACAAACACACACACACGCGCACGCACACACGCACACACACAAAAAGGGGAATGAGAGAAAAAAGAAAGGACCAAGCCTTTAAAAGACCAAAAATTAGCCTTAACGTTTTCTATACACGAATACACATGTGCTGTTACTTGAAGTAAGGTCCAATTACAAGACACTCCTATTCACATCGTCACATACGATGCACACACACACACACACACACACACACACGCACACACGCACGCACGCACGCGCACACACACAAAAAGGGGAATGAGAGAAAAAAGAAAGGACCAAGCCTTTAAAAGACCATAAATGTTTACACACTAGTCTTTCACTCGACACAGTTCAGCATGTATTCCGTCTGCCAAACTTAAATAGCAGCTTTGTGGATGAGAAAGACAACCATGTCTGCAGTGCCTCTAGAGTGGTACTTTAAAAGAGGTATGCCTTGATACTCATGCACATAAATAAATATGCATGATAACCTAACTCACTTGACCTCAACGTTCCTTACCTCACCTTACTTGCGCCTTTGAGGTACTGCAACACCTGTCAGTGTCAGGTACTTAAAATGCGCTTTTTATGTACTGACATACATTGAGCTTACACAGTATTGTATTTATGTGCATCTCCGAAATACAGTTTGCACAAAACAGTATGCAACTATACACTGCTTGGATATTCAAATTATTATTATTGTTATTATATTGTTGTTGTTATTATTATTATAATTATTATGATTATTATTATTATTATCATTATGCATTTATTAAAGCACCACTATCTAATGACCAAGTGTCAATCGATGGTGCTGAGCAATTGTGAATAACGGACTTGCTCAAAAGACTCTAAACAGTAACCATCTCAAGGGAGGCTCAAACCCCTACTCTACGTGCTACACAGTAAACACTCTAACCAATTGGCTCCCGTGTTCCATTTTACAATGTCAACAATTTACCATGAGCATTGTCAAAATATTGATCAGAACATACCACGAGTATTAACCTGACTCCAAACTGAAGTCTTTTGTTTAACTTCCAGAGAAAACACCATCATCTTGAGACAATGCTCGTAATGTTTGCAGCTAAGAAAACAACAAAGTTGCTTATCGAACCCCGATACATTTCTAAGTAAACATAAATAAATCGTGTAAACGAGGCCATTCTGTGATGGAAACATAAAACATGGGTCATGGATGTTGCTGGCTATTTCTGTAGTGCACTGTAAGACCCTGGCATCAGAGGCATTGTCTTAGGCTGCGTTGTTCTAGTGATGAAGACAACTGAAAACTGAAAGACCAGAAGGACCACTTTCACTTGTATCACTTGCATCAGCCAAAAACATCTCAAAAAACAGATATCAACTGCGATGATGATGACGACGACGATGATGAAGATAATGATGATTATCATGTGATGATGATGATGATGATGATGATGATGATGATGATGATGATGATGATGATGATGATGATGATGAAGATAATGATGATTATCATGTGATGATGATGATGATGATGATGATGATGATGATGATGATGATGATGATGATGATGATGATGATGATGATGATGATGATGATGATGATGATGATGATGATGACTGATTGTGATGATGATTGATGATGATGGTGATGATGATGATTGATTATGATGATAGTGATAATCATGATCATGATGATCACTTGTTGCATGATCATGATCATAATTGATTATGATGATGATTGATGATGGTGATGATGCTCCTGCTTCTGATGATGAAGATGATGATTGTGATAATGATGATGATGATGATGATGTATGTATGAATCAGGACATTATATATGATACATAATATAGCACATTTTTAAGTACCTCCCAAAAACATTGTACATACGCCTGAATATGTAACAGATCTAAACAAGTTGGGAGATGCCTCTGACTACTTCCAAGATTGTTGCACCATTTCAGGTTTGACTGGTCAAAGAAAACTTCATACCAGGGCTCGAGGTGAATTTGTCATTTCGTTTGCACGCTGTTCGAAATGCAACATATTCAGTAGTTGCGCCATCCATCTGGGATAGCCTCCCTGTATATCACATCTTATTTGAACCAGCAATGCTGTATGTACCTTCTACATGCACTTTAAACTATTCTCTTGCCGGGGTTGAACTGGAAATGCTGCTGAGTAAACATCTTAGAGAGACGCTATATATGTAAGAGCGCTGGATGAAAATGACAAATAAAAAGTTAAATTTAATTCAACTAAACAGAGTTTTAAATTTACTCGTAGACCTTTCTTCAGTTGTGCTATCTAAAAATGTCACTGCATGACATGAAACTCATATAATTAATACAGCTCAACTTTCACAAGTGACCAAAAAGAATAGAGATCAATTAGTTGAACCCTGCTTCCAAAAATATGACTACATTCAGGAACACATAACTTGAGAGTTGTATCAAGTGTCCACATAACTAACTGGGAAAGTA
The DNA here is from genome assembly GCA_963556255.1 of Allolobophora icterica. NCBI lineage: Eukaryota > Metazoa > Annelida > Clitellata > Crassiclitellata > Lumbricidae > Allolobophora > Allolobophora icterica. The sequence continues at coordinate 45,313,225 of OY744610.1, read as the reverse complement.
CCTAGCGATCAATTTTCAACTGAGCTCACACAATGATGGGAAGATATCTTGACCTCGAGCTCACCCAATAGTAGTTTGCAGTTGTTAATGACATCTTATGGCAACAAAAGCTGTTGACTTCGCCCTCCTCCTTTTCCACGAGTGAGACTGGCAGTACCTGGAACGGGTGGCACGGACTGGTAGTGGCATAGTTCCACCCAGTAATAGAAGACATAATCATTAACACAGCGCCATTTAGGCCCTCCAGACGTTGCTCATATTTGCTCTCAACGTTGCTCATGCCTGCTCTGAATGTACCACTGCTGCTCTAGGAAAACTTGTGGGTTGGCACAAAAACGAAAACAACCAGAACACTGGATGAAGAACAGTAGTACCCTAAAGCTACCCTCCCAAGGCAGCCACAGGTTTGCTGAATTTAGCCACTGAATTTTTTGTTTAAGTGGATGGAAGTCCAGATTCCCACCTCACCTTCTCCTTCTGGTATTCCCACCAACGCTGTCTGATCAGTGAACTTGTTTTACAGTCTACTTCACCTTGGGTGCAAGTAGAGCAGAAATTTGAAACAACTTTCAGTTCTGGTGGTGATTGAGATTCGCAATCAATCATTCGTTTGACAGTCATACGCTAACCACGTTTAAAACACACAATTCCAAAATTAAAGTCCTCAAGGCAACTTTGAAAAAATAATAAGAGACCCATGGCCGGCAGTCACTCTTGGCCGCCATGAACTACAATGCTACCCTGTTCCACCAGCCAAAGCACTGCCTCAGGGTCATTCAACTCCCAGCCTGAAAACTTACAAAACTGTACATAACCAGTTCAGAATCGGAGACTGACGACAACAATAGAAGCTTCAAAACATTCAACTGGTGCTATCAACATCGATTGTAACTCTGACCGACCAAAGGCAACAGGATACCTCCACCTTAACAGTAAACATATTCCGTGCCCATTTTCTCCGCATCGGTTTGCAAACAGCCGAGCGACAGAACTGTGGGCTACACAAACCACCGTTCCATCCGAAGCAAGAACACGAAACAACGCAACAACAGAAACGGAAGCCGAGATAATAACACCGACAACCGGAACGTTCGAAATGGCTGAGAGAAAAACGGCAGGAAAAACATAACAAGCAAAACCAATTTCCACCGAGTGAGAGATAATTGCTGGAAGGTCTGGAATTGTGGTTACACAGCAATCACCTCGTCTCACCAACTGATCCAACGGTGGCAGGCAGTTGTCATTTTTAAGTGCCTTTACTGAGCCTCTGCTCAAGCGTCCTACATAAATTTCCAGTTGCAACTACAATTTACTTTCGAACCTGTGGTTCAAGTCCCGTGAGCCACAGATGCAACACATAGTTGTATAACCCATTTTGAGCTCTGCCAAAAAACCTGGGTTTTACTGCAAAATACAGCACTGGGAATGTAGCCAAGGGATCTAAAAATTTAGGCCTAGGCTTAAAATGAATGTTTAGCTACAATATTGCAGAAAATGAGTTCAGAATCTGAGAAGTATATACAACCATGACAAGATTGTAAATGCCCAGTGCTCAGTTCAGAATCTCAGACTTGTGAGAAGATTGCAAATAATAAGGAACAAGCTCATGTATTACACAGCACGAGTGATTACCAATCCTGGCCAGTGAATTCCAAAGCCTCAGACCAGCAAAAAAATGCTCAAGAACCCAACAGGGTCCTGGTGCAATGCACAATGCGAAAACCGCTATCTGCATCTTCTTCTCGCTCATTGCGCTCTGTAAATCGGCTTGATCTTTTTGTTCCCAGGGCTAAAACTGCCTTGGCCCAGCACCGGCCGTTTGCTGTAGTGGGTCCCACGATGTGGAATGATCTTCCCCCTCTGCTCAGGGCCAAACTAATGACTGGCTTTTCCTCATCGGTCTCGCGTTCCCTAAAGGCATTTTTGTTTCCCCGGGGTTTCTGTGCTGAGAGCACCTCTGAATAGTTATTCTACGAGAGGCGCTTTATAAATTTCTAGATACAATACAATACAATACAATACAATACAATACAATACAATACAATACAATACAAGATTCAGCATGTCCGAAGCAGTTACTATTTGTAGCTAAGCAACAAGCAAGGATAGGCTGACTGACTGATATATGTAAACTTTTAACTGTAAAACTGACATTAGGAAAATTTTACGGTTTTAATGGTAGGAACAAACCTTAATTTTTATTGTCCTTGTAATTATAATATCAGCAATTCATAAAGTATCAGTCGCAAGCTACGTTGCTTAACAAAGTCAATTGTCAAAACAAATCCTAAGAGTTACATAGTAAGTACATTTTGTTCAGTTCAGCTCATGAAAGTATAACTGCTGCCGTTTCACTGATAACTTTGTGTTTATATTCCAGCTGAAAACTTCTTCAGTGAAAAAGCTATGCCTCTCAAAACCGATGTTGATTGCTACACATAATAATTGCTACGATTCCCTGGGCTTATCCCACTGCCTTAATAGCAACATGAAGGAATTAATTAAAGTAATTTCTAAACATCAATCGAACAGGTGCCGAGAATTACCTTTTTGAACTTGTGTTTACAGTCATTTGCATTCAATCTCGAGGTATCAATTAAAGTAATTTAAACAAAAAACAATCAACCAGGAGCCAAGAATTGCCTTTTCGATCTGTGTTTCCAGCCATTTGCATTTAATCTTGAGAGAGTGCCATACACTTATCTTGAATTAATTAGAGAAACGAAGTCTCCATAAATAAGATATCAATCAGCCGCACACAGTCAGTGCCAGCCATCTGCTCAGATACATACTTAAATATTCACCAGATTCTAAATAACCCGACCGGAAGACAGAAGTTCAAATCCAGCTGTGCCTCATTAGTACAAAGCATTTTGTAACTCATAACCACCACACAGGCATGTATCAATGTATGTATGTGTATATGCGTGTATGTGTATATGTATGTATTTCATACTTTCGTCTATGAAATCAAGTGGGTAATTTATACGTACAGGTGGCCCGTTAGCTTTCCCTTTTGCCTTCATAGACTTAGTTAAGGATACGATGTAAAAAAAGAATAATATGTTATGATTGTCTTGATTGCAATAAATGACATTGAATTGAATTGAATGTATTGAGTGAGTAGGCATAAATGTAGAAATAATTTATTGTATACATGTATATGGGTTTGCATGTAAGTATAAATGCATGTATGACATTGTATGTACTATGCATGCACTTGTTGGCACTTAACTCAGGTTTGACACACCAAGTACCATTCCAGTTTTCAATGTTACAAAAGCCAAAACATTATGAAACATAGACACTCCTACAAGTGCAAATGCAAATAATTTCAAAGCATACAAGTACACGCATTTCTATAATGAACATGTAGCCTCGACCCTGCTCATTTTTCAACATGCTTTTCAACAGCACAAAAAGAAAACAGCACATTCCCTTATTATGCAACTTTAAACTCCTACTGCAACTGCAATTCCGGGCTCCAATTCAAATCAAATGTACACAAATATACACAATTTATATAAGCACACACTCGATATAAAATGATCATGTATTATGAAATGGTTGTGTACTACAAAATAACATTTACAAAATGCTCAAGAATTATGATATGGTTGGTTAGTTTCACATACCCGTATGAAGAAATATATCATGAAAAATATGTTGAATGCAAGGTCAACTTGTTGTGTTGTGCTCTGTGACCATTTTTCGCATGACTCAACTTCCCTTTAAAAACAAAATGGAACACCTACTAGAGCAAAATTCAGTTAACCTACAACACAACATGCCATTCAAATGCAAATATAACAAAATAGAGTTACTTACAATTTACACAGAAGCTGAATCAAGTTGCAAAACAGATGAAGGACTGTCTTCTGTAATGTCTCTTGCAGAAGGCAACATGCACTGAACTGTTCCAAATACCCCAACAGCAATACCATAAGTAGATGAATCGCAAATAATATCTCCATATGGGATTCATATGTCCTACACATGGACCCATATGATTCACATGGGCCCCATATGCAGAATATGCTTGACATTTAAAACCCTCACAATGTGCACTCCTACCTACCTTCAACCACTACTCTCTCCATACATCCCACCACGCAGTCTACGGTCTTCGGTTATGGGTCTTTTGGTTGAGCCTAGATGCAGCACTGCCATGGGCTCTCGTGCATTTCGTGCTGCAGCCCCCAAGGAATGGAACCGACTTCCAATGCTTATCCGTTGCTCGACCTCTTATTCTTCCTTCAAGAAACGCCTCAAAACTCATTACTTCTCGCTGGCTTTCAAACATATGGATATCTAATTGCTCTCCACCTGGCGGCTGACAAACTGCGCGTTAAAAATGTTTGTAATAATAATAATAATAATAATATATACAGTCCATATGAGAGTGTTTCCATATGAAGTCCATATGACGATATTATCATACGAGAGCTGCATTTGTCCTACATATGGACACATATGGTTCCATGTGTAAGACAGATGAAGCCCACATGGAAATATTCTCATATGGGTTGTATATGTCCTACACAGGGCTTTTTTCAGCCGGAACGCGCCGGAACGGCGTTCCGGCACCTTTTTCAGCAACGAAAAAATAATTTATTTATTTTAATAACTAAAACAATAATTTAGTTATTTTAATTTAATTTAAGTGTTTTTGAACTGTTTTCAGTGTTTATTGAGACCCCTCCCAACCCCCAATCCCGTTTATCTCGTGATTTTACCCCGCCATAATTGTTGCGTTCCGGCACCTATTGTTCCGTTCCGGAACTTTTTTTCTAGAAAAAAAAAGCACTGGTCCTACATATTATGAAGCCCATATAATTCCAAATGTAGATGAAGCCCATATGAGAATATTGCCATAATTATGAGCTCTATATGTACTACATATGAACCACATGATTCCATATGCAGGACATACACACACCATATGACAGGGGTTCCCAACCTGGGGTATCTGGGATGGCATTTCAGGGGGTGCAACAAAGAGGGACATGTTACTATTGTCATGCATGTATGTAGAAACACTTGTCTATGGCGCGCCCACTGGTGGAAAGCAGGCAAACGGCTTTGCCAACAAATCCACAGTCCGGCCGTATTTCGCCCTCATTTTCCATATTCCTACAATTTGCAGAAAATGTCAGATAATGAAGAGCTGAAGGAAGATCTTATTGAATTGCAGACAAATCGATCTCTTCAAATGCAATTTTAAAGCAAGACTATGGAGGCGTTTTGGTGTTCAGCAATGGATATGTTTCCAAGACTTGGTGGAAAAGCACTCCGTGTCCTCATTCCAATTGCAACAACATATTTGTGTGAATCTGCATTCAGTTCTCTTTTGTCAATCAAGAAAAAATCTGGGAATCGCCTGAATCAACAGGCAGACCTGCAGATCGCAATAAGCAACATAAGTTCCACGTTTTCACAAAATCATCAATGAGAAGCAAAGAATTCATTGAATTTTATGTTCACAATTGGGATTGATTTTACTGATTACAATTTTTTCTAAATGCTCGTTTTATATTTGCACTGGGTTAAAAGCTTATTTTTTTTAGTTCAATCTGTTCACCCCCAATACTGTATTAGTGTATGTGGTTCAATCTCTGGTAAAAAAAATTGAAATTTTACTTATTCACCTTCAAATGTGATACTACTTTTGTGGGGGGGGGGTGCAAACATTAATCAAACATTTCCTAAATTCCTAGGGGTGCAGGGCACAGAAAAGTTTGGGAATCCCTGCCATATGAGAATATTTCTATATAGACTTCATATGTCATAAGCATGGGTCCATATGATTCAATATGTAGGACATATATATGAAGCCCATATGCATAGGCGCCCACTTTTGCTTTTTTCTCTGGGTGCATGGGTCCTCCCTCCCTCCCTTCCCCTCCCCTTACTTTTCCCCTCCCCTCCCTTAGGTAGGTGAGTTTAAGCGGATGTTCCAGGAAAGAAAATTGTTTCTTGTCAAGAGTTACGAGGTTAGAAAAAGTATTGGACATCAGTGTCTTTAGGACGTTCCAGTGTTATTATTTTAAATAATAAAATAAATAAATAATTTAAGTAGGCCTACGGGCTGTGACTGTAACTGTGAGATCAAGCAATGTTGGGCATTTGTGTTGTAGGCTTGTAGCTGTACTTCTCAAGTTGTGAGATTACTGCTTAGGTGTAAAAAAAATTGAATTTTTAAGGTCCAAATTCTTCTCGGTGCCACACACCCACTGAACTTTCTCCCTGGGTGCATTTGCACCCAAGGCTCCCAAGGAGTCAGCTCCTATGCCCATATGGGAATATTGTCATATGAGCTTCATACGTACTACATTTGAATTTGCTGTTGAGGATAAATAGTTACAGCATCACAAACGAACAACGCCCAGTGGATGATCTGAATCAGATGTGAATGGTAAACACAAGAGTTTCTCTGTTAGTTGACAGTATAAGCTAATTCATAGCAGGATCATGAGAATGTATGTGTGGCATCTTATTTTCACTATTCAATCATTGTGAAGAACAGCAATACTTTGTTAGTACTTTATTAGCTCAGTACTTTATTAGCAGTACTTTATCAGCAGTACTTTGTTAGCTCAGTACTTTACTAGCAGTACCTTATCAGCAGTACTTTATTAGCTCAATACTTTATTAGCTCAGTACTTTATTAGCAGTACGTTATCAGCAGTACTTTATTAGCAGTACTTTATCAGCAGTACTTTATCAGCAGCACCTTATCAGCAGTACTTTATTAGCAGTACCTTATCAGCAGTACCTTATCAGCAGTACTTTATTAGCAGTGGTGAAACTACTTCCTGTCTTCAATCTGCGCTATTGAACCTTGTAAGGAAGGCATTACCTCTTAACTCCTCCAGTCTGTTTATGGTTCTTAATATTATTTCCTGTTGCCCAGCTTAAATATGCACCGAACTGCCCAACTAGGGCATTATCAAATTACAGCTGTATTGTATTGTGTGAAATGTTGCTGTATATTTATTATAACTATATTGTAAAAATGGGGAAAAAACAATAGCAATAAATAATTATATTTGTTGGTTTGTCAATAAAATGAACTTGCTATACTTGAATATTGCATTCAAGTTTTAACCACTGCAAGAAATCCATTTTTGTAATTCTACACCGGCAGATATTTATTTGAAGAGCGGTACTTCATTGCACAGAGAACCTTTAAGTTTTCTAATTCTATTGATTTGCGGCAGATGGCACTAGGCTGAGATCCACTTATCTGCCTACATGATATTGCAATTTTGCAGGCTTGCTGGCAAATCGACAAAACCTCTGAAAAGATCCACTCAGCTATGACAGGCAAAACCTAGTTTAGTGAAAGCAACAAATTCATACGACCCTCTAGGGTAAAGACTTGTTTAAAGAAATAGCAACATTAATGTTATCAATTTACATATTAAAGTGTATATGGATAAACAAATGCAGTATGAGAATTGCAGAAAAAAGACTGGGGGGTTAGACCATGATTCATGTGGAGTTGGGGTGTGCAATGAAGGCTTAACTATATCCTAAGAAAGACTGGGGGGTTGAACCCCCCAAACCCCCGACAATTCTCACCCTGAACAAATGTGCGAAAGTACATGTATGTAAGATACATATATATTAGATGTATATTGAATACATATAACCCAGACAGAAAGTGTGAATTACCTCAGTATATGTATTTCAGAATTTAAAAAATTACAAAATGTCAAAATCACAATTCTGTGCACTTCGCTAGCATTATCCTGCATAATTTAATCTATCTCTAATTCCTTGCCATAGTTTGTTTTACAAAACAAATTATTTAAGAAAAAGAAACCAATTTAGAAATTCAACTTACGTTGATGAGTCGATGAAGTAGATGATCAGAGACGCTATGCTTAGCAGAAAAACCAAAACCACCTAGCATTTAAAACAGAAATTTCAGGATAAGAACCGGAAACAATTGTCTTGTAATGAGGGAAGAAGAAAATAGTAACCCCTAACTCTGACAGGCAGCCATGGGGGTGGAGTGTTCATGCCTTCATTTTCTTAGCCTCAGAATCTCCAGTCCTCTCCCTTGCCCTGATCTTCCATCGGAAAGTGTACGGTCAGTGTACTCATATTATACCGGAGTTCACTATGGGGTGCAAGTGAAGCAGGATTCTTGAAATATCTTTGTCCTGGGAGTATTTGACCTGCCACCCCATGGGATGGTAGCCTAGCAACTAAGCACTAAACTCTTGAACAAACCCTCTCTAGTACTAGAGAAAAATACAAGTTGTCAACTTCCTTCAAGATTCACCAGTGGAGCGACGTCAATTGTTAGACAAAGCTCAGGTGGTAGCTGACTTTTGAGCACCTGTGTTGTAATTGTATTGTATTGTATTGTATTTGGATATTTATAAAGCGCTTCTAGCGGGAGGGCCATTCCGTAATGGGAGGTTCAGGACTTAGCCTTCTCAACAGTGTTACAAACATGGATGCCTATCAAATCCAAATAGGCATCCTTAATACAGGAAGACAGTTGCGGCTTTGATTCATTCATTCATTCGTCGTTTCATTCATTCATTCATTCATTCATTCGTTCATTCATTCGCTCATTCATTCAGAGCATTTATATAGTGCTCTTTCATAGTATCTACATACAGGTCTTCCTCTTGCTGAATGCTGTATGTGATGTCCCTGCCCAGAAGGACAAGCAGATCAAATAGAGGCCATTTATGACCAATGAATATCGTAAAAGGTCCCAGAACCAAAGGCACAGCACAGCACCGATAGTGTAAGAACCTTAAAAACAAGACAGTCTTGCACACGACTGCTTAGTGACATCGAGTGCCACATTGTGGGGCGTGGTGGCTCAGTGGTAAGTTCGACGCCTTGTGACCGGAGGGTTGCAGGTTCGAATCCCACTCTAGCCACTGCGTACGGACCTTGGGCAAGTCCTTCACTCGCAATTGCTCGTGGCGCCTCGGCGTGAAAACTCCGGCACAGTATCCAATGCTGTAGTCGGGAGCGCCTCTGAGTAGTAGTTGACTTCGAGAGGCGCTATAGAAATGTCCGGAATAAATAAATAAATTACACAATACAAATATAAAAAATAAAATATTTTAAAGCTGAATTAAGTATTGGAACCATGCATGTCACTAGCAGTAGCACTGGCACATCAAAATCTGTGGTACATTGAGGGAGTGTGTTAGAATAAGGTTCTGGTGTGATTTTTGCTCAAAGTCACCACCAGATGCTAATGTCTGCTCTTACAAGATGCTAGTACACTGGCATTAACCATGAAAATTACACATCATGAGTCGATCTGCCTCACAGTACAAATTTCAAGGCAGCCACATCTTAACAGCCTTCTTCTCTTCAACATGCTCCCTTGCACTGACTGCTCTGTACAGCTACTAGATCATTCTGCTAACCCTTGAACTACTCAATTGGTACTAGGAGGCAGTGCTTCTCGTTGGCTGAAGTCCTGTCATTTGCAGTGGACTCGTAAATCTAGTACAAGTTCTGCGGCTGATTGGATCTCCAGCGTACCATAAAAATTCTCTTATTTGCTCCTATTTCTTCACGTAACCGTCCCTTGCTGTCCCTCTGACTTGGCTTCCTGGCTTGAAGACAGCTACTGTACATAGCAGGAATATAATTAAGCACCATTACGATTCTATTACAGTACTGCTTCTTATAAAGTGTAGCATTGTAATCTAAAGGAAAAGAAAGGTGAGAAGGGGAAGGCTGTTTCCTCTCCAAAGTGGGTAAAACGTTGAAGTGAAATTAATGGTCTTGGAATACAATACTGTACCTGTGGCTGGCAAACAGACATTTAGGTATAGCCAGGGGCGTCTACACCATAGAAACCTTGGAGCAAATGCTCCATCCAAGAAATGGTGGGAAGATCTGTCAGTGTGTGGCCATCATTTTAGGAGGAGGAAGGGGAAGGGGAAGAAGAGGGGGAAAGGGGAAGTTGCTCCAATGACTTAGGGGGGATAGACGCTCCTGGTTATAGCCATTGATAAGCAATCCAAGAAGTGTCCAGTCCTAGCTAGAGCTATTTGTTGCAGGAGTCAGAAGCTAATTAGCACCACACACTATCTGTCTCAGGCCCATGAGAATAACACTCCAACCAGTTATGTGATCCATCCCACAAACTCACCAAAACCGCACCTCTTGCTGTCTCTATGCAGGTCTCCAATTCGAAACTGACAGCACTCTTCTGTCACAAATCATATCCTGATTCCTCCTCTTCCTCTTACCTCTCACTCCTCAAATTCTACACATCATCCACTGTAGCCATCCGTCTGTCTGCCCACCTGACCCTTGGACCGAAACCTGCAGCTAATTCTGCCTATTGATTTTGTTTTGACAAAGCATATATGAATAAGCTGGTTTTCATGACTTAGCTTTCTTTCAAGGGTGCTGTAGAAATCTTGCAATTAAGAAACGTTCCTAAAACCGGACCCTTACTTAAGCACAAACAAATGTTGAGCAGCAAAAGTTGAAGTTTTCCTTCATCAGCACTATTCTTCTAGTAGTGACTTGAAGAATTCAAGCAATATCAATCACTGGCAGGAAATGGACCGAGGTGAAATTGTTACAGGTACTTTAAATGGAGGTTATACATAGGAAGGTACAGTATATTGGCATAACAACAGCCTGAAATTGCAAGGTGCACAGGTTTAAATCTCCAAAACAATCATCTGCACTGACCCTGAAAAACAGACCTACTTCTAAAATGCTGTTGGCCCTATCTTCAAAGGCCAGGAGTTTTATCAATCATTTACAAATACAAACAAATACAACAGTTACTGCATTTGATATTGCCATCCTAAAGTTCAGAAGTGCACACACAACTATATCACACAGCATTAATTGGATTGAGTAACTGCGTGTGTGGAAAACTTGCTTAGCGTACCTACCACTGGCGTAAACTTGTCCAAAATATTGGGGGGCATGGGGTCTCGGGTCCAGAAAAACAAGTTTTTTCAATATGAAAAGTTGGGTTGTTTTTCTGTTTTTTTCGTTTTTATGGTTTTTGTTGTTTGGTTGTTTTTAAGATTTTTGGATTTCGGATGATAAAAATCATGAAAAATGGCATGAACAAGAGCTCCAATTCATTTAATTCAGTTGCACTTTCCGAAAATTAAAAATTATTAAATCAATGTAATTAAAATAACTTCTACAAAAATAAGAAATATATATATTTTTTAATTTTGTGGTTTTCTTTTTTTTGGTTTTGTTTAAAACCAAAAACCGAAAAATCTTTTTTCACCTCTGAAATGGACAGTCAGCAAAGGCTTCCAGTTTACGTTAATGCGTATGAAATGGGGCGTTTTCTTTACATGTAAATTTGTTTCGTATTGAAGATATTAAAGATAAAAATAAATCTTAGTTTTCATTATGAATTTCTGATAGTATTTCAGTTCTGTGTATCTGGTTTTCTGTTTCTGAAGAAATTTGTCTATATCGAAACATAATATTTTAATATTTGAAGAAATTCTCCTCTTGATTTTTGGGGGGGCATTGCCCCGGCTCCTCAATTATTGGGGGGCACATGCCCCGGCTGACCCCCCAGAGTCTACGCCTATGGTCTCTATGGAGAAACTGCCTCAGTGGAGGCTCAAACCCATAAGCGTAGACTCGGGGAGGGGGCAGCCGGGGCACGTGCCCCCCCAAAGATGGACTGTACACCCAATGCAACAAGTGTAGAATGAATAACCAAATGCCCCCAAATATTTGGGACAAGTTTACGCCAGTGCTCAAACCCACACTGCATTACAAGCCAAGAGCTATAACCAATTGGGCCAATTGGCTACGCCGCTACGGTGTCCTATGTACCATGGAGTATGTAAAGCAACTGCACTATAGTACAGGTACAGAATTTGTAATGCCATGTATGTTGTAGTATCCAGCCTTTAACAATCTCTTGTGGCTGTTGGTTCTGTCTCTGGGGCAGTATTTTTCATGTATCGTTTAGTAAGTAAAGCGACTACGCTGTATAAATTTGTGAATATGTTCGTAGTAGCAGTGTCAAGTGTGTTAGAGACTGAATTCTTCTGGCTGTAGACTGGGTCGATGACGTTGACCTTACCTCAAACAATTCTTCAGTTAGACATAGGCCTACGACACAAAATGTAAGAATAGTGTAGGGCCTACGCTTCGTACCAGTATCCTTCCAGTGGTCGTCTGTCCCGAAATCAGTTCTCCAGCCCAGTCCTTCGCCTCTGTCATCCATCCGATGTTAGCGTCCGACGCTCCTCTGATGCCGCCCCGATGGTCCCCCAACGCTTTCGCGTGATTGGCCGACCCTCCGCCGCCGAGGCCCCCGCTCGACGATTTCCTTCGCGACTTGGTTACGTAATTCTGACAGAAGACCCATGCGATGATTCGCCAGCTGAGAACAAGGAGCAAGCCGACCAAGAATGTTATGGCACTGGAACATAGGAACGCGTACCAATGCCGATCCGCCAGACAACCGTCATGTGCCGAAGACGCGTTTACCCCGACCTTCGGTGGTGGTGGAGCTGGGTGTGGTGGCTTCATAATTCCAGGTGGATTAAATTCAACGCCCTTAAATTTACCACCCTCGCTCCATCTCCGTCAACTGAGAGAAAGTCGCACAAAACGCCGCGTCAATCCAGCCCAGACCGCCGCATGCGAACGGCCTGGATATCAACGCAAACACAAACCTCCTTGTCCTTGTCGCAAGCCGAAATAAAATCTTTTTGAACCAAATAAACTATAAATCTTACGGTTACAATTACAAACTCTTTACCGCGGAACTCAACAAGACAGACGCATCCTTGGTTCAAGTTCGGATTTTGACAAACCGACTAAAATTCCGACTTGAAAACAAATCGTAATGCGACGTAAAATCGAACCTGACGAGTATATCAACAACGCCTGGCCGGCCGTAACGCTCGTAAAAGGTTCACGGATGCTTAACCCTCTCGTTGATCAGACGCTTGACAATCCATCTGTTGACGAAGAAGCGGACGGAGGGACTGATGGACGCGCAGGGACGGAGGCCTATCAGAGCAGCCGGGCAGGGCGCGATCTTCTTTGGAGGCGCGAGCAGACAGCGCGCGCCCGGTGGTCGGTGGGTCGGTCGGCCCGTGCAGCATCACCTGTGTATACATGGATGGCGGTTGCAGATGCATATGGCCTGAGCGTTCGTCGCCTTCACCACCGCAGCCCGGAACATCAATTATTGACGTATGTAAATCTCGGAGGAGACAAATGAACGGATGCGTCGGTCGGGTGGGTAGGTCGCTGGGATCAGACGGATGGACGCTGGCGTGTACAGTGACAGACGCATAGACAGAGACAGACCGACACGCACGTACACACAGACAGATTGCTATCGAAACTGCTCAGCTTATATCAGCACACTTCTGTCTGTGTGTCTGTCTGTTTGTGTGTATGTGTGTGTGTGTGTGTGTGTGTGTGTGTGTGTGTGTGTGTGTCTGTCTGTCTGTCTGTCTGTCTGTCTGTCTGTCTGTCTGTCTGTCTGTCTGTCTGTCTGTCTGTCTGTCTGTCTGTCTGTCTGTCTGATCGGCTCTGAGACATGCGCGAGGAGACCGAGCCAAAGCTCACGGCTGACAGTAGACGCGTGAACGGATCCGCTTGAAGAGGGGCAGGCGATATGCTTTCGGTCCGATCCCCCGCATCGTGCGATCCATCTCCCTGTACCAAAGTGGGGTGGACAGCTGGAGTGGACGCTTAGAAATGCTTGGAGGCAGCAGAGATAAGCGCCCCTCCCGGCACTCGATGTATACCCGTTCTGCAATCTTCTTTCGAGAAGAAGAATTCTAACTCAAGTCGACTTCTAGAGGAATAAAATTATAAAAAATAAAAAATCTAACATTATGACCAGCTCGGGTCAGCTTCAACGCATCTGCCCTCCATGAACGTCCATACGCCTAAGACTAATTAAGATGGGTATTTAATTGTCCCCTACAGTAGAATTCTCATCTGAACAAATAATTATGGCCCAAATCAGGCTGAAAGGATCATAGGCCCTATCGTAATCGTAATCTCCAAACTTCTAGAGCCCACTCGAAGGCAAACCGCAGAGCACCAGCCTATTCACGAACGCTAAAAAAACTATGCATACATTATGTATGAATGCCGCGTATACATGCGTATGCATATACATACATGCATACATATACGTACATGCATATAGACTATAGTATTACTACATACATGCAATGGAAAAATGTTCCAGAAGGACGGTCCAGTATAACTCGTGAATAGGCTGGTGTCCTGCGCTTGGCCTTCGAGTGGCGCTTTAGAAGTTTGGAGATTACGATTAGGCCTACGAGAAGGCAAAAGCGAGGGGCGAGGGTTGAAGCATGGCACCTCCGCACTGTCCTCTTTTATATTTCCACTGGCAGAAGAACGGAACGTTCGCCGATGCAGAATGTCCTGAGATTGGAACACAGAGTTCTCTTATATACGCCGAGACTGTGCGCGCCGTCAAATAAGGACCCGGCCAACAGAATGATCTTAAGGGAAATTCCTTCCAACAGGAACAGGAAGTCAATGTCGCGTCTCTTGCATGTAGACCTGAGCCTATTTTTTTGCCCAGAGCTGATAGTTTAAGCTTAGGCTACATCTTCCTCTCTGCTCATGGCTGACAATCCATCGAACTTGCACTTCTGCTGATCTTCTGTGATGGCTCATTTAGGCAACAGTGGAGACACTTTGCAAAGAATCAAAAATGCAGTCTCGAGCTCGATCCGCCAGTTCCGAACTTGAGGACTCATCATCACATTTCAGTTGTAATGCATTGTTGTAATGTAGGCCTATTGTATTGTACTGTATAGATTATTTCAGTTGTAATGTATTGTATAATGTATTGTATCGCAGAGATTATTTGGGAACCACGGATGACGCGTAGGCCTATACGCTATCAAATTCCGAGAAGATGCGCGGCGCTCATTATTGTATTGTTGTGGTTGCTGCTGTTTTTGCGTTTGCTTAGTCGAAATATAGGCCTATTTTTCATAATACGTTCATATATAATTAATATGTTCTCAATGGAGATCTAGCCTTCGAGGATTGGACGCGCAGTTTGTTTATGTAGGGATCCTATATAATTAATTTGCGCTTCCGCGCAACCGCATTCGTGAAGATTTATTGGCCCTAGAAAAACTGGCCCGGTAATCTGCGGCAATCCAATCAACAGCCGTGTTAATCTGAATCACACGCCGAATAAGCCGCATGGCTTATCTGCGACTCTAAGTAGACAGATGGTCTAATCATCATAATATGATCCGAGTAATAATGCTTTAGGCGTTTGTCTACGACTGCTGTTAATAATAATAATCATCTTTACTTTAGGCCCTATATATAAGCGCCTGCTAGGCCTAACCGCACTGCGCTGTACAGTGAACATACATCGTAATCGTAATCTCCAAACTTCTAAAGCGCCACTCGAAGGCCAAGCGCAGGACACGTTTGTCTACGACTGCTGTTAATAATAATAATCATCTTTTCTTTAGGCCCTATATAAGCGCCTGCTAACCGCACTGCGCTGCATAGTGCGACCGTACGTTACCTCCCGGAATAACGTACGCGTACCGTACGTACGTTATCGAAAAAAATAACGTACGCGTACCGTACGCGTACGTTAAAAATGCCACAAATTTATCTGATCATTCACAAAGAACCTCAATATAACTATAGTCCTATAAGGTACGCGTACCGTACGCGTACGTCAAAAATGATCAGTTTAGCTCTACAGTATTGGTCTCCCCGTACGCAGGCCTAGTTATTTACGAGAGGTACCGAAATTTAGTATTACCCATAAAATGACCACTGGCACTGACCATCCTTAATATTCTTCACACTAGGGGGACTATACTTTAGACATAATATTAACAATTTGGAATTTAAAAGTTTGAAAGCAGAGATCATTGAGCAGCCACAGATGACTGATGTAGCCTAATGGTTAAAATTGTTTACGACTGTCAATCACCAACAGTACTATTATTGACTTTTCTTGTGTATAATGTTGTGTGTTTAATTTTCGTCATGACACAGATGTGAACGTACGGTAACGTACGGCATAATAACGTACGCGTACCGTACGTACGTTGTAGAAAAAAATAACGTACGTACCGTACGTACGGTCGCACCTTGCTGCGCTGTACAGTACGTGAACATACATCGTAAACGTAATATCCAAACTTCTAAAGCGCCACTCGAAGGCCAAGCGCAGGACACCAGCCTATTCACGAGCGCTACGTCAGATCAGAGGGGGTTTCCAGAGAGTAGTCCAAAAGAGGTCCAAGTCCGATTTCCAGGAGGCCAAACGAAATCAAAGGGGCTTTCCAGAGAGTAGTCCAAAAGAGGTCCAAGTCCGATTTACATATAGTAGAAACGGCAGCCACGCAGCCTAGGGCGCCCTACGTATTACATGTATACAGTTGAAGCACATGATAACAGTTTTACAGGAGTCAAATATAACTGTAGGGCCTATTATACGTACGGCAGCCACAGAGCGGCAATCACGGCGTACTATTCATTTAACCACCGCCGCCACCTAGCGAGTGGAGGGCTGAATAAACCATACGGTTAAAAGTATGTGTGTGTACGTAAGTAAGTAAGTAATCTTTTTAGTGCGAGGCAAAAGTCTACACTGTATAGCAACACTGCATACAATAGTGAAATAGTAGCATACTGTCAGTAGAAAAAACCGACGCAATGTTATAAACGTTTTAAAGTCTAAACATACAGTATTATAGTATACAGCCCGGATCGAGTTCCCATGCGGCACTAACTTTACGCATGCGTAGCCTACGATAGGAATTAAAGCTAACAGATCATATCGGGGCAGTCCTGAAACCTAGCATTATCACAATTTATGGTGAAGGATTTTTATCCAGCTGTATTAAACTACGGTAACTTAAATGTATGCTTCTTTTCCGTGAGTAGAATTTATGAATACCAATGTCACCATTGATTAGTAGGCACCGCCTCACACGAGCTAATACACTATTCTAGAGTGTCAACCATAGAGGTATATAATATATTATATCTCATTGGTGTCAACAGTAGAAAAATATATACGCCATATCATTATTTTATTATTACGCTTGGTAGATACATCTGGCCGCGTGCTTCGAAACCAAATGCAACAGTTACGTAGTTTTAACGTTGGTTTTAATACAGTATCCTATCATTCGAACCACTTAAAACTTCTGCTATATTTTATTAATTCAGAGTTCTTCGAATACAGCAGGACCTAAGTTCCCAGAATTCCGGGAGTGTCTTGACCTACCTACAAGATATTAGATCGGGTCAAAATCTAGGCGTGTATCTGGACTCTTCTCGTGTTATAAAAGACACCTTCTTAGTTCAAATAGCGGTAACTTACGCTATCGGCAATCGTTATCAGAGATGATCAGATAGAAAAAAGTTCCTTAAATTCTAGCATTTCTGAACGTATAGTCAAGGAATTAATTATGGCTGGCTTTTTAAAAAGCATGAGTTTTGTTTTGGTCTTTGCGCCTCTTTCCCACTGCGTCAGGTAGGTGTTGCTGGATTCTTGTGGCAGTTTTTTTCGCAGCAAAATATATAGATAATAATTTTGGGGTGTCTGGTATTAAATTTCTGTCAGTCTTTTTATATGGCTATGTTATGCAGTCTTTACTGTCAAATTCAGCAGTGTCTGCGACGATGATTATAACCCAATCCTGCAATGATGATGATGGTGATAGGGATGACTTCGATGGTGCCAGTGTCTGCACTATTAGTTGATGCACAAGACATCAACGGGTACCACATTTGCAGCAAATTGAAAGTTTGGGTCAGCTTTTAGAAGGTCAGGCTGAGACTGATGAGGCCTCTGGGTGGTTATTGAGTCCCAATAAAAATGAAATCTGAGACTGAGTTAAAACAATCCTGGTAGTTGTGTAGAGAGAGACTTGAGCCAGCATCTGAAAGGACTCATTGACGCCGAGCAATTTAAACTCTTGAGAGAAATGGAGTGTTGAATAGGCTACTGTAAACCATGTATTTGTCTTACCACGTGTACGGCATGGATTCCACGGCACTCCGCTATCCCTGCATCATACGCATTTGATGTGTATGCGTGTATGATCTGTTTTAATTGTGTAAGTGTTCATTGCATTGTAACAATTCCATGCTTGTGTTTCAGCCTTCGTACACTGATCTTGACGTCAATCTGTGTGCTGATCTTCCGGTTTCTTCTTTTACGTCGTTTAAGACGAAGGTGGCGAGTAAATTACGGGGGATCTGTATCGCCTGGGTTTGAAAAGGTTGCCGAAGTTTTCAGGTGAGCTTTCTCTCATGCATAATGTTTGAATTGTATGATACTTTCAAAGTTCATTAGCACTGGGATTCATTATCTTACCAGGTTAATTAGAGGTGTTAATCAGTGCCAGCTTTAAATAAAAATAATATAATTAGTTAATAAGAAAATAAATGGAAATATAAGTTTTTAGTAAGGGGCAGCATTTTTGTCATTGCGCTGATATAGGCGGCTGCTTAGAGCAGCATTTCTCAAGGGGCGGCAAATTCCAGCAAAAATAAAAATAATATAATTAGTTAATAAGAAAATAAATGGAAATACAAGTGTTTTGCAAGTGGCGGCATTTTTGTCCTTGTGGCTTGCCTATAGCACAAAACTGTCAAAGGCCACCTCTGGCGCTAATGAAGGTACGGTATTTCTGAAATTTAACATTATTACTACATGTTGCTTAGATTTCTCAGCTGCTACTAATAGCTCAGTATCTAATTGTTTTTCTAATGATTCAGTTCTGAATTGGTTCTGTTTTAGGGAAAACGTGAGGAGTGGACAGGAAAGAGGAGGCGCATTTGCGGTGTACTACAAAGGCAACTTGGTTGTCGATCTGTGGGGTGGTTATGCCGACAACACTGCACTTCGCTTTAGGAATGCAGACTCAACTTCATTGGCCTATTCTGCAACCAAGGCGGTTGCTGCAATATGTTTGGAATATCTGTTTGATAGGTTTGTGTCTGTATTTGCTCATAGCCTTCTTGAAACATCATGGTTTGTGAACTTATTCCATCCAAGCCAATCTAGTCAGGCAACTTCAGTAGCATTGTTATCATGAAGGACAAGGCTTCAGTTTATGGGTACTTATAAACCAAATTGCATTTTAAAACCTCGGATAATTGGTAAAACTGGTCGCGATTCGTGAGGCTCCAACACCAGAAGGCAAGCTGGAGCTGTTCTCTGTCAGTCCTTAAAAATTTCATGTACACCAAACTGCGGTTAGCAGTTGGTTCAATAAAGGATATACTTACTTACTTACTCTGTCTTGTAAGGTACTCCAGCACATAATTGGGATTTCATCAGTCATGACGGACTGCACTAAATGTTATCCACTGTATTGCTGTTCCAGTCTTCCACAATATTTTTCCAGTCTGCTGAAAGGATTTACAATTCTTTGAGCATCTCCTGAACGGTTGGTGTGTACCGCTTTTGTGAAATACTTAAATCCGCTATAAAGTGTCCTGATACATATATATATTCATGCATGCAATTGGCAGATTTACTCTAACCAGTGACCAGCTCAGAGGAAACTTGAATGTGTCTACTCTTTATTGCCAGGCAAGCCTTCAGTCAGTGTGCCACCATCTGGACACATAGTATTGTATTGTATTTTGGAATTTGTAGAGCACCTCTTGACAGTAGAAGCTATTCAGAGATGCTCTCAGTGTGAGAACCCCAGGGAAATGAATGTATTTATGTAGCCTGTTTTGTGGGGGCATGTAATAAGCTGAAACACAGTTGCTTGTCTTATGTTACATTTAAGAGGCTCTTAAGAGTTGCCATGTTCTGTTATGGTTGTTAGAGGTTTGCTGAACTATGATGAACCAGTTGCAAAGTATTGGCCAGAATTTGGACAAAACAACAAAGGAGACATAACTGTTAAAACTCTGCTATGCCATCGAGTCAGTGGAAGCGTTTATTTAAAAATCATATCACTTTTTTTGTTTTCTTATATGAACTTTCTAAAGGGTTTATTTTATCAACGATGGCTTTTGTTCAAAATTGTTTTATGAAACTAGATATATAGATTCAGATTTTTGTGACAGATAAATGTTAAACATTTTCCCACGGTTGTTTAGTATCCAATATTCCTGGACTTTAATACATCTGTGGAATCCTTATGGGGTGCTGTAAACGTTTTAGCTACAATATATTACACTGAATTATGTCAGTTGCATTTCATTACATTGTCAACGCTAACAGTAGACAAACGAACGTGGAAAGAATCTTTCCACGTTCATTTGTCTACTGTTAGCATTGACAATGTAATTGTCTTTGAGTCTGCCATATTATATATTAATATTTTATATTATTTATGATTAGTGTTTGTTTGCTGGGGTGTTCGTTTGGCATATGATGCCATCTCTTCTTTCAGTTGAATATCCAAATTAGTTGTGTGTTTTCAGGCTGGTCTGCTGGTGATACGAGAGAAGCACAAGTTGTCCCTGCTGAGAGATGATCCTGCAGAGCTGGGAAGATTACTTGCAAAACAAGAACCCTTCTGGACACCAGGTGGCGTGTATGGTTTATGGTAATTGTTGTAGTTGTAGTTGTAATCATCTTTATGTCTTCTTCGACTCCCTTCTTGGCTATGAACTGGACTCACCCTGGAATTTAGCTTGCATATGCATGGTAGTGACCATCGACTGATGCCTTGATCATTATGACAGTGGCACTATAGAAGTTCATAGATTAGATTAGGTAATCACGGATTTATATAGCGCCTCTTCAAGAGAGGCTCGTCAGAGGCGCTGGTGTTGTAATTGAGCATTGTGTCATAAATTGTATGGAAGAAATTGTTCAGAATGATCTAACAAGGTGTCTTGGACATAGAGAATCATAGTGTCTGGTTTGTTTCACTTTCACAAATATTGGAAAACATATAAATAACAGGCTGTAGCCAACTGGTATGACATTTTCACAGGTGTTTGCTGTGAGTGGAGTCTTGTTTCTGTTACCTTGGAGACTTGGGTAGTCTCCGAGACAGTCGAAACAAGAAAACTCTGGTTTGGGTACTTCACAGACAGGACCACCCCAATCCTTGATTTCGACTCCCCCAAGGGCCTAGAAGAGACTGGTCTCTTGCACCTGAAAATTTCTGCATTAGCGATAGGTGCATTATATTGAATTCGCATGCCTTTTCCTCAAGCACTAGTCTGAAGTGTGGACAAGTATTGTTGACCAGTGTGTGAAAGGGACGTGTTTATGTTATGCTAGAATTCGCCTAACCTAATATTGATTTTCTGAATTGTCCTTTGGTAGGAACTGCACAAGGCTACCATACTTTGACCTTTGGCCTTTATGCTGACCAGCTGGTTCGTCGAATCGATCCTAAAGGAAGAAGTCTGGCAGCGTTTTTTCGAGAGGAAATTGCTCAACCATTTGGTATAAGTTGAGCCTAGTGTGTACAGTTAGATACATAACTTATGCTGTTCATATAGTTTTTCATTAACCAGCTGTCTTTTCTTCTAAAGTTCATCTGCATTTTATACAGCCCTCAAATGAAATCATACAAATTTCATTAATATGTTTCATTTTTAAACATGTAAAATTTAGTAAACATGTAATGTTTAATGAAAACCACTGCATTTCAACATCGTACACTTGAGCTCCAGTAAATAACTGATGGGAAGAAAGTTTCACAACAACGAAGGTCACAACCTTCAGAATAGCAGCGGAATTAAATCCTGACTGATGAGAAGATTACGAAAGCTTGGCAGATCGATGAAAATGAAATACAGTAACTTTCGTAATCGCATTGTAGATGCATATATCATAGCAACATCAGATACTTCATTTGACAATGGCCGAGATGAAAGTAGATAGAGTGGGTGAGCTCAGAGAAGTGCTCAAAAAAGTATGACACTATCTTTTTGTTTTAGACATCGATTTTGTCATTGGTGAGCCAAAGGAACAGTTCTACCGAGCATGTCGAGAGACACGTGCTAACTTCGGCTGGGCCTACTTCTTCACAGCAACCATTCCTGTTGCAACACAGTTTATCATGGCTGCTTTGTATTCCCGCTTCAAGTACAAGGCTGTCTATTTGCGAAACTTGGTGGGAAATCCAACTGACTGGAAGGTGAGCATTTGTAATGATAATCGAATATCTAAAATAAAATTTTCCTGCAAATGCCGTCTTATTTTAAAGATGCTGAAATTAAGATAAATAAAAACATGTGCTATTAGACAGAATATTTTTTTTAATCTATGAAAGCATAATTTAGCCATAACTGTTCCAAAAGCCCTGGACAATGAACCATGCATCGTGTTATGTATACTTATGCTTCACCTCGAAGTTCATATCAGTATTAAATTGTGCCATTTAGTTCAAACTTAGTAAATGTGACATTTGTGCACAAAGCACTGCGTGCAGTTTTACTACAATGTTGAGTGTTGTGTCCTTGGTAAATTATGAATTGTCAAACCATACTTGAAGATTCAATCCCTATGAACAGTGGCGTCACGAGGGGGGTGCGGACCGCACCGGGTGACACCCTCGGAGGGGGGTGACACCAACATGAGAAAATGATGAAATTTTTGCAAGATGACGAATTCCTAAAAAAGGTCATAAAATTTTTTGGAAGACGAATTCCTAAAAAGGTCATCACTTTTGTTTGGGAGACCAATTCCTAAAAAAAGTCATCACTTTTTTTGGGAGACGAATTCCTAAAAACAGGTCATCACATTTTTTTGAGGGTGACACCATGACTTACCGCACCGGGTGACACCAGCCCTAGTGACGCCACTGCCTATGAAAAGCCTTTGGACTGTCATTTAACCACAAAGCCGAGTTGCCTTTTAATAATATTTGAACTGGACATTAAATGTTCTAGCCTCGAAAACTGAACAGTCCGGATTTCCGAGAGCTTGAGTGTCCTTCATCACATGGATTTGGAACAGCAAGAGCTTTGGCTAAACTTATGGGTATCTTAGCCAATGGAGGAAAGCTTGGCAAAGAGATTCTCTTGTCTTCAGAGGCGATACAACATCTTCATACCCCACTATCAAGTGAATTCGATCGCGTTGTGCTGCGTAACATCACTTATGGACCAGGAACTATGTTGCATACGATAAAGCACGACGGTCAAAAGGTATTGAATAGCATTTCTGTTGTGCTGGTCATTTACTGCATTTTGTTTTTATTTCATGTATGTATCTGAATATTTATATAGAACCTTTCAAGAACGTAACAAATGTGTTGAAATGTGGCTCTCTGAAGTTACTTGGGTGTGAATCCTGGTACACAGCTATTCTTTTTTGGCAAAGTCGTGAAAACAGCATTGCTTCAGAGCCCCTGAAGATGATATGCACTGTGGTTGAATGCTTCTTATGCATTATGTTTTATGCTTCTTACCCTAATATCTGAAAGGCCCAGACTGAATGAATCTGATGAGTCTTGTATTTTCATCATCCAATTATTTATAACTGTATCCAAATGTAGAAAACTATAAGTATGATAAGAGGAAACCTTGCATTTAAGGTTTAATCTAGTATTTCCATTGTTTGTTCTACTCAATTTACTCACAATTTTTACTACACCAATCACTTACTTTAAAGCATAATTACAATCTCATTGCAATGTGACTTACCAATCAATGCACCAGAGCTAAACAAACATTCACAAATGAGAATACATGTACTGTAATATTGTGAACCGTACAATCATTATGTTGTGTAGGTTTCTGAAACTTTACTGAATACATTTGTTGAGCTCAAGTCTACAGTATCATAAATATATTTCAGCCGCATCACGTTTTTGGTCACTGGGGCGCCGGTGGGCAGATGGCATTCTGTGATCCTGAGCAAGAGGTCGGATGGGCCTACCTGACCAACTACGGCAACCTTCTGCACGGATTCATTGTCGATCACCGTTATGCGGCTCTAGAAAAAGCACTATACCAGTGTTTAAATGAGCTAGAAAAGACCAAATAACAACACTTGCATGACGTATATTAATTTAATATAATTACAAACATAGGAATATTTCTGTTTTATGTTTTAAATGTCAGTTTTGTCAATTTAATATAATTACAAACAGGGATATTATGTTTTAAATGTCCGTTTTGTCAACATTGCTGTAGCCTGACTTCTAGTTTCCTGGACCTGTTAAGATTTAAGACTAGGTTTCATTTGAGCAGTCATTTATTCTTTGAGGTCGTCCAGAAAGGATATCTGCAAATAGGGAGGGATGGGGTGATCCAAAGCAGACAAAAGGGAGGAACTTATGCCCAGTGCAGACGTCCAACTTTGATATATATTTATTGCAGCACAGCCTGTGCTTTAAGCACCAAATTCAATCAAACACAGTCTGTACCACATTGAAGCTAGGGGGAGGGATGGGGTTAGACTCCCTTTGTTGGGTACCAAGTACCCACCATGTATAACTTGGAAAAAGATCGACTTAACCAAGGCCTTGTCTCCTTTTTAGTGCAGAGGTCAACAAGGAAGATAGGGGAGGATTAATGCCAAATGCGGACTAGGGGAGGAATGGATCTAAAGTATT
Organism: Allolobophora icterica; assembly: GCA_963556255.1. Classification (NCBI taxonomy): domain Eukaryota; kingdom Metazoa; phylum Annelida; class Clitellata; order Crassiclitellata; family Lumbricidae; genus Allolobophora; species Allolobophora icterica. The sequence continues at coordinate 45,288,680 of OY744610.1, read as the reverse complement.
GGATTTGTTAGTTTTTTAATGTGATGAACTTGTTAAGTATTGGTTTCTAGAGCTACACGCTCGTTGCCTGTCAGAACAGCGCTGTTCAAATGGCATGCTGAAGATGTTGAATTTGTAGTGAATATTTATTGTTTAAAAGTTTTAGCCATTACTAAAGGAACTAAACATTTTCTGTTTTAAAAGGTGTATCTGTGGCACATTACAGCCCAAGCCACAGGCATAATTAATATACCATGCTTAAAATCATCTTGACATTGATTAAGCCTGTAACACTCGTCAAGTCTGTAACATTGATTAAGCCTGTAACATTGATTAAGCCTGTATTAAGTACAAAGTCTCAAGTCAATGTATTAAACTATTAACAAGTCAGTATTTTAAATCATGATGTGTATATATATATATTAACTTTATTAATACATTACAGATGTCTTATCAATAAACATAGGCACTCATTGACCGGTACTTACTTGGGGTCATCTGTTAAGGATGTCGGAATAGGGAGGAGGGTGCAGATCAAATGCACACAAGGGGAGGGGCAGTCTGGCCCAATGTCGATGTCCACATCTAAATTTGGTACATGGCTATTTCAGGACAAACCATGTCTTAATCAATAATCACCACCATAAATTGGAGTCCAGAAGTTTGCAAAGTGATGGGCAGGGCAATATGCCAGATGTGGAAGAGGGGTCTAAAGTAGGTAACGGTGGACGTCCTTTATGGATGACCCTCAACAACATGTATTGTAATAAACTCGATTAGTACATGTACACATAACATCCTGCAGAACTGCAATAACCTGCCACGTTTCCAATCATTGCTCATAACAACCTTTCCTATTGGTTCTTGAAGGGTGCTATATAAATTGTTTACTTAGAATACAAGCACATCATTCTCAAATACAGGTCAGGTCTATCTGTCGATTGTCATGAGGTCTAGGTCGGACACTGGTTACGAATTTGATTATTATTCAGCTCAGCAAATCATACATAAATCTTACACAGTACTACAAAACAGATGCCATCTACAGTTGTACACGTAAAATAATTCAAAATGTCGGCTTTGTCAGAGGATTAGAAGCTGCTAAGAAACAACAGTAAAACTCTGGGTCCCTTTCTTTCCCCGAATATCATTGTGACTGACGGGCTTTTATTGCACCTCATGGCCTGGACACCGAAAACCTTCACAATAAATAATGCAATAATTACACACTGCCTTCCAAAGGCTGTTATAAAAACACTTGAAAAGGTCAGAGCGTTAAAACAACTGTAGAAACAATTCCATTTGTTAGATACACGTGATAATATGTTGCTTCTGTGATATCTCCAGTATCAAGCAGAGGCCTCGGCCAACTGGCTTGGCGTTGATATAGAACGGAGGAAAATCGCAATCGTAAACTCCAAATTTCTAAATCGCTACTCTAAAACTAAGCGCAGAGCACCAGCTTATTCACGAGCGCTGCGTCAAGTCCGAGGAGTTGTCCAGAGATGCCAAGCGAAGTTCCGAGTCTGGTTGCCAGAGAGAGAAGAGCAAATAACAGAATAATGACTTGCATCAGTTGAGGCCAATGATTGACAAAGAAAATGTCAAAACCAAGACAAAGACAGAAATCCCTTATCTGTTTAGTCGTACTGGAATCGGAAGCGCCTCTGAGTAGCCCTCTTGAAGAGGCGCTATATAAATGTCCTACTGAATCAATGAGTGAATGAATGTTGCAAACTACTCAGAACAAACAGTTGCAGCCAGACAATTAAACCTAATCTTCAGTTGGACCAAAACACCGATGAGAAATGACAGCGCAACCTTGAATCAAATCATTGTCTTTAGTCCTAAACAGTCAAAATCTCGACATGATGATGGTGAGCATTACCTCTGCCCAAAACAACGAGATAGAAAACACTAGATATATTCCTGATTCTTACTAATTTATCAGCAGCTGATGACTTTGATTGGCAAGTTTGGCTGATGACCTCAACATGATTATATACACGAATAAATTAGGCCTTCATACCGGAAATTACAGATATATAAAACGAATCATATAAATGCTGTCCTGATTTTAAGTTCATAAGGTACTCAAGCGTTACTGCTGGCCGGATAGTCCTGAAATTTAAAACAAACACTATAAACAGTTTGATACTAATAATTGTATTAAGACTTTAATGGCTGTGGTTGATGTTCATTGCTATCTCGAGATTTATTCAGCACCACTATCTGACGACAGGAATTAGTTGACGCACCAAGCACTTGTGCATGAAGGATGTGGTCAAGATTCTCCCACCCAGGTGCAAAAGATATTTCTAGTTCTATAATAAATATTAAAACAGCAGAGGTGTCAAACTCGGGTGAATGAGAGAGCCATATAACATGGTACCTCTGAATAGTTTATACTGCGAGAGGCACCTTATAAATTACTAGATATGATACGATACGATACATAACGATAAATAATTTAAAACAATTCAAAGCATGCTGGCCTAAAATGGGATTATGCACCACAGAGTTTGAAAACAACTGCTATAGAGTTGAGAACAAGTGATCATCCCACCTGTGGATTTGGAGGCAGTCGACCACGGCCGCTTCCTCGGCCACTGCTACTCGATGCTGGTGATGGATCAAAACCACTGATGCAGGACTCGGAATCCCACCTTTCCAGCTCATCCCTCACCAGCCGCTCCATATAATGCTGTTTGGATTCATCTGTTATTCCTTCCGACTAAAATGGATACATTTATCTAAGTCTCCAGACTAGAAACATTATCATAACCTACCAACTTATTACTGTAAGCATCAAAAGTTCTATTCAACAAATCTGAACAAACCTTCAATTGAGAATGCACTATATTGTAAACATCAGATCTAAAATTAGTTTTGTCATGAGGAGACCTAATGAGTTAATTTTAGTTTCCTGAGTCCAATTTTGATTCTAAGTTGTTAGTTACTGCTCAATTATATTTGATTACCAGGTCTCCGTGTACTACGACTAACGCTTAAATATATGAAATTATTGTGAATGTTAGCTTGTTATTATTATTGGTCACAATAAAGATATTGATTGGTTGATTGATTGATTACTTACTTCTGTCATAATCTTAACAATTCCATATGATATGGTGCTCTAATTTGCAGATGTGCTTGAGAGATGCAAATAACCACTACTTAATTACTTATGTAAAACATGGCAACAGGCTATGTTTTCACAAAACCTCATTGAAGTTCTCACAGCCAGGGGGCCCGTAGAGTAATGGATAACACACTGGCGTGAAGAGCTGAAGGTACCAAGATCGAACCTGGTAGACCCCGTAAGGTTTATTCAGCCTTCCACTCGCTAGGTGGCAGTGGTTAAATGAATGTAGGCCATGAATGGCGCCGTGTGGCTGCCGCTTAAACAGTTATATTCGACTCCTGTAAAACTGTTATCGTGTGCTTCTACTACATACATGTATGTAAGGCGCCCTGTGTGGCTGCCGTTTCTACTATATGTATGTTCACTGTACAGCACAGTGCGTTTGCAGGCGCTTAATTAAAGAACAAGATTATTATTATTATTAGCTGCTTTGTCCACATGAGCCTTGAGACTAATAAGCATTGACCAACAAACCTCACAACATACACAGCATTTCTACAGCAGTCTTAGATATAATTAGCAAGCACTACCTCAGCAATGCTGTCCAGTAGCCTCGTCATGGTTTCCCGCCGCTTTGCTCGTCCGTGCTCCATGTTTTCCAGTTTCACAAGGACTGCGTCGATCTTGGAGACGATGCTTCCGATTGAATGCTCCATTCGATCAACGCGCCTCTGGAGCACGGAGAACTCTTCGTGTGACACTCCACCTCCAGACATGTGTTGCAGAGATGACTTGACAGTGCTGATATCTTCATCGCTCTCATCCAGGCTGTCCAATCCATCCTTATCTTGGTTGTCAAAAGCCGTGCGCTGATAAGCAAATGTCCAACAATTCAACTGAATGTAAGTATGTAACAACTTTCTGAAGTAACGTAAATGAATTATAATAATTATATTCTTTATTATTTCAAACCGACAGACGCAGTAAGATTACATTGAAACATGAAAGTACAATCAATATCTTAATTAAACACACGGTTTGGCAGCCATGGCGCCGCCCTATGTTGCAGTACTACAAATTCTTTACCATAAAGGATCTCTATATAAAATATCTAACGATTAGTCAATTTTACGTAAACTTTCAATAATTGGCAAAAATTGACTTAAGAACAAAGCATAGATTCCTAGATTTTTTATCGTAACCCAAAGCATATGCTGCAGCTCTTGCATGGCATGTTAACCGACATGACATGTAAATCTAATAGTGTTGAGGGACATAACACCAACTCACACTAAGCAGAATAGCATGTAAGCCAGGAGTGCGTAAACAAGTTCATACAGTATACTGATATTCGTAAATGATTCCAGTATTGTTACCTTCTTCCTGTCAAGATCAGCCTGCATCTTACGAACTTCAGCAGCCGTCAGAACGTGACCTTTGTCCAGGTCATACTTAGAACAGACAGCAACTATCTCCGCTTCCGCAAAACCACGCCTACAAAGCAGTCTTAGCTCCATAACAATCTCCTACATGTCTCACAGAAATAATTGCAACTTTAGATTTCTTTACCAGTAAAGTAAAAAGTGCAGTTAAGAATAGTTTGAAACAGTTTTAGATTCAATGCCAATCCTTCTCAAATCTGTTCACGAACTCTTAACATAATTTTAGATAATCCAGTTACATTAGGTCTGAACTAACTTTTTATTCCAGTAAAAGAATTTCAAATTTCTACAATGGGTGAAGCCAATTTAGCAGTGTTAGTTATGTGACTCAACAGGGTATGAGTTCTTTGTCAACCAAAGATTGCCATGTTACCTGTTACACTGCCATGTTAACCACCCTTGAGAGGTTCTTAACAGGGGCTATACAAATGCCCAGATACATACATATATATATATATATACATATATATATATATATATACACACACACACACACACATATATATATGTAAATAAATACATCATCAAACTATTGGGAAGGAAAAGCAAAACACAACAAATGTTATACAGCAGATTTCTGAGTCGAAATTAATATGAAATTAAAAATAAATCAATATACCAACACTTTAAATGCAAAGATAAAATACAATCAAAAGAAATTTAAACAAGACTTGCTCATTTTGACCTTGTTACATAAATATAAAGTAAATAAATTAGGGCTGTAGATTTTAATGATTGATTAATCAATTGTTAACAATTTTATCAATTAATTTTGGCTTGTTCTATTAATTTTCTTACTTATTTCATGAAGTCAAGTGGCTCATTTCCGGAGTAAACAATAAACAGTAAACAATAAAAAGTCTTCGGTTATGGGTCTTTTGGTTGAGCCTAGATGCAGCACTGCCATGGGTTCTCGTGCATTTCGTGTTGCAGCCCCAAGGAATGGAAACGACTACCAATGTTTATCCGTTGCTCAACCTCTTCTTCTTCCTTCAAGAAACGCCTCAAAACTCATTACTTCTCACTGGCTTTCAAACATATGGATATCTAATTGCTCTTCACCTGGCGGCTGACTAACCGCACCTCAGATTCGCATTTCTGTGTGACTTTGCATGTGTTAAAAATGTTTGTAATAATAATAATAATTATTAATAATAATAATAATAATTGCAAACAGTGACAATGTGAAATGCTTGAGTGGAAAATTAAGCGATCACTTTGCAGTTAAGGTCAACGCTGATGGGAAAGTCGAAGATGGCAACAAAATTAAATGTCCTCATTGCAATAAACAGTTTGCTTACAGTGTTTAAACACATTGCTGAAATGTCACCTTCAGCACAAAGATCAGTGACTACATTTGTAACAGTTTCTCAAGCCTTACGTAACAGATACCAAATTAATCGAATTTAATCAATTAATTGAAGTTAAATTTTGGATATGAATCGATTATTTAAAAAAAAATCAGTACCAGCCATAAAATAAATAGATAAATAAGGCAGAAGGATAGCAAAGCAAAAGACAGCATATATACTGACCGTTTTAGATCTTTATGCCATTCATGATAATCAACTCTTTTGTCACTTGACACTGATTTCTGAACCTTTACGGCTTTCTTACGTCTCAAGTTCAGCTTGTCCAACATTTTCTGATATCCCTGATGACATCAAATATAAATCTCAGTAAACAGCAGAACTAATTGAATTAAATCAGTAATAAACGTTTGCAATACTAAATATAATAGAATAATATCATAATATAATAATATAAAAATATAATAATATTGGTCTTTGCTAAAAAAAAGGCTGTGCTTCATGGAATATCAAGGATTGTCCATTGAAACCTTTCTTATTCCCATCTTCCAACTTTCCATCTTGCAGATGGTGTAGTGCTAATTCTAGTCTCCAGCCCTCTAGCCTATGGATAAGTTTCTTTAAATGATGCTAAACCTTTCACACCAAACTTATGTGTGCATATACAATCGCCTTAGAGAAACACAATAAATCTCTTCTATTTCACGTTGCTTACCAACCATACCCTGCTTTCAGATTGCTGATCTACAGGAATCTGACACACATCATAAGAATTATGTATGATAGTTTGCTTTAATTACACTTCAAAGTATTACTCATGATGCACAACCTATGTAACAAGAACACTATAGAAATCCTACAGAACCACGATCTTTTTATTTGATCTTTGCTGACATCACAGTCCATGGACCAGACCTATTCGGATCGATTACCCTCTGCAGCCTGTGTTCCAGTTGTTGCAGAGGCCTCACGGATCTGGTTCCATGCTACAGATTCCTACAGCTGGTTCCATGCTACAGATTCCTACAGATGCTAAAACTCGTTCCATGCTACAGATTCCTACAGATGCTACAGCTGGTTCCATGCTACAGATACCTACAGATGCTACAGCTGGTTCCATGCTACAGATTCCTACAGATGTTACAGCTGGTTCCATGCTACAGATTCCAACAGATGCTACAAGTGGTTCCATGCTGCAGATTCCTACAGATGCTACAACTGGTTCCATGCTGCAGATTCCTACAGATGCTACAGCTGGTTCCATGCTCCAGATTTCTACGGTCTCTTCCTTGAGACTCCACCACTTTCTTCTCTGCTCTTACAACTGTTCTCTTTTGCCGGGGTTGGGCTGGGAGCACCTCTAAATAGTTTCCCTGATGGGGCGCTATATAAATGATCAGTTGATTGATTGATTGATTGATTAATTGATTGTGGTTTTGCTTAGAAGCAACCACCAACTGATGATCGTGCATTACAACAATGCCATGAATGGAAATTTCCAATTAGATTCTGTAAGAAAACAGCCGACTCCAACTTTAGACCAAACGAGAACAACAAACCCGTTTGAAGTAGTCGGTCATCTCGAAGTCGTTCTTTCGATGCGACAACTCTGCTTTGACTTCGGAGTAGGTGTCGATGATGATCGCAACAAACATGTTCATAAGGATGAAGAACATGAAGAAGACAAAGAGCACAAAATATGCTGGGCCGAGAACGCGGTTCGCTCTCTCCAAGTCGTCAAAATTGAAGTCACCCAGCAGTATGCGGAACTGGCTGAATCTGTCAACATAATTTCACAATTATTCACCTATTTACCTATGCATATGGGGAGGGGGATAGAGTAGTGGCAACACTCATGGCCAGGAGAGCACAAGGTAAGTGGATCGACTCCCGTAACCCCCCTCTAGGGCAGCGCCTTGCATGGCTGCCAAACCGTGTGTTTAATTAAGATATTGATTGTACTTTCATGTTTCAATGTAAGCTTACTGCATCTGTCGGTTTGAAATAATAAAGAATATAATTATTATTATTATAATGGTCTTGCAGGCCATGCTCAGACTTATATTATGCAATCAATCAATCAATCTCTATTGCCTCACGCTCAACAGATGCCTTGGCTCTTGCTGGACAAGGTGAGCTGGTTCTTATGGCCTGAGCTTCCACAGGCAGCATTACAAGACTACAATATGGTCAGTCCAAATTTCTAGAATGGGCTGCCTAGCAACCTAAAGCATCAACTCTTTGGTTTTCTTTGCATGTTTTTCAAATACACTTGAAAACAATTATTGATCTTTGTTTTGTGTGTTAAGTAGGGAGCACCTCTGAGGAATTTCTCTTGGACAGGCGGTACACTAATTTTTACTAAAATTTTAAAATAAATTATTTATCTTGGTATTTATACAATACTTTTTCTAAACCTCTGAAAATGTGTGTGTGAATTTAATCAAGTGCACACCAGTACACACTCAGATATTCAAACATGTACATACTGGGTTTCTGTGTAGAAGAAATACTAAATCAATAAAAATGCATTCACAGTATTTAATCAATTCAATTTTAAGAAATGTAATGTCAACAAATGGCAAAGATTTGCATAGTACCCAATGTACAAGTCTAGAAAATGCCAACATCAGTGATAACTTAGAGGCTATTGGAGTCCAACAAGCTCTCAAAGTAACAGCAAAGAACATACTTACATGCAGCTCTCAAACGTGGAGTAGTCTTCGACCTGAGTTCCAAACAACAGATAGCCCAGCTGAGCAAATGCCAGAAACACGATGAAGAACATGATCGAGAAGCCAATCAGATCCTTGACACAGGCACTCAACGTCGTTGACAACTGCATCATCGTCTTGTTGAAGCTGATGAATTTGAAGAGCTACATAAAAACAACACATAATTAGTGACAGCAGCAAATGTGCGCGCACACGCGAACACACACCTACGCACGCACCAACATACACACACACACCAACACACACACACACACCTACACACACCTACACACACACATACCTACACCTACACACACACATTTCACTAATTTAATACTTTTTCGTGACATGAGGAACCCTAACAGTGGAAACACACAACAGTCACACATAACCAGGGTGAACCACAAAACGTTATTTAGAATAGAATAGAATATTCTTTATTGGAATGTGTTCATAATTCCTAAGCCATTCCCTTTGCAAATTGACGTAACAGAGTATGAAAAGGAACCGGAGGTCATGGAAGCGGAGGTAGAATGGGCAATCAGACAACTCAAGGACAATAAGGCACCCGGTCAAGATGGGATACCTATAGAACTGATAAAAGCAGGGGATGATGCGATGATAAAAACAATAACAAAATTGTGCAATCAAATATGGGCAACTGGAGAATGGCCGGAGGACTGGAAGAAGTCGATCTTTATACCTATATTCAAGAAAGGAGATGCGAGGGAGTGTGAAAATTATAGGACGATAGCAATGATATCACACACTAGTAAAATATTACTGAAAATAATTCACAAAAGAATGGAAGGCACAATTGAAAGAGAACTTCCGGTGAACCAGGCAGGGTTTAGGAAATCTCGTGGAACTCGAGACCATATAGCCAACATGAGGTGGATAATGGAGAGACAAAGGGAGTATGGACAGGAGGTTCACATCTGTTTCATTGACTATAGCAAGGCATTCGACTGCATTAACCATGATTTAATGTGGAAAACCCTGCTTGAAATGGGAATTCCGAAACACCTGATAATGTTACTAAAGGGTTTATATGAAGACCAGATAGCGGTGATAAGAACAGAATACGGAGACACTGACAATTTCAGAATCAAGAAAGGAGTGAGGCAGGGATGCATCTTGTCTCCATTCCTGTTTAATCTATATGCTGAAAGAATAATGAGAAAGGCAGAACTGGAGGGGGCAATTGAGGGAGTAAAAATTGCTGGAAAGACACTGAATAACCTTAGATACGCGGATGACACAACATTAATGGCAAAAAGAAAAGAGGATCTGGCAGAACTGATAAGAAGGGTCAGGAGAGAAAGTGAAAAAGCTGGTTTATACTTCAACATAAAGAAGACAAAGGTCATGACAACAGCAGATTGGGATAGTTTTGAGATAGACGGAGAGGAAATAGAGGTGGTAGAAAGCTTCACATTCCTAGGATCACTGGTTGGAAAGGAGGGAAAGTGTGATCCAGAAATAAAACGAAGGATTGCTATAGGGAAAGCTGCAATGACCGGACTGGAAAAGATATGGAAAGACAAACATGTGAGCATAGAAACCAAAAAAAGGCTCGTGAGAGCACTAATCTTTCCTACGGTACTGTACGGTTGCGAGACGTGGACAATGACAAAGAACATGGAAAATAAGGTTAACGCTTGTGAAATGTGGATATGGAGGAAGATGCTGAGAATATCTTGGACTGAGAAAAGAACGAACGAATCAATACGAGAGGAGATTGGAGTTGAGAATGAAGAGTCGTTAAAACAAACTGCGACAAGAATGAAGCTAAGGTTCTTTGGACATGTTATGCGATCTGATGGTCTGGAGAAGGAAATGATGCTGGCGTGCGGTGAGGGGGAGAAGACTGGGTCGCCCAAGGAGGAGATGGATGGATGAGATACAAGATGTAACTGGCATGAATTTGGCGGAATTGAGAGACTTGTCATCGAATAGGAGACGGTGGAGTGTGTTCACCAGGACGATCGCTAGAGCTCCACGAGCTGACAGCACAAGGTGACAAGGTGGAACCAATTGCAAACCGCATTTTGGTGTACAGCAACGTAAACATGTTTATACAGATAATATACTAATAATATGTTAATATTAGCTAATAATATTTGTCTCAATTATTTACATTGGGCATCCACATTTCATGTAAAAAAGTTCTACAATCCAAGTTAATATATTTAATAAATCTTGGAAAATGACAAAAAACAAACAGCCAATACTTTCAGTAGTTAAGTACTTTATGGCATATATATATATATACATATATATATATATATTATATTCGTTTATTAGTTAACTGCCATAAGTTACAAAAAAGGTGAACACTTCCAGGTATCAAAACGTCTACCTTAATCCAGGTGAGAAAGACCATAACTGCCAGCGTATAATTGAAGACCAGCTGCCAGTAACTGGCATCATGCAAGTCGACAAACTGGTTTGGGTTCTGATGCATCTTGCTGTCGATGTCCTTGTCGACGACAACTGTCCGATAAATGTTGAACGATATGCAGCAGATGGCGTTGGCAATAATTACCAAATCCAGAATACTCCAAAATGACTTGAAGTAGTGGAATCTATGACGCTTTATCTGAAAGCGCAGAATTTATACAAGCTGACGTAATCAACTATTCATGACAAGTGTTTTGGAGTTGAGGGACAATGTAGCGGTTAGCAAGCTGGACAGTACATCGAGAGTTGGGGGGGTTCAAATCCCCACCAGGGCAGAAATTTGGTTTGAGATTTCTGTTCCGCAAGCAGTGATCGTGTAACTAACGAAAAACTTACATGTATGTAAAAAATTATCAAACACAAGCTAAGGTTCCATAAAGAACACAAAGCAATGTAAATATCAGGTCACTTTACATTGTGCCTTGTAAAAACCTTAAAAGTACTAAAAAAAAGGTACCAGAACTGCACAAATTACTAATGAAATAAGATTGCATTGAGGTCCCATTCTAAAAATAGCAAAATCTGGAATAAGTGACAAAACTGTATTAAATTTACACTACAATAATGCTACAAGGAAGCTTACAAATATTTAACGTGCGACAGAGGACTTGTACGTTACGCAACGGTAATTGTGGTCTTTATTACCATAGCGTACTGTAGATTACAGTCAGGCTTTTGACAGGATTCTTACCTCAAGAGCTTCTTCCACGATGTAGTAGGCAATGAAAAGCACAAAGATGCATTCACAGGCCAAAATGACATAATCAAACACTGTGATGTAGCGGATCAGTTTAACTGTACGCAGGGTCCATGACGTCAACACTCCCCCAGTTGCAGGATACTCACATAACAACCTGCATTGAAATTTACAACATTCAAATAATTCTTAAAGTGACATACATACACTTACATCTATCTACAGCACACCTACATCATCTATACCTACATAACACATACTTACATAAGTCGTACATGACGTATATATATACATATGCAGAACATTGATAAAACAGCCATATTTCTTTGCCCTCTTATTGTACCTCATCTGCCATCTTTCTAATAGAAGCCGTCGTGTTCTGCTCATTACTGGTACAGCCCACATAAATTTCAACTTAAGATCTGTGAATTACATAGCGCTTCAATACAGTGATGCAACATCGTTTGATGTCACTATGCAGTAGTGAATTAAATAATTCCTCACAGCTCTGAACAACAACCTGTGCCAGTGGATCTCAAACTTGCCTTATCTGCTTTATACAGCAACCTCTCAACCAGGTGACCAGCTCAATTACCTGCCAGCCGACGCCGCTTCCTTTGACGCCCTCTGCGACCGAGCTGACTCCACCCTCTTTCTGGCCGTCCTTAACAATCCTAGTCATACTCTCCATAACCTCCTCTCCCAGTTAAGACCAGCAAATATTCGCTCAGCCCCCGTCCGCATAACCGGGAGGTCCCCAGGGCAGATACACTGTCCAGAAAACACTTTCTCCTTAGAATGCTCTATTTAGGAATTTGAACATTAGCGGATTTAATTTAATTCAATTTAATCTAATTTAATTTAGTTTAATTTAATTTTCTCTTTTCATACTCTCTTTCTTTCTAGGTAGTCTGTGCCTGTACTTGTCTTGTTTTGTTTCTTGCATCTGTATAACCCGTTTGTTAGCCGCAGTGCATTTACAGGCGGAGCATTAAAGTCCATACTTACTTACTTACTCTTTCCTTGCATCCATAGCAAGTTCACAACAATACATATGCATTGTACATGTATTTATAAATGTACAGTATGTGTGCAAGTGTATGTGCACGCATACATGTATGTATGTATGTATGTATGTATGTATGTATGTTTCAATAGAAACTCTTCACGAGCATCTCTTCACGGGACACTCTTCCGAACACGATCCTTATTCAGCGTTTTCTTGATGGAAACTCCTTGGCAGCAATCCCAAAAAAAGACAAAACAACGATCACAGAAAATGATTTCAACATTAATAATTACTGCCATTAAAAAGAGAAGCCACTCCACCTGATAACACAGAAGAGATTTATGTTGGCATTGTAGAGGCTGAAGTCAATGAAAACTGCTCTGGTGCCACGCTCCAGCCAGATGTTGTCTTCAAGTGTCCGTATAATACTCATCGACATATCTTTATCAGTTGATAAATCCTGGACATATCCACCTCCGCTGTAGATCGCCACTTGACCCCAGTGAGTTGACCCATGCAGCTGCTCTTCGCTCTGATATTCCCAGCTTTAAAACAAAATATCAGGAACAAAAGTCTATTTATTTATTTATTTTATTTTATTTATTTTGGATATTTCTATAGCGCCTCCTCAAGTCTACTACTACTCAGAGGCGCTCCTGACTACAGCATTGATACTGTGTCGGAGTTTTCACGCCGAAGCGCCACGAGCAATCGTGAGTGAAGGACTTGCCCAAGGTCCGTACGCAGCGGCTAGAGTGGGATTCAAACCTGTAACCCTCCGGTCACAAGGCGCCGAACTTACCACTGAGCCACCACGCCCAACAATGTCCCACAGTAAGCACAGTTAACAAAATAATAGGAACAAATGTCAATGTCCCACTGTAAGCACAATTAACAATGCCTCCAGTCACTCTTTTCTCTCGTGCCTCTGCCAACCAGCCTTCCTGATTCAGTACACACTAAGTAACTTAACAGTAGTACCAGTAGCTACAATGTTCAGTATTTTCTAAGACAAGGTATCATTATTGTTCCTTAATTATATGACCTTGTATCAACAATAGGCATACTAATAAGGATGAAGGATCAGCTCAAAAGCAAACACTACATATAACAGCAAACTTTCTTTATACGTTGCATGGCACAACAACCAGCCAGTATCGCATTATACATAAGGAATCACACTCTTAACGCAAATTTCCCACAGTAAGCATGATAGTCATAAGTACAGCACTATTGATAGCACTATTACTAAATTGCATAAAAAAATAAAAAATGTGCTATATTAATACATATAATATACATACATACAAAAGGCCAGCGTGTAAATACTTACCACTTAGTAAGGAAATACATTACAACAGACCTTACCCTTCAAGGTTGCATTACACAGCTACCGACGTAACTGAAATATAAGATACATGGCCATGACTAGGGCTGTAGTCGAGGGTATACGCGGGTATACAGCGCATACTCACCTCTAAATTGTTTCGGAAAACTAACCGGTAGCGTGTACTCACCTCTAATTTTACCACTACAGCCCTGGCCATGACCACTCTTTTATTAGAATTCACATTAAAAGAAATGTTTTGGTGCATTCACAGTAACTTGAAAGCTTTTACTGACGATACTGAAGTAGTACAAATTTATCGTAACTTACGCTGATCCATTCATCAGACCAAATCGCTGTGTATCTTCATTTTCTGCGGAATATGCACCGTAACAGGATTTGATTAAACTGCGGAAGTCTTCGTGAATGGTGCACGAGTCATTTCTCACCCTCACCAGTCGCAGGCGTGGCACTCCAAGGACCTTACTATCGAATAAAACATAGCGGTCTTTTGCATCAGACAGATTCTGATGTTCTGGCCACATTTCTGTGTAGAGGCCATTCATCAACGGACCCAAGGCATACTGTCAAAACACACACAAACTCAACTACAGAAGTTAAATATCACATTGTAATCACATACATGGATTCTTTCAAAACTGACTCTATATTAATAATAATTAATAATAATCTTTGTTTAATATCTTCAAACTGACAATAACGCAGTATGATTACAAATCAGTATGAACGGATGATCACAAGTTATTACAGGAGTCGAATTTAACTGTACACAGCAGCCATGCAAGGCGCCCATCACGTCCAACATCTCATTTTAACAACGCGCCATCTCGCGAATGAAAGGCTGAGTGGACCTAAATTTGGGAGGGTTGCGGGAAGCGATCCCGCTACCCTTGCTCTTCACGCCAGCGATGTTACCACTACTCTATGGACCCCCCTATATACAAGAAGGTCACAATTTTATGTTAATAGCATTAATTATTACTTGAAAATTTCATACTGAATCTTCACCATGCTGCAGTTATTTTAAATTTTAAAAACACCACAGTAAAGAACTGCAGGACATCCAAACCACTTTAAAAATGCTCAAATACTGGCTTGCAACATTGTGCAATTTTGTTTAATGTGTACTCATTTACAGTATGTGATCGCAGTGTGTTTATAATAGTATGCACGTTTAGATTCACACAGTTTAATTATTATTTACTAAATTTCTATCAAAGCATTACATCACACCACACTGTATTCATACACCATATTTTACCTCAAACCACTCCTCCGCATTCCCAATTGTTTTGAATGTTGATGCTGGAGCAATAGCAAACGGTTCCTCGATGAATATAGCGGTAACGGCACTTGTGTAGTAAAATGTCATGGTTGTTGTCATTCCAAAGGCCACTAATTAAACAAAGAAAATGACTCATCATCATCACTACTACCACCGCCATCATCATAATAAAACATAATCAAATCACAAAAATCCTACAGTAATTAATACAAGCAGATAAACTGCCAATAAGTTTTAACAGTAACCATCTCCCATAGTTGATATTTGAGTTCTATGGTTAGCAACTGCGGTACTGTACAGCTTACTCATACTTGACCACTCAAGAGGGAGCCCATCTCTCCTCATGCAGTGACACAGGTCAAAGACATGCAACGAAAACATCACCATAATGTACAAAATCCATAAACATAACAAACAACATATTAAAGGTGCTTAGCAACTGTATAATTGATGGCACGTATAGCTTCAATCCTTTTGCAATCGAGCACTATAGCAACCAGCAAGTGTGTCAAACAACACATTATTTTAGAGAAGGAAACGTCATGAAAAAATCAGTTGCTCACCAATACACAAAATGACCAAAAATACGACAAAGACACACATTTCCCTCAGAGTTGTTTTCACATGAAGCTCTCGATTCTCTTTCGTGTCTTCCGTCTGCCGAGTTGCCCACAGAGCTACAGCAATTTGAAAACAAATGTTTGATTTCTACAGGAAGTTTAAACCTTGTCTAAAATTTACAAACAGCCCAACTTCTGTTTTCCCTGACGAATTGGATTTTGACCAGGCTGCTACAACGGATAATGATTCCTGACTTTTATTAGAATTGAAGCAACCATTGACTGATGCCTTGGGGGTCGTCCATTAATTATGTCAACAAAAGGGGAGGGAGGGGGTTTGAAAAAGTTTGACAATTCTTGACAGGGGGGAGGGGTGTTCAAGGCAAATTGACGTCAACAAAAATTTAATCAAAAAGCAATCATAGATTCGGAAAGTCTTTGTGAGTGATCTATTTCTTTTTTGTTTGTAATTTAATCAAATGCGATATTTTCTTCGTTTAAAAGTATCTTGTTTGTTGTTCAGAGATTATTGAGAAAATGTGCTGCATAATCTCTTAAGTGCGAATATCCTGGGTTCTTTTCTAAAATCTAATATTTCGAGTTTCTTTTCGATGGAAAGATATTGGGGGGGTCCGGGGGAGGTAAATTTATTTTGACATAATTTTGTTAGGGGGTCCTTGAATGTTTGACAGTTGTTGACAAGGGGGAGGGCGGGGTCAAAAACTGCCTAAAATTTGTTGACATAATTAATGGACGACCCCTTGAGCATTATGACAATGGTGCCGTACACGTCACTGGATTAAGTTAGATTAGACAAGCAGGCTTTTGGAAGTGCAAGAGCCATTTTGTATTGTATTGTACTGTATTGTATCCGAACATTTATAAAGCACCTCTCACAGTATTCGCTAATCAGAGGCGCTCCCAGTGCGAAAGACCCAGTGAATAGAAAGTGGTTCTGACAAAAAAATTCAAATTAGTACAAACAGTTGTTGCAAATTGATAAAAGATAAGGTCAAATGTTTTCAATGGTTAAAAATCTGAGAACATCAGGGCAACACAAAATTTATATGCATTAAGTTACACAGCACAACATCCTAAGAAATACCCAGACACTGAAACCTTGTTATAATTCAGCTTGTGATCCTGTCACGAATCACCTTTAAATGAGATAGTGTTATATTTCGAGTGTTATATTTAAAATGAGATAGGCTGAACTAATTTTAAGATAGATGTCCCTGACCAAGCGATACTGGAATTCATGTAATAACAATGTGTGTAATAAACGAATCTCCAGTGTACTCAAAATGGATAACCACCAGTTGGCAGAATGAAACCAACTGACTTCAAGACTGTAAGCTTCACAATTCTGCACACAGAAACTCTTAACCTTGCATCTAATTTAATCCAAGATATTCCTTTTAAATGTCAAGCACTATATCCAGGTAGCTGCATTGTATGGCACTGTATTTATTTACAGATTAATAAAGCGCCTCTCGCAGTACAACCTAATCAGAGGCGCTCCCAGTGCAAACAGCCCATGAGAAAAGAAAGTCTTAAGACAGCGAGAAGTAACAGCAATGCACCCAGTTAGGAGTCACGGAAGAAAGATCAATCCAGACGGATGGGCCAACAGAACAGAATGGTGCTTAGCCACAGCAGTCTGGGTCCGGAGAACCAAGAGGTCATGTCCGTCTAAAAAACGGAGAGGACGGCCAGAGGTAGCCAAAGAAGGTCAACGGATAAGATCACACAGATAACGAGGAGCTCGACCCAGGAACACTCGAGAGGTGAGGAAAAGGATTTTAAACTGGATATGCGCAGTAAGCGGAAGCCAGTGTAAATGCTCAGACATAAAGTCAAGATATGAGAGTTAGTTGTCTTAACCTCTGATGCCCTTCATGACTTTGTCACAGCAGCTCTGCTTCGGACCACTCGATCCATCCTGAGTGGCTTCAGCTGCTGCTTGTGTTTCCTGCGTCGGTTCATTCGTCTGACTTTCCT
The DNA here is from genome assembly GCA_963556255.1 of Allolobophora icterica. Lineage (NCBI taxonomy): Eukaryota > Metazoa > Annelida > Clitellata > Crassiclitellata > Lumbricidae > Allolobophora > Allolobophora icterica. The sequence goes on along the minus strand of OY744610.1, from coordinate 45,270,787 downwards.
CGTCATTGTCATCATCCTCGTCGAAACTATCTTCCTTTTCCATGTCGACATCATCCTCTTCTCGGTGAATGGCAGGTTCCTGGGGTCCACTTGGATTTACAATTCCTCTGTCCTCAGTTTCCCAAGAATCTTGTGACCCTGTATGTGAAGCTTGTTCTGTTGCCATCTCACAAACACTGCAGAAAATTTAAAAAAAAACATATAAGTACAGGAAATAGTTATTTAAACTGAAAAGCAGATTAATATCACAAAAGCATGACTGCTAACACTGTCAAAGAATTTGGTGATACCAGTAAGCTAAACTTAAGAATGCCTAGGCACAGTGGCGGCGATCTTGTCTGAGAGGTGGGGGGGGGACAAAGTCGGCCACGGTCTGGTCGATAACCTTTTTTAGGAATTCATGTCCCAAAAAACTTTTCTACACTTTTTTTGAATTCATCTCCACAAAAACTTTATGACTTTTCTAATAATTCATCTCCCAAAAAAGTTGATGACCTTTTTTTTAGTCCTTCACCTCTTTACAAATTCATCCCCAAGAAATTTCATCCCCAAGAAATTTCATTACTTTTTTACGAATTTCTTCTTGCTTTCTCTGAATTTTCGGGGGACACTCCTCCGCAAAAATGGAGTTTTACCTCATCTCGTCAAAAATGCTGTGAAAACCCTCACACGCAATTACATTTCTTCACCTTTTTTCGTGCTTCTTCAAAATTTCGGGGGGGAGGCAAATGCTTGGCGTGAGCATTAATTCAGAAGGCTGATCAACAAGAACAAACATGCACAATCAAGTGTGTAATACATTAGCCATATCAATCAGTCAATCAGAAGCGGTCAAACTGGCATATATAGTGGGCAGAAAGACTTTGGTTCAAGTATTAATGTCTAACTCTCATTGTTCCATTGCTCTAGAATAATTGTTGTAGGCCCTATTGACTCATATATCCCTAAGCAAATACCTTACAACTAGTTACACGTTTGAACTGATTGAATGATATAGGCAGTGTGGTTTTGGCTGGTCATTGTAACAGATTTATAACCTGACTTATATATCTTGTTCTTAGTATTGCTTTGGGCAGGGGGGATAGAGTAATGGTAACACTTGTGGCCAGGAGAGCAGCAGGAGAGCAGCAGTACGCGGTTCGATTCCCGCAATCCCCCTCGGGCGGGCGCCTTGCATGGCTGCCATAACGTGTGTTAGTTAAGATATTGTAGTGTCATGTCTCAATGTAATCTTACTGCGTTTGCTGGTTTGAATTACTAAAGAAAAAAATTATTATTATAATTGCTTTATTGTTGTCAGTGTTTTTAGCATTGTTGTTGTTCTTATTGTAGTTATTAATGACCCTAATTATAATTGTGACGATAATTATAACTTTCTCGTTGTTATTATCATTGCGCTACGAGTCTGATTAGTTATCAGATTAGTTATAATTAGTTGCCAGCGGACAACACACGCACATACTCGAAACTGTCAATTAAAAACAAATTTCAAACATTCTTTACCAAAAGACACGTAACAACAAACTTTATTTTGTCATTGCCTAAATCACTTCCCAATCGATACTTGTAATCAAAATTATCAACCTGTAGAGAAATTAAACTATATCGCGAGTACTAGTAAAAAACCAGAAAACAAAACTGTCTTTTGTGGCCAAGCTCATTACTATTCAGCAAGTGATGTAGACCTAGCATAGGCCTAAATGAAACCGCATTCATGAACGTATTACACGTAGGTCAGTGAATGTTGGCCTTATTTTGCATAAATATTAGGGCCTGATGCATTTTCAATCAGTGGCGTTATGTTAGATGAAAAATGATAATTTGGAGATAGTTTCGTAAGCTCCTCGGTATGACCTTGAGTGCACAAGGGAACTTAACAAATTATTTCATCATAGGTTTATGCGTTTGCGTTTGGCTTCATTCATTATTCATTACAAAGCCAGTTTTTACTTCTTCGCTTGCACTGTCCTCCGCTGCTTTGCACTCCGGTGATTAAACTGGTCTCCCTGACGTGCTTTGTGTGGCGCTGAGAAACTTCGGAGAGTTACATTTACATTTGAAGGTTCTGCCAAGCTGTATAGAAGCCAGCAGCTGCCAGATGGCGCGATAATTTCCGGAAATTTTGGCGGATTATTTTAACTGGTTTGGAGTTCCCGTATTAAAATTGTTGTTGTAGGCTGTATATAGGTTTTGATATTTTCTGATTTAGTTAGAGATTTCTTCATTATTATGTACTGACTACTCCTGTATATATAAAAGGTACTCCATAAATGTTTCTTTACTGTTACATATTATTATTTGAATAATTCTGTCTTTAGGCTAATTGGTACGGATCGTAAATGAAATTCGGATTTTGAGCGCACACTTTGCCCACTTTGGGCCTCGATTTTTTCTGCTCTCCAGCATTTTTTTTAAGTCTGCGAATGGTTTGCTTGGTTCTGCCTCTTATATGCAAACCTTCCGAGTGAACTCCAAGAGCAGTTTCGAAAATGCCATGGCTTAACTTTGTTACACTGAAATCAGCAGCAGTTTGAAAATCTAACAGAATTCCTGAGGAAAACCATCGAACTTAAAAATAGTTGTTTTCCTTTTTAAAATTTTTTAAACTATAAAATACCCAGTTGTTTCTGTTTCTTGTAAAATTTCCTGTTGAAAATTGACCAAAAAATTCAACAGTTTCTTCCTGCACTAGGTGGCAATGAAGGTAACAGCGAATGTTGAAGTTGTGAGTCGTCTGTTGGCTTCTGCAAACCAACGCCCAAAAGGCAAAGCCAGCCGCTCGCAGGTTTCCATTGGTCGCAAACCTGGCGACTCTGCCAGTGACATATTCCTCATGATATGCACCCAGCAGGACAGGAATGGCATCAGATATAAGGTGATTTGGTCTCTTTTGCTTTCAGACATGTAACTGCAGTATCATCTAGCAGTCGACTAAACTACACCTAGGTTCACATTTTGTGTGACTTTATGAATGTTTCCAACGTCCTAACAATAAAATAATGATAATTAATAATGATTGATAAATTCTAGCAAGAGACCACGAGCTTCCCAGCCTCTATTTTCCGCAAACGCTGTTTGATCGTGGTTTCATTGTGTTAGGTCAGGACTCTGATGAGTCTCTCTTGAAGTGACGCTATGTAAATTTGCAAATTTTAACATTACCAAGAGACCATTGCCACAAGGTCTCGGAAAGGAGCGATGGAAGAAATGCAGTTTGTTAGTCTTTTGTTAGGTATTTTAGGCTTAGTTGCAGGGTGGCAAATTAGGGAATGTTAAACCAATTCGGAAGACTGTCTATGTCCGTTGTAACTTAATTTGTGTTCTCTAGCTGAAGCAAAATGTTGAGACGGCTTTTACAAAGTTTGTTAACGAAGGAAAGGCAACAGTTAGACTCAAGGAGCCGTTTATCGACATATGTTTCAGCAAGGTAAGGACATTGTTGAATTTATGAATCACAATAAAATATGCATTGAATGTCAGTGTTGCTTCTAACCACAACGGCATTAATACATAGGCAGTTTGTTCTGAGCAAGTCAGCAGTCTGACAACATCAGACAAAATTTGCTGCAACTGTGGAGTGAAAGTAGACATAAGACAGTTAATATTTTTTACCCAAGGCAATTATGCAGCTAACTTTAAAAAACAATGCACTTTAGTTAAAGAAATAATAATTCTCATAATAGTTAAATCCATGTCGAATTGACCTTTTCTCTTAAAAGAATTCAAAGCAGACAGTATGGAAGTTATTCATGACCAGTAATTACGGCAGATTAAGATGGAAGTTCATCAGTAGATTGTAGAATGAAGCATCTTAAGTTTGCTGCCATTGGAAAACATGTAAAGTACAGTGGTATAATGATGTTTTCTAAATGCAATTTAAATTTAGTATTTATATTGCTGAGTGCTATATGAGAACTTGTGTTGTTAACTTGTTATGGTGCGTTTCATAAGGAGGTCCTGGTGGTGAATATAGTAAGTGTTTCACTAATCAAAGAAATAAATTTTCACAACTGTACTACATTTTTTCCAATACTAATGATGATGCTTTTTGTCTTTTGTTGATCTAGGTTGACCCTATCCAATTGAAAGGCTTCCTAAACGTGCTTCGTAAGGCAGCAAGTGGTGAAATGGTTGATGATGTGGCATTGTCTTCATTGGCACCTGCAACAGCTAAGCAGGTTGCTGGCCTCAAAACGAAATTGAGCGTGAAATCTCGCAAGGAATATCCGATCACAGAAGGATTTCCGAGTTCGCTAGAAAATCTCCAGATTATCGGCTGTACGTTGAAGACAATCGATTCAAGAATATTTAAGCTTCGGAACCTTACTGTACTTGATTTGAGTAATAACCATCTCAAGTAAGTGTTTTCAAACTGTGTTTCTGTTTATAGGCTTTGCTTCAGGCAGGTTCATTCAGTGTAATCTTCACTTGGGTTGTTTTGTTTGAAACTTTTGTGTGAAGTATATTAAACAAAACATGTGTTATGTACTCCAGAATGTCGGCTGCTATCGCCTGGAATCTGGAAATTGACACTGGAAATTCACAGAGGTTGACAAACCGGCTTTGTGTAGTTTTTTTTATGTTAATTAAATGATTATAATGAATTTACCTTCTCAGAAGATTTTCTTTCTGTAAGATGTTAATAATTTGACGATTGCTTTAACGAGAAAGCGTTTGAGAAGGTTTTCCAATTTGATGCTGGAGCAGTTTTAACTGTGCCTGTTTAATGCTTTTTTGACCTGGCTTTTCCAATGGATTCTGATTTTGGATGCGATTTCACTCGAAGCGACTTTCAGCTGATGTCTTGGACATTTTGATAAGGGCACTATAGAAGTCATGAGATTACATTGGATTAGACTGCCAGTCGAATGGCAAGTGATGTGAAAGCATGTGTTATGTTGGCCTGGTGTCCAAGACTGCAGGATGTTCCTTACAAGCTCCAGAAGAGATGTATGAAATGCTGCTCTATTTCACTGTTGAAAGACTTTATCCTACCTAGCACCAGTTTTTTGTCATGTAATTTCGTATACTTCGATTGATCTGTAGACATCGTAACCTTTCTGAGACATAAACTCATTTAATTATTTTATGAATTCTGTTGCAGAATGCTGCCAAATGACTGGGAAAATCTCCAGAATCTGGTTGAACTTCGATTGGCATCAAATCAGATCGAAGACTTTCCAAAAGGTCTTTGTTCTGGATCGCTGCAGAAACGACTGGTCCACCTGGACCTCAGTTCCAACCGCCTTCGCTTCCTGCGTCCATATTTCTGTGACCTACAGTCGTTGGCGACGCTTAAACTAGATGGAAATCAGCTGGCACTTCTACCGTCTGGCATCGGAAAACTCAAAGCGCTGAGTACCTTCACAGTATCTAACAACCAGCTGAAAACACTTCCAGGTAGCTTCGCGTACCTGTCACTACAGATGCTGGACTTGTGCGGCAATCCTTTTATACAAGACGGACCAGGTTCTGCAATTGATCGCCTTGGATTTCCAAGTCTTCTAGAATGTGCTGGACGAGCGATACGACGTGAGAGGTAATTACAGTTCGTAACTAACCGAAAATTTGTATCACACCTCCTAAAGAGAATCTAAACAGGGGTGTTCTTTACGCTGGCCAGGATGTTGTTAAACTTGTTGAGAACAAACAGTTCACCTGAATTTATGGGTGTGTGACTGAACTCCTCCAATGGCTCGTGGTTTGGATTGTGATGTAGAGTTCACTTTGTTATGGACTTGCATTGACAGGTAAGGCACTTTGCATTGGGAACTTGTAACGCATCAATAGCTTTAATATCATTGCTGTGTGCATTATGATTGTGGTGCTGTGGACGTCATTAGTCTGAATCTGTGACACCTTTGAACGATGGTTGCTGCTGAAAACAAACCAACCAGAGTGACTGCGTTTGCACAGCTGTAGAATTTTGCTACTGAATACATTCGTAACATTAGTATAGCAAAAAAGGCTCGGAGGCAAATTTTATGATTACAGCCAGTTCTGCCAGAAGTGATTTAAGGTAGAATGTATGGAAAAATTTATTTTACCACCATGTTCCTTGTTTCAATGTCCAATTGCAAATGCTATTGCCAGAAAAGTTAGCAAACTTTAGATGCCGTCTAAAGTTTCATGAGCACTGTTTGTTTTATTTCGTAGGATACCATATACTCCAGAGAATGTGGGTCCTCTGACGGAGTATCTGGATGGAGCAAAGCCATGTCGTTGCGGCCGGTTCAGCTTCACGTCAAATGTTCACTATCTCCTAAGACTGGATCTACGACACGTTGCTGCTACGGTGACCGCTATTGACTCAGTTGGTCGAATGCATGTCCCTTGTGAAGGGTTCCTCTGTTCTCTTACATGTTATGAGATTTACAAAGCAAATCCTCTATCTACTTCATGGAGACCTATAGGGCAAGGGGGACATGGCCCATCCAAGGTTTAAGTCGAGTTGGACACAAGTGGATACAGAAGCTCTTATGTTAAACATTTTTCATGTCGTTCAGTGATCCTGTTACTCTCCATTTGGTGCACTCATTGAAGTTAATTAATTAATTATGTTTGGACTATATAACAATGATACTTAATCCTGTAATGACGAGAAATATTGTTTTCCCAGTAGCTTTTAGTATGCGCTCGTCTGTAAAGTGGTAATTAGTTTAATAAAGCGAAACATAAAATGTAGCAGCATAGTTTCTAAACTAATTTTATAAGAAGGAAAGGTGAGAATGGGCAGGTGTGTCCTAACCAATGTCTGGTACAAATTCAACATCAGTAAAGAACATTTCCAAAGCTGGCTGATTTTATTTGATTGTCACAAAAAAATTACGATGGTGCTTCCAGTTATTCTGTTCAATTTTTCACTGTTGTATATCTTGTTAATATTAAACAATGGTTTAATTTGAATTAGGCAGTTCATGTTATTTATTATTAAAATTTATAATGTGCATAAATCGCACAGAATGTGAATCTGTTATCTTGTGTCTCAACCAGAGAGGAATTGCTGTCCAAATCATTTATATTATATAGCTAATTATTAATGGTTTTAATGACTGGGCTTCATGGATTTGTTTTTATCTAAAGATACCACGCATGTTTAAAGTTTTCTTATTGCATATATTATTTATCTGAGGTAGAAATTATCCATGAGGACTTAAAATTTTGTAGGAGCAATTAAATTATTTGGAATCACCTACCATTCCTTGTCCAAAATGGACTTTGCTAATGTGCCTCTGAATGTGACGGCATTGAAGAGCTGTGTAAAATTGTAATTTTAATTAGCTTCTGTTGCGCTGGTGTCTAACTGATCACTCTCCTTGGTCGCTCGCCTAGTAAAGCTCCACGAAAGCTCACGCCATCGCTCGATGAGTTTGAGTAAGACTCAAACACAATGGACAAACCTGGAGCTAGACCATTATTTTATTTACCTAATTTACATTACTTTTAATTTGCTTGCGGCAGCAGTGAATGCATTTCATGACGCTAACACTTATTACAACTATGATGCAGGACAGATAACGGAACTGAATTGAGATAGGCCTACTAGATGAGTATTATTATGCTTCTATACAAAAACAATACACAAAATACGCTGAACACAAAAGTCCTGGAGGTCGACCTCGCATTGCTCACCTACTCTATCCAGTGCGATCGATTTTCAGACCGCCTACTATTTTCAGATGGGAAGCACTGGCAACCTATGGTGTATAAGAAGTTTGAAAAAGGCAAGTCTTGAGTTGTGAACGAAATGACAAACGAATTAGCAGAATGGACAGGTACATGATGGGAGTACCAGAATCTGGCGTCCAAAAGAGCTGTTTCATTATGAGAAGTTCTAGTTTGAGGTATGACGAGAGTAGGTTCAATTACATTAATCAGTTGCATTGCATCAATCTCCTGACACAGTTAGATGTGCAACTGCTCGATTCAGAAACAATTGCCATACCCTCTGACTATCAGGCTAAGAGTTTCATGTGGGGGTTATTATAGGCAACAGAGAGAGCATACATGTAGTTAGCTGACTTGCATGTTTCAGCATTATTGTTTTACTTTAACATTGTGTAGTTTTAAAACCGCTGCCTGTCCCTCAGTGACGAAACCAGACAATGAGCAATATCCGTGCTTCACCTACAGTAACACAAATTTTGTTGTAGTTGACATTTAGTACGTACATGTAATACGTGAAGTTAATTAGTGGTCCTAGTAGGGTTTCTTCTGAACAGTTATTATATGATTTTGAGTGGATACATACTGTTTGCAATGTGTGTCTGTATGTAATATGACTGTGTGGCCTGCATTACAAAGACATAATATATATGTTTGTAGATATGTTTATGCACACACACATACACACACTGAACTAAAGGTTATTACATACATACACGTTGTGTATATATATATATATATTATATATAATGTATGTATATTATATTGCATAATGTAGGTGCATGTATATATAATTGTTACAGTGGCAGAGGGAGGGAAGGGGAGAATCGAGGGTTTCATTGTGCTGTGCCTATTATATGGAGCTGAATACAATGATTAATCTTAGTTCTTTCAGTTGCCTTCCCTGTCCTTGGGCATTCATGTTTTGAGACGGTTACTCGATCCCTTAGGCCTAGCTATGCCTGCCTTCTTCTGAGCATACATCTACATGGGCCAAAGATATGTTTTACAGGTCTTTAGGTTTTTTATTATAGGCGTGCACGTGCCAGTTCAACCGCAGAAAGCCCTTAAAATAAAGCAACTGTAAATGCGAGCTTGCTTCAAAGCAACATTCGTGTGTGAGCAGATGTAAATTTAGAGTCTTTTACTCAGTTATGATTACAGCGTAATAGGTTATCATGATACTAGTAAACATGTTGCCTGTTGCTATAGTAATGACCATTTCTATGCTGTCAGGTTGCTATGGTGACCAAGTGTCTGATGAAATCGACTGTGAAACAGGTAATATGCACTTTGCCTATGATCAAACTTCAGTATTTAGAACTTCAGGTATAGTGCATTTTGCAGGGGCATAACTTTGGTCTAAAGAGTGGGGGTACCAGTTTCTTACATACACGAAGCAAGGTGGTGACTGTGATATCTGGGTAGGCTCAATAATAAATACTGAATGGCACTGTTTAAAAATTGAGGGTATGGTACCCCTCAGTCCAAAAAGTGGGGAGTATGGTACCCCAGTCCAAGAAGTGGGGGTAAGGTACCCCTCGTACCCCACAAACGTATGACCGTCAGTGGCCAAATGCAGACACATACAAATGTAACTTTTTTAATTGAACTTGAATATATCGAAGTTTCGTTTATTGCGAAGGCATTTGCAGTCCGTATCAAACTGTTGGCCAGTGGCGGCGGTCTTGTCTGAGAGGTGGGGGGGGGACAAAATCGGCCACGATCTCGTCGACGACCGGTTTTGGAAAATCTTGTCCCCAAAAAAAATTTTCTGCCACTTCATCTCCGAAAAATTTCGCTTTCATCTCCGAAAAAGTTGATTACTTTTTTTTTAGTCCTTCACCTCTTTACAACTTTTTTTCCCCACTTCTTCATTTTTAACTTTTTTCCCTACTTTCATTTTCCCCAATTCATCGCCAAAAATATCGATTTAATCTCGGGAAAAAAAGTTGATGACCTTTTTTTTTAGTCATTCGCCACATTTTACTACTTTTTCCCGTCTCACAACAATAACCCTTTTCTTTTTATGATTTCTTCGTCTTAAACATGTTAACTTTTTTGACGAATTCCTTCTTCTTTCTCATAATTTTTTGGGGGGGACACTTCTCCTAAAAAAATTTATTTTTACCTCGTCTGGTCAAAAACGTTGCGAAAATCCTCACGCGCAATTACATTTCTCCGCCTTTTTTGGTCTTTCTTCAAAATGTGGGGGGACAAATGCATGGAGTGTCCCCCCCACTCTTAAAGGTGGGGGACATGTCCCCCCTAGATCGCCGCCCATGCTGTTGGCTATCAACACCACAGGGCGACTGCTTCTCGACACCCATGGTCCAGCCTAGTGTTGAAGTTGGCCTAATAATTAAATATCGAAATGTTAATTAAGTTAGCTATAAATTTTGAACAACTGAAAACGATTTACAAAACGCCCGTGGCCAGAAAATGGGCCGCGGGCCAAATTTAGACCGGAGGGTAAGAGTTAGAGACCATTACTATCGATAGACGGTTTGTACCAGCTTCATGCACACAACTATGATGTGCTCAGTTAAGGAAAGCGTGGGCTGACAGAGGTCGCGTTGAAGTAGGGCCTATCCATTTGGCGCGTGTTAGCCGCGTTTGTATATCTTAGTCACGCATCATTTACATTCGTCATGGTTGTGTGGTATGTGAAAAGGTGGATATATATATGCATATATATATATATATATGCATATATATATATATATACACATAGTTTATGATCGCAATGTAGAAGAGTATTATTTTAATCTTTGTAAACAACTTCAACTCTGAAGTCATATTTTGAACCAAACATATATACTTTAACCGTTTAGCTTGATAGCCCTTGCTCAATCTATAAATGTCGTGTGAGGCCCCTCCACCATAAGATTTGCTGCTGTGTGAGCTCGGGCACTGTCTCGACATTGCTACGAGCTGGAGTTCGAAGCTGCTGGGTCACAGCAATAACAGAAGGCATAGGCGCAGTATGAGAATTGTAGAAAAAAACGGGGGGGGGTTGGACCTTGATTCATGTGGAGTTTGGGTGTGAAATGAAGACTTTACTATGGGGTCCTAAGAAAGACTAGGGGGGTTGAACCCCCACCCCCGACAATTCTCACCCTGCATAGGCGTAGACTGTGGGTGGGGGGGAAACCTGGGCACTTGCCCCCCAATAATTGAGATGGACTGTACATTCAACGCAACAAGTGTAGAATTAATAACAAAATCCCCCCTCAATATTTTGGACAAGTTTACGCCAGTGACTGAAGGAACCAATCATTCCGGGAGGGCTTATCTGAAGTTAAACCCGAAAGTTAAAAAACAGGTAGAGCAGCATTCCCACACGTGCAGCTGTAAATACAGGAAGGCCATAAACTATGTGTATAGCTAGGCTATATATGTAGGCCTAGGTCTGCACTGTAAAAACAAACTCCACCCTGTGCTATGAATAGTGATAGACTATTCACCTAGGCCTAGGCCTACATGAGAGATATTGACTTGCCGCAACTAAAAACGTATTGTCATATTTTTAATATGGCGTATCAAAAGATTCATTCACTCCCAATATATAGGGCGGCACAGTCCTGTTTGTTATATTTACTAATGCATACAGTTAGGCCTATAGGCCTACACATTCATATATTGCTCAACTTGATTTTTATGTGTAGGCCTACTTATGTTTAGGGGCCAGGGGCGGATCCAGGGGGGGCCAATCCGGCCATGGCCCCCCATTTGATATTTACACAGTATTTACACAGGGTGCGGCCGCCCGTCAGGAAGCAGACGAGGAAAAATGCCCCCCCCCCATTTGATATTAACACAGGACAGCGAGGACGCCGCTGCTCCCGTACACGTAGACGAATTTTTCAGGAGAGGTTAATGACTAAAAAAGGTCATCGGTTTTTTGGGAGATGAACTAATAAGAAATTTTTTTTGGTCCGTTGGTCACAACCCGCAAGAACTGTCATGTATGTATTCTTTTTGCCCCCCCCCGATAAACCTTCTGGATCCGCCCCTGTTAGGGGCTATATACAAACACAAAACAATATACAAATGCATAGGGCTTATGCAAACGAGGTGATAGGCCTAGGCCTGTATATACGATAAAGTGGGTCCTATTAATAATAATATTATTGTTAATTAATTATTATTATTTATCAGAGCACTTGTATAGCGGCCTTTAGGTAACTCACAAGGGCGCTTCGGCACAGTTACCTAGGAATCACCGAACAAATGTGTCTTAAGACGAGCAGAAAACGTGTCCGCAACTGTTCAAGAAGCTGGTAATCGTATGTCCGGCGGCAGATTGTTCCAGAGAGACGCACCCATGTGCACCGAGGGAGCGAGAGCGCGGGACCATGAACTGGCGCATGGGAAGCTGAATTCCCCATACGTCGACGCATATATATAGCCTTTCGTTTGCGACAACACTTGTTCTCTAATTTCGTTCAAGTTGTTCTAGACATTCGTCATCATCATCATCATCATCATCATCATCATCATCATCATCATCATCATCATCATCATCATCATCATCATCATCATCATCATAATCGTCCCCAACATTATCATCATCATCATCATCATCATCATCATCATCATCATCATCATCATCATCATCATCATCATCATCATCATCATCATCATCATAATCGTCCCCAACATTATCATCATCATCATCATCATCATCATCATCATCATCATCATCATCATCATCATCATCATCATCATCATCATCATCATCATCATCATCATCATCATCATCATCATCATCATCATCATCATCATCATCATCATCATCATCATCATTGAGTAATCACATCAACAACAACAACATTATCATCATTAACATTATCATCATTGTCGTCGTCGTCGTCATATGGTTGTTCATAAAATATAGTCCTACAAATTATCTGCTAGGCTTACACGACCTCCACATATGTTGAAACAGTAATATTGCAATTGAACATTTTTATAGAGCCTTGCAATAACTGACCGGGTGCCTTAAAGCACCTTACATTCATGGGCGGCGATCCCGGGGGGGGTCGCAGGGGACAAGACCCCCCCACCTTTAAGAGTGGGGGGACACGCCATGCATCGGACCCCCCAAATTTCGAAGAAAGACTAAAAAATGCAATAGTGTGTGAGGGGGAAAATGAGTTGTTAGTGCGTTTTTGGACGTGAAAAGTAGTTTCGAGCAGAAGTGTCCCCCCAAAAATAATGTGAAGAAGGAAAATTTTTGTTGTAAGGCGAATAGGTTAAAAAGGTCGTGAGTTATTTAGAAGGTATGTTTTTTTGAAGAAGTCACGAAAGTAGGTGGAGGACTAAAAAAAAAAAGGTCATCAACTTTTTTCGTAGAGGAGATGAAATTTTTTGCGTAACTTTAATCTAAAAAGTGGGGGGTACCAATACTTTGGTCTAAAAAGTGGGGGGTACCAATTTCTTCTCCACTTTAGGTTTTCGCATGGCGCCCATTTTGAACATATTCCCTGCCAGTATTCTCATTAATTTTGGCTCTCGGTTTACCTGTGTATCTAAGTATTTTCATACTTTTGGTGGTGATTGCGTTCTCTGAGAAGGCACAATAATAAAATATTGATTGGCATTGTTTAAAAGTGGGGGGTACAGTACCCCGCAGTCCAAAAAGTGGGGGGTACGGGTACCCCTCGTACCCCCCACAAATTACGCCTATGCAGACCATGGTCGATGATTGATGGATTGTATGTAATTTGCCGGCGCTACTGCGAAAAATTACTAAAAAGAGGTCGATGACTAAAAAAAAGGTCATCAACTTTTTGGGAGATGAAGTGGAAATTTGTCGGAGTGGTCGCAGAAATTTTTTTTTTTTTGGGACAAGATTTTCCAAAAAAGGTCGTCGACGAGATCGTGGCCGACTTTGTCCCCCCCCCCACCTCTCAGACAAGATCGCCGCCACTGCTTACATTACATTAACCCTTGAATGAACTATTTAACGATGCGTTGAAGTCGAAATGAGTCAACTAAACGGAATCATTTATTGTTCTTTCTTCCACTGCAAGTGAACAAGACGAAACTGGTTTGTCTGCGAGGATCCAATTCTTCGACCGTTGTGTCAGTTAACTGTCCATCCTCCTACCAGGTCCTCTTCTTCAGTGCCGCTGTTTACCGCAGCACGGACGCAGGAGGGACCGCATGCCCTTCCACCCATGATCCAGGCAATGCCCTGTGTGTGGAATTCGCAAAGGATTACCGCTGTTCCGACAACCAATGTTCGCTGACCGTCCCCAACCCTTCGCCAGGTGACCTCTGCGATCAGGGTCAAGACATGACCTCTGACTCGCGGGATCGATACGCAGTGGTGGTCTATAGATGCCAACCACGTAAGTGAAACGTCTATACTGATCGCCTATTCATTCAGCCATCCGCCCATCCATCCATCCATCCATCCATCCATCCATCCATCCATCCATCCATCCATCCATCCATCCATCCATCCATCCATCCATCCATCCATCCATCCATCCATCCATCGATCCATCCATCCATCGATCCATCCATCGATCCATCCATCCATCCATCGATCCATCCATCCATCGATCCATCCATCCATCCATCCATCGATCCATCCATCCATCCATCCATCCATCCATCCATCCATCCATCCATCCATCCATCCATCCATCCATCCATCCATCCATCCATCCATCCATCCATCCATCCATCCATCCATCCATCCATCCATCCATCCATCCATCCATCCATCGATCCATCCATCGATCCATCCATCCATCCATCGATCCATCCATCCATCGATCCATCCATCCATCCATCCATCCATCGATCCATCCATCCATCCATCCATCCATCCATCCATCCATCCATCCATCCATCCATCCATCCATCCATCCATCCATCCATCCATCCATCCATCCATCCATCCATCCATCCATTCATTCATTCATCCGTACATTCATTGTTTGTCAATCTAGAATCAAGGCTATGATGATGTGACTTAATGGTTAAACACTCGTTATTTATGTACTGTAGGATTTAACTACCTTGTACCATGCTCTTGATGGTTTCCATCTACAGAATTTAGTCAGTACGCAAACGCCAGTGCTTCAGCCATTGCAATTGACGACCCTTCGATCGTATCGAATCCTCTGATCGCCATCAACAGCAACGCCTTGGCCTTGACCGGTGTCTACATCACACAGACATCATCGTTCTGCTCCGCCATCATTCCAAGACACACAGAGGCGGTCGTCCGCACCTTCTTCTTCCACGTCAAGACGACTGATGGGCGGTCGGACACCAGGAAGCAGCAGTGCGTCAACGTGGCCGTCAAGGACGGTCTGGAGGCCGACTGCATCGTCATATCGTTGTTGTGTTCGGTCACCGATGCTCCGCTTGTTCTCGGTTGCTGGCCAACAGAGAGATTCCTCGAGATTCGTTACAGCAATACGAATCCAAATGCATCCATCGTATTCGTCATACAGCTTCAAGGTTAAACGAATTGCTCATGTAACTTAGGATCATTAGACTCTGCTACTGCTGTAGCCTATACCTTCCTATAGGGTCTATATCAACGTACCCTGTCAGCATGCCAACGTACATGGGGTCAATATAGAACCTATAATCCTTTGGGACCCGTTAGAGCCCATATTGGTCCCATATGATATCCATGGAAATGCCGGAAGGATATGTGCACTAGGCCTAAGGCCCCAATTGTCAATAATATTGGCCTACTATATTTTGCATTAACCTTCCATATCTTGCCTTAGCTTACCATATCATACCCTACCAAGCTTTAGGTTATCATACCTAGCATTGCCTTAACCTAGCTATATTAAAGTTAGGGCCTACATAATAGCTTAATGTGCCTTATAAATTATAATAAACAAATTATAACTTTACCTTATGTTGCGCCATCGTAACCACAGTGATATATTCTTTCATGTTCATACAGTGTCGTATACGAAAGAGATAACAATTCAGTGCGGCAATCCGACGTTTCCTCTGGTGGTTGGACCGATGACCTCATCATCACTTGATCCACTGCCGATGAGATCATCATCATCACTCGACCCACTGGATGCTGGCACAGCAGCAACCAACGATCAGCTAGGTAGGCCCTAGAGATATTCTCTTAAACAAGCCATATCCTGATTCCTCTTGTTCTACTCTCGCTCGTCGCAGACACGATCCAGTATAGTGCGAGAAAATTGACTCGTCACAACCATTTCGGTTCTGCTGAAGTTGGCGTGAACCGAGATTTAATTTACTTCAGAGCAGAATTTTAATATGATCCTCTAATAGGGGTTTAAACATGCTCCTCTCATTCATAGGGCTAGAGCCAGGGGCGTAACTTTGGTCTAAAAAGTGGGGGTACCAATTTCTTCTTCACTTTCGCTTTTCGCATGAAGACCATTTTTGACATACTACCCTGCCAGTAATATCATTAATTTTTGTGTCAAAACAAGTAGGCCTACTTTCGTGTTGTTGTGGTACATATACTCCTCACTCTGTCTACATACATGAGGCAAGGCAGAGACTGCGAGCTCTGGGAAGGCACATTAATAAAATATTGATTGGTATTGTTTAAAAAGTGGGGGTACGGTACCCCTCAGTCCAAAAAGTGGGGTACGGGTACCCCTCGTACCCCCCACAAATTACGCCTATGGTTCTAGCTGACATCCTCCTAGCTGAGTCTGATGCCTTGGGAATAGACATTGAAATCGGAGCTGTTAAGAATGTACAAGTATATGCCTGCCTATAGCAGCAATCCCAAACGTAATTACAATCAGACTTGTTGTCCTCGAGATCTTGGTCTTCGTCTGGAGTGCACTCGAGTTCGTTTTTAAAAGTCTTGGTCTTGGTCTTGGTCTTGGTCTTGAGACCAAAAGTCTTGGTCTTGGTCTTGAAGTTCAAAGTCTTGGTCTTGGTCTTGGTCGTGAAGTTCAAAGTCTTGGTCTTGGTCTTGCAAGAGTCCATAGGCGTAATTTGTGGGGGTACGAGGGGTACCCGTACCCCCACTTTTTGGACTGGGGGGTACCGTACCCCCACATTTTGAACAATGCCAATGAATATTTTATTATTGTGCCTTCCCAGAGATCGCAGTCTCAGCCTTGTTTCGTGTATGTAAGAAATTGGTACCCCACTTTTTAGACCAAAGTTACGCCCCTGATTATTATTATTATTATTATTATTATTATTATTATTATTATTATTATTATTATTATTATTATTATTATTATTGTGAATTCATGTCTAGGTTCTGTTCACTCTCAATTATTATTATTATTATTATTATTATTATTATTATTATTATTATTATTATTATTATTATTATTATTATTATTATTATTATTATTATTAAATTTCTTAGTCCCACTGTCCCACACAAAAGCTGCGTCATGTAAAAGCTGGTCTCTCTGACGAGGCTTTTGTGTGGCGCAGAGAAATTTAGATGATTTGTAATTGTAATTGTAATTGAACATTTATATAGCGCCACTCAAATCAGAGGCGCTCTCGACCCGCATCACTGCCCAAACCGGCAAAAAGAAAGGTCATCAAGCGTCTACGGAACTGAAGAGGAGAGAGGACCTGAAGGACAAGATTTACATTTAGGACCTACATTATATAGGCCTACTAATACAACGTACATAGGATGATAGGCCTAATGGTAGGCCTACATCGTTGCAGGCCTATATAGGCTAGGCCTATCTAAAACTGTCATGAATGTTGCTTTGTGAATATATTGTGGTGCTATACAAATTAGCAAACGGTCCCGTAGAAATGGCTCTCGCAAACATAATTTAATTAATTATTTTGGATATTTCATTTCTAATAATATTATTACCGCTACGGCGCTACCTTATTTTATTATTTTAATAAGCGCTGTTATCGATATTTATAAATGAGTTGACCCAGATTTTTCGAGTTTTAAAAATAAATGACGTCATTTCAATGTTTGTTCATATATTCCCATGACGTCATCGTCTCTATAGTTTCCGCGGCTTTGTTGCAATATTGTTACTTTGCTCCGGGTGTTTTCTCTGGGACGGAGGTCTGCGGTGGACGAAACGCTTTCTCGTTTCGACGACGGAGCTTTCGCCTGTGTCAGTAGTTTTACTTTTCCCTGCTGAGCCTCTGGCGTGGCGTAAAACCCCGTAAGCTCATTTGTTTGGCAGGAGGGCCTCTGGCGTGGCGTAAAACCCCGTAAGCCAATACTTTGTCAGTAGTTTGTTATACTTTTCCCTGCTGAGCCTCTGGCGTGGCGTAAAACCCCGTAAGCTCATTTGTTTGGCAGGAGGGCCTCTGACGTGGCGTAAAACCCCGTAAGCCAATACTTTTTTGGTGTTTTGTGTTGTGTATTTCTGTCACTTCAATCATGCACAGATCTACACGGGCGTTTAATGCCTCAAGTTCATAGGCGTAATTTGGGGGGTACGAGGGGTACCCGTATCCCCACTTTTTGGACTGGGGCACCGTACCCCCACATATTGAACAATTTCAATCAATATTTTTATTATTGTGCCTTCCCAGAGATCGCACTTTTAAGACCAAAGTTACGCCCCTGTGCAAGACCAAGACCAAGACCGGCTGTCAATATGAAGTCATTTAACAAAACTCAAGAAATAAAAAAATTATCAAGCCCGTTTGCATCATAGCTTACGACAAATATCTACCGGCGGATACAAGTCTTGTTGGTCACGAAAACCCATTGGCAGCAGCAACTAAGTTATGCTGTATCTGGATGCCCTGCCGAGGTTTTTTCTGAGCCAGACGGTCTGATAAACCATGGGAGGATTTCAAAAAGGCTCACGAATTGTACATTTAAATCCAGTGCTTCAACAGCTACTGTGTGTGCCAGCGACTTCAGCACCTATGTAAAGTATTTTATCACATGGGGAAATTTTTATGAGACCCCACAAGGCACATCTTGGTCAGAATATTCTGAGCGAATTGGTTTTTATAAAATACAAAAGGCATTTGGAATAACGTTTGGCATGAAAGACTTTTGTAGGCCTAAATACGAATTCGGAATTCTCTGCAGTCTGCATTTAAAGTTAATTTGCTTGATTAAAATAAAAGACTCACGTTTTCATTAAAAAAACGAGTAGTCCGACTTGAAAATTTTTTGTAAGGAAAAGAAGTCTTGGCCTGAATGTGATTTTTTGGGTCTTGGTCTCGGTCTCGGTCTCGGTCTCGAGGTTCGAAGTCTTGGTCTTGGTCTCGAGGTTCAAAGTCTTGGTCTTGGTCTCGAGGTTCATAGTCTTGGTCTTGAGGTTCAAAGTCTTGGTCTTGGTCTTGAGGTTTGAGGTCTTGACAACAAGACTGATTACAATTAATTAATTAATTAGCACATGGACTGACTGAAAGCTGGGCTGGGGCAGCACAGACCGAGTAGCTGAGTGAAGCTTACAGTTGGCGGGCAGGTGGTACAAAGAAGACAGAAATTGACCGAAGGACAGGGACAAAGGTTTGAGCTCAAGAAAATGATAACCCTACGCAGGGCCCTAGCCCAAATGGCGCCTCAGGCAAAATTGAAAAAAAATGGATAAAAATGTGAAAAACATAAAACTGTTCAAACACATTTTTGTGTGGAAATGGCGCCCCCTAGATTTGGCGCCCCAGGCAATTGCCTGTGCCTAGGGCCG
Organism: Allolobophora icterica; assembly: GCA_963556255.1. Taxonomy (NCBI): domain Eukaryota; kingdom Metazoa; phylum Annelida; class Clitellata; order Crassiclitellata; family Lumbricidae; genus Allolobophora; species Allolobophora icterica. The sequence goes on along the minus strand of OY744610.1, from coordinate 45,251,480 downwards.
GCCCTGACCCTGTGAGTATCGCTTGAGTGGCAAGAGACCCAGTTGTTCTGGGAACGGTCAGTCTTGCCCTGGATAAGTCATATTATTTTGTATCTCTGTCAGGTCAGCCTTAAGTCAATTCTACATCTTACCACTTTGTATCGAACACTGTACTTTAGAATTGATTTGCTAAATAGAGCATATATATTTACACATATTGTGCTGTCAAGTTTAGACGTCTTCCACTTCTAGGGTAGATGTTTTGTATTTTCATATTCTTGTTTTGTGCTACCAATGTTTGGTGAATTAAAGATTGATATATATAATTCCCAAACCTGGTCCTATTATAGCTATGCCCAGTAGAGATGTAAATTTTCAAAGGATATCATGTTATATACTTCATTGCTACAGCTGGAATTTCTACGACAAAACTGATCGTGGCTTTGTGTTGCGGATTGGGAGGTCTGACCTTGATTCTGATAGCCATCATTACAACAGCCATGGTCTGCCGTCATTCCAGGTATACATCATACTTTTAATGCTGTTTGTCCCGTTTACAAGTTTCCTGAATGCAAGTTTTGCAAATATCCTTCTTTGTTGACTCATCTCTCTCCTTTCAGTTTTAGACAGTGAGTTTTGTTTGCTTGATACATCTCATCTCATTATCATTTACTGATTCCAATTCAAGAATGATACTTATTACAAGAATAGCAGAATTGTCCGGGATACAAAAGGCATAGGCCTACCCAAAAGTAGCATACCCATAATCATTTTAGATTCATGGTGCTCACAGCCTGGGCTGTCCTGGATTCACTCAGCCAGGTGAATATGCTTGAAGGAACAGTGGCTATAGTATATCCTACTTTGATGGATTGACAGCTGGTGGTAGGGATGCCAGATGGTAGACTTTTTCAGACGGTCTAGTAACTGCTAAAAACTCCATTAGTCATTTTGTACTTCATTCTAAAGTCTCGCAAACCCGAAGACCGCATTGGCGCCAGTGATTAAGCTGGTCTCCCTGACGTAGCTTTTGTGTGCCGCTGAGAAATTTAGGAGATTTACATTACACTACATTAAGAGGTGCCAGTCAGTTATCTCTTGTTGTTTTAGAAAACGACCTGTGCAACACCAGCCACTGTCTGAGACTCCTTCGATCAACTCTATCTCTGGAGACAAGATTTACCTGGGAGACCAAAACTCTATCTCTATAGAACCGGTTTACCTGGGAGACCAACAGAATGAACTACCGTTTAAGATCTAAAACTATCAGCTGAATGACTGTGCCACTGAATCGACTTCAACTGCTGCATAGTCGGACTCGCACATTTGTCACTGCAGAGAGCAGACAAATGTTTACTACGGATGCGCCCCCAAATGGAATGCACCTTAAATTTGTTGGCATACTAGCCGTAGGATTAGTGATTACATAAACCTGTACAGAAGTTATGAATATGCACAAAGTTGACTAGCTTCTAACTGCTGCAAATAACACCGAAATAGCTGGCTCCATCAAAACTTAAGCTAACAACTCTAATGCATTAAATCAATTAGCATTCAGAACCACAACTGTTTACGCTGATAATTGTTAACACTGGACATGCTATCATTAGCAGGTGCTTACCAGTGCATATGGCATAGCACTCTGTGGACATGTCTAATTATGTCGGTTTATTTTCAAGTCTTTTGTATACTCAAGATCTTCTTACAGGTCAACCAAGTTTAGACTCAGCACATACAGCAGTTGTATGTATAAATAATTGAATCTAATCTTAGAACTTCTATAGCCCCAGTATAATGCATTAGATACCAATCGATGGACTCCAACACAGAATCGCAATCTTGCCAATTTTAATTCAATACAGGGGCCTGTGTTATACGAAATTTGAAAGCAGCTGATTTCAATGCTAGCAGTTTTGCACGTCAGACTCGAATCAAAATCAATTCCTTTGTTGAGAAAATTCAAAAATGCATACATGATACACCTTGGAAATGTCTTCTCTTTGTTAGAGACTCAGAGTCAAATAATGCTGAATCATACTAGCACAACCAAGGGGCTTGGAAACGACCTTCCTGGGGTGTGCAATGAAGACTTGACTATGGGTCCTAAGAAAGACTAGGGGGTTGAACCCCCCAACAATTCCCACCCTGAAGCCACAGTGGAATATAGCAGGAAAACAGCACTTAGTACTTCTTTCTTCTCAGTGCTCTGCCCTCAGACACGTCCAGAAAGTCATTTCCTTAACTTCTGCATAGTGCCTTCCGATTCCTTTTCCCAACATCCAGTCCATCCACCTACATATTGTTTCCAGGCCTGCCTACGGCTTCCTTCAGTTCTTTCATTCAGCATCGATCTTAGCAGCAAATTCCCACGAAGTACACGACTAATATAAGCATGCTTATTATCAGTCTTGTTGTCCTCGAGACCAAGGTCTTGGTCTCGAGTGCACTCGAGTTCGTTTTTAAAAGTCTTGGTCTTGGTCTTGGTCTTGAGGTTAAAGGTCTTGGTCTTGGTCTTGAGGTTCAAGGTCTTGGTCTTGGTCTTGAGGTTCAAAGTCTTGGTCTTGGTTTTGCAAGACCAAGACCAAGACCGGCTGTCAACATGAATAGTCATTTAACAAAACTCAATGATTTTAATAATTTATCCAATAATTAATAATACAATTGCTTTAGTATTTACACGGTGTGAGCTGTTGCTTTTGACATTAATTTTGACTTCCGGTTATTTACCATGGAATGATTTCAAATCAGACTCACAATTTGTACATTTACATCCGGTACTTGAAAAACTGCTCTGTGTGCCAGTGAATTCAGCACTGCAGAACGTATTTTCACATGGCAGAATTTTTATGAGGCCCCAAGGGTCACCTCTTTTCAGAAATTTCTGAGCGAATTGGTTTTTTAAAATGCAACAGGCATATGCAGGCGCGTAACTAGCATTACGCAATTACGCAACTGCGTAAAGATTTTAACGGTTTTTTGTTTTTTGGACATTGTAAATTGAAGGCTCCATAGGTTTTTGTATTTTCGCACTATTTTGCGATAGTTTGTAATCTTCGTGTTTCTGCTTTGAGCGAAATAAAGTATATATATATATTATATGATATATATATATTATATGATATATATATAAGGCCTAGCAAATGATACTGCCCCACCAATTCTAAAAAAAACTGATGCGTCTGTAACGTGGCTGGGTAGCTCGCTAAGTACAGGGCATTTTTTTAACATGTTGACTGGTGGGGAAATTCCCCCACCAGCCCTCTCGAATTCCCCACCAGTCCTTGCCCTTTTCCCCACCAGTGAATTTTGCCCTTTTTAGTCCCAAATAATTTTTTTTTCATTTTTGTGACCTTATGCATATGATATACTGTAAATGCAAACCACAGCAGACGTGATACCTTTATAATTTATATTTCATTGGTCACTAATAGTCTGCCCATAGACGTCTATGAATCTGCCACAGCAGACGTGAAATCTTTATTATTTATATTTCTTTGGTCGCCAATAGTCTGCCCCAGTTGACGTGAAATCTTTGAAACTTATATTTCTTTGGTCACCAGTAGTCTGCTCTTTGCTGTTATTTACGTCTTCAGTGTGTCGATATTTCTAATTTTATCATATAAAAGCGAAAACTAAACATAAACTAAAACCGTAAAACTGAATTTTGGTTAGTGCTAATATCCAGGTAAAGGTACTTGTTAAAAGAGAAAATGGCTGTACTAAATGTTTCTTGTTTATTAGACAATTATATAATAATAATAAATATTAAATTAATATTAAATAGAATTATGACATCTATACATATAGTTTCCTTATATGCAAATTTGTCTGTCGCAGGACGCTACGTCACAAACGGCTTCTGTTCTATAATTGTGAAACCGTTTGTACTGCCGTCTTGACGACGGCCGTCTTGACGACGGTCGTCTTGACGGCGGCGATCAGAGCATTTTAACAAACGATACAAATAGCCTATAATGATACAATGCCGTCACGTCATAATTTATGACGGGTTAATACACTAGTTAAATAATAAATTAATAATATAAGATATCATAATAAATAAATTATTAGTAATTATTCCTGTGGCCCACAGCTCAGAAAGGTTTCTCTGATTCAATTTTTTTTTACTTAAAATTACGCGCGAAAAATGCCCTTTTTCAAAATTCCCCACCAGTGAAAATTTCTTAAAAAATCCCCTGGCTAAGTATAATGTATTAGAGATGAGTAACATCATCCAAGGTTGACAGGCCTATGGCCATCGCTCCATATGAACCCAAGACTCGGCTGCCAAAAAGATGGTCTCAAAGATGCACCCTTACAAACCTCTAAATAAAAATTTTTCTTACCCTGGGCCAAAGAACTTATGTAAAATGTTATTACTTTTATCCAAACAGATGGTCTCCAAAATGCACCATTAGAAACCTCTAAATAAAAATTTTTCTTACCCTGGGCCAAAGAACTTACGTAAAATGTTATTACTTTTATCCAAAAAGATGGTCTCCAAAATGCACCACTACAAACCTCTAAATAAAAAATTTTCTTACCCTGGGCCAAAGAAATTATGTAAAATGTTATTACTTAATTTTAACCAAAAAGATGGTCTCCAAAATGCACCATTACAAACCTCTAAATAAAACATTTTCTTACCCTGGGTCAAAGAACTTATGTAAAATGTTATTACTTTTATCCAAAAAGATGGTCTCCAAAATGCACCATTAGAAACCTCTAAATAAAAATTTTTCTTACCCTAGGCCAAAGAACATATGTAAAATGTTATTACTTTTAACCAAAAAGATGGTCTCCAAAATGCACCATTAGAAACCTCTAAATAAAAATTTTTCTTACCCTGGGCCAAAGAACTTATGTAAAATGTTATTACTTTTATCCAAAAAGATGGTCTCCAAAATGCACCATTAGAAACCTCTAAATAAAAATTTTTCTTACCCTGGGCCAAAGAACTTACGTAAAATGTTATTACTTTATCCAAAAAGATGGTCTCCAAAATGCACCATTAGAAACCTCTAAATAAAAAATTTTCTTACCCTGGGCCAAAGAAATTATGTAAAATGTTATTACTTTTAACCAAAAATATGGTCTCCAAAATGCACCATTACAAACCTCTAAATAAAAAATTTTCTTACCCTGGGCCAAAGAAATTATGTAAAATGTTATTACTTTTAACCAAAAAGATGGTCTCCAAAATGCACCATTACAAACCTCTAAATAAAAATTTTTCTTACCCTGGTCCAAAGAACTTATGTAAAATGTTATTACTTTTATCCAAAAAGATGGTCTCCAAAATGCACCGTTAGAAACCTCTAAATAAAAATTTTTCTTACCCTGGGCCAAAGAACTTATGTAAAATGTTATTACTTTTAACCAAAAAGATTGTCTTCAAAATGCACCATTAGAAACCTCTAAATAAAAATTTTTCTTACCCTGGGCCAAAGAACTTATGTAAAATGTTATTACTTTTAACCAAAAAGATTGTCTTCAAAATGCACCATTAGAAACCTCTAAATAAAATTTTTTCTTACCCTGGGCCAAAGAACTTATGTAAAATGTTATTACTTTTAACCAAAAAGATGGTCTCCAAAATGTACCATTACAAACCTCTAAATAAAAAATTTTCTTACCCTGGTCCAAAGAACTTATGTAAAATGTTATTACTTTTATCCAAAAAGATGGTCTCCAAAATGCACCGTTAGAAACCTCTAAATAAAAATTTTTCTTACCCTGGGCCAAAGAACTTATGTAAAATGTTATTACTTTTAACCAAAAAGATTGTCTTCAAAATGCACCATTAGAAACCTCTAAATAAAAATTTTTCTTACCCTGGGCCAAAGAACTTATGTAAAATGTTATTACTTTTAACCAAAAAGATTGTCTTCAAAATGCACCATTAGAAACCTCTAAATAAAATTTTTTCTTACCCTGGGCCAAAGAACTTATGTAAAATGTTATTACTTTTAACCAAAAAGATGGTCTCCAAAATACACCATTACAAACCTTTAAATAAAAAATTTTCTTACCCTGGGGAAGGGGCACAGCCCCCTCCCCAGACCCCTCCCCTCATTGTTACAAGCTGCGTAATTATTTTGAAGTCCTGGTTACGCCGCTGGGCATATGGAATAAGATTTCGCACGAAGGACTTTTGTAAATACGAATTCGGAATTCTCTGCAGTCTGCCTTTAGAGTTATTTTGTTTGAATAAAATAAAAGATTCGTGTTTTCATTAAAATAGCGATCGAGTAGTCTGACTTGACAATTTTTTAGTAAGGAATAGAAATCTGGATATGGTTGTGATTTTTGGGTATTGTTCTCGGTTTTGGTCTTGAGTTTCAAAGTCTTGGTCTTGGTCTTGAGGTTCAAGGTCTTGGTCCTGGTCTTGGTCTTGAGGTTCAAGGTCTTGGTCTTGGTCTTGGTCTTGAGGTTCAAGGTCTTGGTCTTGGTCTTGAGGTTCAAGGTCTTGGTCTTGGTCTTGAGGTTTAAGGTCTTGACAACAAGACTGCTTATTATGTACATTACATCAGAAATGTTTAAAATGAAATACAACTACAATAGCGTTTTGTGTATGAATTATTTATTAACAATTTGCATAGAGATCACCAATCATAGAAAGCCAATCATAAGGAGCCCTCATCATCGTAATCTTGTCATGGATATTACTGAGGGAGACAATTTAAAAAACTCAATTTTCAAATACTTAACACTGAAAGCTAGTCATCAAAAAACCTTCAGCTTTTCACATAATTAAATAATGAGGCAAAACTGTCAATCAAATCATTACTTGCTTTATACAGCCAATCATACAATTCAAACAGGTGATACCAGCAGTCATATATGGCTCACAGCACTGGTCCCCAGTCATGTTCATTAGGTCACAACTGGCCCATGCTGTTTCACTACCACCCCGAATGTGGGTCAAAGCTGTCAGGGAAGCAGTACTTTTAATATTGTTACTTTATCAAATTAAAAGATGTAGTGACTTGACACAGCACATCATTGATTTAACCTGTTGAATTCTGAAATTCTGCAACAATTGAATTTCCTTGAAATGCAACAGATACTATGTATCATTACAAAAAGCACTGGAAAAAAGTGTGAAGTGAACCCATCAGTGTTACGTCTTTTAAAGGTAATGTCATTTTAAAATGCACTTTTACACTGAAGTGGGTCAGTTATAGACAGTCTTTAACTGTCAAAACACATTGACCAACAGCTAATGAAAAAACACTGATATGGCGACAGGTTGTGAACAACCTGTATAAATCGATGGAGACCAGTACACAACTATCTACCAAAGAGATCAGAATTGGCCATGATATCCAAGTATCACTTTAACATTTTAAAGATGAGTTGCATGGTTTCTCGGTCACTTTTAGTACATGCTCATCGTTAAAGTGTTAGAGTATAAGATCCATGCGTTAATCAGTTTTCATCTGAGGAATCATATGTTTGAAATAAACTTGCAAGTTTGTAGAAGGTGCTACGTATATGTCTGCCAAATCAGATTACAATTGGTACAATTTTTAAGTGGAAATATAACCGTATAACTGCCAGAACAAATTTCTATACTAGAAACACCTTCTAAAGGTTACTGCGAGTAAGATAAACTTCTTCAACAGTCTTTGCGAATTCACTTTATAAGCAAATTCCCTTGCACAAACATTCTCAAGTGACTCCTGTGTCAGACCATCAGGCCTCACAGATCTGAATTCATGATCTGACAATGCCGTTGCAATGCATTACTCCTTTAATATCATATTGACAATCTCATAAAAGATATCAATAAAACTAAACTGAGCACTAGGTATCACACTGGTTTAGAATACTCTGCTCAATGACAGCGAGCACAGATACTAAAAGAAATGAAGCTTATAATCTCCAACCACGTTCAGCTCAACTGACTTCAGCTTTTGTCTTGCCTAACTGTTGATATCACTGTAATTCGACAGTGGAACTCAACATCATCCTTAACGACGTTACAGAAACATAAACAAGCTGCCGATATGTGTGATCAGTATTATTTTGCCAATAACTCCATAGTTAGGAACAAACATCACAGACGGTCTCTTTCAAAGGTCACTTATATTTTTTAACAATTTTATTGCCATTTAACTTTTATTACATAAAAATCTTAGCAATACAAAGCCCCTGCCAATTAAGTCACTGTTAGGCACTGAAAACGGTAAAAGACGCAAGAAACAAATATAAATTTATAACAATAACATTAAAGAAGCAAAAACTATTTTCATAAAATTTAAGTTCTAAACCTATGGAAATGTGATGCACAGAAATGTAAATATTGAAAGAGCAAAAAGTATTCAACTACATCTCCGACCATAATATACCAAAACCATCTGCCCCTAATGACAATAGTCATAACTAACAAATTATATGATAGTGAATCAATGTAACAAAACTAAAGCAATAGAAATCAAATCAAGATTTTTCAAGTAGGAGTTTAAAAGACAACATTTTTAACCAACTTGTGTATCACGGGTATAAAATATTACAAAGTTCAAAAAGAATAGATAAATGAATATCTATTCAATGATTTTTATATTGAAAATTCTAACAGCAAACAATATAATTATGCCAATATTCTTGCTGCTATAAATTTTTGGCCTACAGTAATTTCAAACATATTTTTAAAACTTAACCATGGGACATAAGAAAAAATTTTTTAGCTTTAAAGTTTGATATTTAAAAAATCTTTTATTTTCAATTTGCTTATTTTTAGACTAAAGTGTAATATATAAAAACATTTGCCAAAAAGCTATAAAAGTAGTGTCTTCAGCCGCTGAAGTCCACGATTCAACAAGAAAGTGAAAATTTGCAGCAATTCTGAACACAAAACTGCACTGAAAACGAAATTTAAATGTTAGCCTGAGTAGAAACCATTAGAAAAATATAACGACAATCTACTGTCTAAACTTCGTAGCACCCCTATAGGCTTAATGTTAACACACAGCGAGACTATGAATTTTCTATCCTACCTATAGACTTCTAGAAATAAATTCTTTTAAGAAACATTATGTACAAAACGTAACTTAGAATGACACCCACCAGGCTAATGCCCTATTCTGAGCATAATGGCGATTAAAAGCATTTTATATGTTAAGTGACAGAGGAATAATAGCGACAATCATTCTAATTTTGAAGCAACAGGGCCCCATACTGGTTAACAATGTTCACAATTCAGGTTTCAAGATATAGCTAGTTTCTTACAAGTTTCCTTTTTTTAAAAATCACTCCTATCTATAAGCAAGCAATTATTCACAACCGAAAACAAAACTCTTCGTTTGGTTTAACAAAGCATAACATTTGTTGATTTATCGACCAGTTGCAGTGACTGCCACATACAACAAACTACTGTGATCATTGAAAACCATTAACTTACAATGTGAATCAATACAGAAACGAAACTGCAAACAAAAACAGAGAATTAACATTCAGTGAATATTTGTAGTCACAGAAAACCCACAAATACTGAGCTGTAGAAAAACTCATGAATACGAATAAGCAATCTTTCACGGGCGCTTACAAATATTTATTATAAAGGTCTAACTAAAGAATGTGTTCTTAAAAACTAGATGCATATCTGTCGCATCAATGCATAGAAAATCCTAAACGGTGAATTAGATATTAACGTTCTAGGTTTTCGTTCACTTGATCTTCGGTAATATTGGTTTCATCCGACTGCTCGTCATTTGTGTTGTTAGCGTTCATGGGCAAAATGTCGGCCCGGTTCAGCAGAGGAAGAGTGTTTTGTTCAGGGCACAACCATGGCTTATGCGTCGGCTTGTTTTCTGCTTTCCAAGTATCATAGCCAAGACAAGCCTTGTGAAGTTTCGAAATAACCTGAAAATTAAAATTAAATCAGCACGTATTAAAGATCTAGAGTTCTTTGCATTTTCTGTGGCAAAATGCTTGAAATCCGTTCTGTTTAATTGTGGTTTTGTGTCATCAGGTCACGAGCATGCCTGAAGTGTTTCTTCTAAACTGGAACTATATAAATTAGAGATAACAATTACAAATTACAACGGAGTGTTTTCTCTCTGGCACCAAATCCGACTCAACAAACAAGCCCATGTCGACCTGGTCCAACTTGGCGCCTGTGAACAGCAAGCTGGTATCCTTCACACACCTCTTGTTTGGCAAGAGCAACTTACGTTAACATTTTAAAAATTAAGAAAGGACAAAAAATGACTCCTAGCTGCAGTTTGATTAGTTATGTTAAGTACAACAAAACTGAATCACATAAACATAACATAGCACTGGCACATTACAAAATATTTTCATTGTTAATTGGCCTGCACTTATTTTAAGGGGTCTATGATAATGTTCGTTACTAGATACTGCTACCAAAATTAGCAAGCCATGAATAGTTGAGAATTTGAAGACATCATATTATGGTATGCATACCTTAGGTGCGAGCCACTGAGTTGCCTTGTTCACTGCCCATACTGGAAGTTGACCTGCATCAAAGAAAACCTCAATTAGTTTTGTAGCGTATCAATTATTTCAGTTGTTTTCCAGCCAAACACTTTTTCCAAATTCATCAGTTCTTTCCCAACAGATTGCTTTTCTAAATGATTGCTTACTTTCAAACTAATTATTTACTTCACATGTTGTCAGTTACATTACTCCTGGCTGCAGCTCTGATTTAGCCATAATGGTATGCTAAAGTAAAACTGAACTGAACTGTTTCAGCACCACAGAATACTGATAAACTACAAGAGAAGACCATACTATATCATCTAGATTACAGAGAATTAAAAAAATGCTTCAGTTCACCACCAGTGATTGGATCACAAGTTGATGTGACTCTAAGTAGGCACCAGTGACCAAGTTATTTTTCATGAACTATGAGATTTGACATTTACGTAAGATATTAAGCAACAAAAACTTCAGCAACTAAGAATTTGTTAACATCTTGCTTGATAAGAGCCTTTGAGAGGCTTATATAATATATATATATTACTCTGTATACATTCAAGACAAAGTGAATATGTATGACTCTATAAAAGTTCCATGTACACTAAATATGCGTGGCACAACCATACTATATCATCTAGATCATCTATATCATCTAAGAGATTAAGCAACTATACTCAACTCCGTCACATCAACAATAATTACAATAATATTATGGTTTGCAAGCAATTTCTGTAACACAGTTAACGATTGAAATATCGTTCAAATGAAAAACGTTTGAGTGTTTCTGCTGCTGTCATACCTTTTGGATCAGACTGAGTAACATAGGTAACCTGGCAACCAGGTTTGTTGCCATTATCAGCTGTTGAGACAATGTGGTACCCCGTCAAGTATGACGTCCCACGAATAAATGACCTCTTTGGCGGAACCGACTAACGACCAGAAAAACAAAACACACTAAATAAATCATCCAGGTCACAAAAGGCAGCCAAATTCTGTAAACATTAAAAAGATATACGACCAAACATGATCTAAACAAACAAATATAATGTACGATAAGGTAGCACGGTAGTGTTAATCAATTAAAAATTCTATAAGCATGTTTTCAACTTCAAATTTGTGCAGATAAATGAGAAAAATTCAGATATATGTAAAACGAAATAAAACCATGTAATAAGTATTGGTTTTCATGCTATGACCAGATATTGGACAAATTATTATCCGAATATTTATACGAAATAAAAACAGACAGATGGGGATCAGAGAACTAGAAATTCCAATTCTACTCAAAAATATCTGGACACTGATACCAAAATAAGGACAGGCTGTTATCAAATCAAATGCCTGTACTTATATTATCGCATTGACTTCCTGTTTAGCAAAGAATTTCTTTAAAATTTAGGGCTCAAAGTTTATGAAACATTGAACTCTTGCCAAACACAGTATCTAAAGTCGGTCCTTATTCCTCCTTCTGTCACAACAGCGTCTAATGCATAAAACATGAACCAATGGAGAGCACTTAATGAAGCCGGAAAGTCAGTGTGCATTGAAACAGAGCAGCAGCCTTGCGAAGGATAAGCCAAATGAAAACATTTATCTATCTAATGATTGATCCACTACTACCTTTTGATTGACCCAACCCATCTCAAAATGTTCCTCTGTATCTCACCCACTCACCCCATTTCTCATCTGTCAGTTCATCAACCTGTTAAACTGTCAACTCTCTCTAAACTCTCTCTAAGCTAATGCAGAGTTGCCAAGGAGGAAAGCCATTACAGACTGACTTACAGCATGATTGACGGAGTGATTGAAGATGATCTTTTCCGAATCCAAGTCTTTCCATGATCGCTGAGTTACAAAATCTCGGTTTGTCAAGGGATTTGGAAGGTGCACTAAACAAAAAGCAAACAGAAAAAGACATTAATTAATTAATCAATTAATTATTGCATAAAAGCAGCTGTTTCAATCATCACAAATGGTAGAAAGACAATGGCAGTGTGGATGACCACAAGAGACATGGACTTTTCCACAAGAGACATGGACTGGTTGGATGTAAGAGGTGAACCAGTTGTAATTGTAATTGTAATTTAACATTTATAAAAGCGCCACTCAACGATTCAGAGACGCTCCCGACCCAAGTCAGTGCTATCACTAACAAATAAAATGGTCTTCAGGCGTTTCCGGTACACAGGAAGAGAAAAGCTGAGGAACTCAAGTCGCAATTCCTGCATAAGATGGTCAAGATGAACTAAATGGCCATAAGATGTAAACTGACTGGCCTTAACAAGTGGATTAATGGCCAAAATGGAGGATTAATTGGCTATATGAGATGGACTGATTGGCTATAAGAGGTGGAATTCAAACATTCAAACATGGAAGCCAGGACAAACAATCAAAACACGTGTACATTCCTTTAAGCACCCATTGATTGGCGCTTTACGCACTGCGATGATAAAGCTATATAGAAATCATTAGACTAAATACCAGTTTTCGGAAGATCTACCTAAAAGGCACACAACCAACTGGCTGATTACCTATAGACAGCCAAGATCTATACTCAATTCTTCCTCAAAGTGGAACTATTGAAACATCTTGAGCATGGTCTAATGCGCAGCAGTGGATTTGTGGTGAAACTGTAGTTCAAAGAATCACTTCATATGATATAACAGTGCTGGAAAAAGACTAAAACTGGTCCTCAAGATGAAGCATTACATTGGAAGGTAATTCTCTTAACACAGCTACATTCTAACCACAAACATCTGCAACCTGTACCTTGTACCATAAATGTTTTCCTAATTTGACCACACTGTCTGAAATTCGTCAGCACACTCTTCAGTGAATAAACAAAGATTAAAGGTACTTCACAAAGAGAAAGTAATTGAGGATGCAAACACAAACAACACCTCATCTTCAAAGCAAACACGCAAACTGTATAAGCGCTTACGTGAAACAGTCGTACTTATTCGGCACGTGATAAGTTAGCACAACGAATGTAAAGAAGACAGATGGTTCAGAATAAGAAGCCTCTGCAAAGTAACTTCTCCTAACAGCCAAATACTTGTATGGCCACAATACACACAATAAATTGTCTGTCTATTAGAAGCAAGAAATAACTTCATGACAATTATGTTGCACCATATCATTTATAATTAATATTATTATTACGCATTTATTAAGAGCTATTGGGAGTGCTCGATATTGTAGTTGTTAGAGTGCTAGACTGTCAATCGAGAGGTTGGGGGTTCAAATCCCTGGGCAGAAATTTGGTTCAAGATTTCTGCTCCACCCGCATCCTCTAGCCAACTCAGCTAGTACACTGACCATACACTGTTGGTGGGAAGATGAGATGGCGAGGGAAAGGACTGGCCATCTGCCTTCATATGCCGAGGCTTAGAAAATGAAGCCACCAGCATTTCATACCCATGGCTGCCTCTCGGCTAGCTTAAGGGACTGCTCTTCCTCTTCTTCTTCCAAGTGCCACCATCTAATGCCCAATCATCAATTGACGGTGCGGATCAATTGTGAATGAAAGACTTGCTCATAGTTCCTACAAAGTAACTGTCTCAGGTAGTCAACATAGGCTCAAACCCATATTCTCAGAGTTAAAAGGCAAGCACTAGATCTAACCAAACAACTACTGAGTCCACACGTGTTCTATTAATAGAGCCCATACCTGTCTAGTAATATGTACTTGTACATTAAGGACTTCTTCAAGGCTGCCATGGCCGTCTGACCTTGCACGCATACTCCACGTCACGAGGCAAACACTCTGTCACTCAGTCCATATCAGGCACAAATTTATATTGGATTTTTTGAATTAATTGATTTGTAGTAGTGTCAGTGATCACACTGACTATAATCAGGCAATTTGATATTTGAAGTCTGTGGATTCAGGTCCCACCACTGTACAAGCGCGCATGTGTACATATGTTATAAGTGGGCATACTAATTATTATTATTTTTAATATTATTATTATGATAATAAGATTAACAACACACAGTGTAACTAAATATGAGGCAAATGTGCTAATTGCAAGGCAATTACCTGAATTAAACACACAACAAACAGCACAGAATGCGCTTACTTGCGTAGTACCCGATGTCGTTATTTGCATCGATGCGACAGATTTCTAGTCCCTCGATGATATTTGGATCCCACGTTTTCCTGTAAACTGGGTCGTGAAGAACGTCGTAGAGCGTTGACGCGGATACATTATCGTACTCGCCTCGAATCTGCGTAAAGAAAAAATTAATGACTTAATTGATCAGAATTTATTTAGAGATTTTAGATCCTGATTAACAAATAGCAACCAGCTCAGTGACTTGCCTTTATCCAAGCTTTCCAAGCTTGAGTTGAACTTTAGTCTAAGGTCAGGAAAATTACTGATCTGTCTTTGAGTTATGTGAGCCCAAGGAGGTATTAGTAAAATGCTGGAGCGGATTGGGGTTTCAAACTGGTATTTTGGCTGAAAGACCTTTCCAGCTTCTAAGTAGGTTGGTACTTTGGCTGAAAGACCCTTTCAGCTTCTAAGTAGGTTGGTAGTTTGGCTGAAAGACTCTTTCAGCTTTTATGTAGGTGTGAGGGTAGGGCAGTTTCATACCCAGTGGTTCAGGGCATCCCTATTAGGTGTTTGAAAGGGGCTATAATAAATAACCAAATGCCTACACACATACTAGCAAATAATCTTTCCTCAAACATGTAGGCCTACATTTCACTTCCACCAATTTCTTCTTCCTCTTACTGAACATTACCAATCACAAATTATACTCGACGATTACTCGTCTTCTGAGAAATCTACTTGTCTCAACAACAGGGATTTTCAGACTGACCTAACTGCACTTGTCTGGATCAGTTACATAGTCATGTGTACAGTGCCTCTGAGATGTACAGTGTGGACTTCCTACAGTGAAGTCATCGGTGGTAGGGGGATCATGATACAGGACGTAAACAAGGCGGCATATAAAAAATGGAAGAAGAGCAGTTCCAGCAGCTAGCCCTGAGGCAGCCATGGGTATGAAGTGTTAGCGACTTCATTTTCTTAGCCTCGGCACTTGAGGGCAGATGGCCAATCCTCTCCCTCGCCGTCTCATCTTCCTACCAACAGTGTACTCATTATAGCTTGGTTGGCTAAATGCTGAAAAAGTCAACATCTAGCACTGCCCTCCAGTTCTTGCACGACACATTAACCAATACCACATGTCAATTTAATAGCCTATGTGATAGAATACTACTTTCATGTACACCAAAGTGCGGTTAGCAGTTGGTTCAATAAAGGATATACTTACTTCATGTTAAGCAGAATGACATGTAAATCGAGATCTCGTAAACAAGTCTACACCCTATGTCGCGGTCGACTCCTTCGATCGCAACGACGAACCAACGAAGGAACTATTAAAAGATCTTTAATTAAAAATAAAATCGATTAAGTGTAAAGTAAGTCAACTCGTCTATCAAATATCACAATCGTAGACAGCACACAGGTTGGCTGGTCTCGATTGAACGTCATACGATCAATGTTTCAACGTTTACAAATCTTCGTCAAAAGGCCCTTAATGTACAGCAGGTCTATCTTATATAGAGTTCTCCCGGATTCCAGAACGTTCTGTGACGTCACTGTACTTTTCCCTGGAAAGTCCTACTGAACACGTATATCCTTGTTGCATGCACCGAATTAATGTTGACAGCTTGCTGCAGAATTTTCCGTGCGTTGTAAACAAGCTTGTTGACACGTCGGTTTTCTTCCCTTGATGCATGCACCCGCGTAGACCACGACATTCCCTCCGCCCTCAGATGATGACACGTCTTCAGCACCATCCCGAACGGGTCATCACGATCAAGCCGGGCCTCCAGACTCCATCTCGACACAGCATATACAAACAAAACAAAACACATCAGTTAGTCAATTTATCTATACAATTTGCGGGCTTGATCCTTGTGTGTCGGGCCATTTCCCCCCTTCACCATCCGAGTCACAACCGAGAGAGGAAATCAGCCACCGTGTTCTGACGTCCAGGACGATATCGAAAGTCCACGTTAAACTCTTGCAATGCTAACGCCCAACGAGTCAGTTTCGCACTCTTAGGGCTTGCATCTGTGAGATAAGACAAAGGATTATGATCTGAATAAATGATTATCTTTGATAAGAATATCCATGACTTGAATCGTTTAAGTGCCCAAATTACTGCGAAAGCCTCTCTCTCAATTGTAGACCAATGCATCTGTGTATCTGTAAGTTTAAGGCTAGCAAAAGCAATTGGTTTTTCTTGACCTTCTTCGGTCCACTGAAACAAGCAACACCCGACCGCGGTGGCACTTGCGTCAACACTTAAACCAAATTCCTTAGTGAAATCAATGGTATGCAACTGTGTAGCTTTACTGAGATCATCCTTTAACTTATCTAGTGCTTCTTGATGCTTTTGCTCCCAAGGCACCTTCGTAGGTATGTTATCTCGTGTCAAATCAGTTATTACCCGTGCTTTTTCAGCTAAAGCAGGTATAAAATTTCGAAAGTAACTGAAAAAACCCATAACCTTTCTAACTTCTTTCTTTGTTGTTGGAGGATGGATATCATTGATCGTAGCGATCTTACCTGGATCAGGTTCAATACAACCTGACCCTACTATATGACCAACAAACTTTATTTTGTTTTGTGCAAAATTACATTTTCTTAAATTCAAAGTGAGTCCTGCTTCCTCAATAGTTTGCAAGAATTTCTCTAGATGTTCTAAATGGTCATTCCAATTCATTGAAACCACTGCCATATCATCGACGAATGGTTCGGTAAAACTTCGCACTGGATGTAAAACTTGGGTCATAGCACGAATAAAGGTATTGCTAGCGGACTTGAGTCCAAACGGCATCCTTGTGAACTCAAAAAGTCCTGCATCACATACGAATGCCGTAAGCCATCGATGTTCTTTCCGAACTGGAATTTGCCAATACCCCGATTTCGCGTCGAAAACACTAATAAACTTTGCCCGTCCCACCTTTTGTAAGACGTCAGCAATGTCTGGGGTCGGGTAACAATCACCTAGAGAATATTTGTTAACATGGCGATAATCAATTGCCAATCGAACGCCATTTTGACCTTTGGGTCCCTTTAAAACGCAAACTACCGGACTGGCCATTTCACTTTTCGATGGTCGAATGATGTCTAATGCCAACATTTCTTCTATCTGGCGTTGTACTTCAGGTTTAAGTAGCTCAGGTACTTTATATGCCCTTAAACGCTTAGGAGTGAAATCATGAGTTATCTTAATTTCATGTTCTAATACTGGACAATACCCAGGTTTATCCACAAATACTGCCGTGTGCCGATCCAAAATTTCAAAAAGTTGCTTCTGTTCCTCTTGCGAAAGATGCGCTATAATCAGAGGATCAATTCGCTTACTCGGGCTTATTTGTTCACGTTCTTCCTGATCTACAACCTCTACTATACCAAATTCTTCATCTTGATCAACAATTACTGAACAGCTATTGATCATCGCTTGTTCGAGTCGTTCATGGTATCGCTTGATCTTATTTGCGTGTAAATGTCTTTGTTTTCCCTCTATTTCTACTATATAAGAATATGGGGATTTAACCTTGACTACGGTAGCAGGTCCTTGCCATCGACTATAAAATTTAGAACTGCCAAAATCTGGTGCTAATACTGCTACTTTATCTCCAACTTCGTATTTTCTGTCAGTACTACGCAAGTTATAATAATCTGCATACCGCTTTGTTTCTATATCACTATAGTAATCTGCATAAACTTTCGCGAATTCGAGGTTTTCCTTCAGTGATTGGAGATACTCTTCGGGTGATTTACCTAAGTTAAGAGGTACTTTTCGTTCGCCAGCCCACGATTCCTTCAACACACTAAGTGGACCCCGAGGAAGAGTTCCATAAACCATAGTGAATGGCGAAATATGAGTCGTGCCTGAAGGTTTTTCTCTAAGGCTCCACAGAACAAACGGTAACAATTGGTGCCATCCACGAGGATCAGATTGAGCAAGCTTAAAGATCATGGTTTTCAAGCTTTGGTTGCATCTTTCAACCAATCCAGCTGCCTCAGGATGTCCAGGGGTATTAAATCTGGGACTACAACCCATTCGCCGCAAGAATTCTTTCGTCAAACGACTGGTAAAGTTGGTACCACAATCAGAACTGATGATCCTTGGAATAGAAAAAGTTGTAAAAACTTGCAACAGAGCTTCACAAACTCCCTTTGCATTCAGCGATCTAAGAGGATACGCCATCGGCCAACGAGAAAATTTATCCACCAGAACCAGAGCATAATTGTACTGGGGTTTCGATTGGTTGGATTCTCCAGTCACTACCATAGGGCCAATACAATCCATATTTAGATGGTTAAAACAGAGTTCATCCGCCCTCGGAATAGGAGTGATCGGGACTCGATCTGCCACTTTAACTGGAGTTCTTAGTTGACAAATTTGACAAGACGCACAATATTCGCGAATCGTCTCATCCATTCTTGGAAACCAAAAGTTTAATTTGATCCTGGCTCTCGTTGCCTTAAAAGCCATGTGCCCAGCACATGGGGCATCGTGTGCTACTCGCAAGACAACCTCGATTCTATCTTCCGGTAAACATAATTGATTAACCTTATGTCCCATAATTTCCCCTTTGTGGTACAGGAGGTTATTATCTATAAAGAAATTATTTTTATTCTGTCTCGCTTGTTGCCAGCAAGATATAAGATTGTGACAATTCTGTTGCTCACGCAATAAAGTATCATTATTCGCTACTCCCTCATCAGACTTGAACTCTGTTGACTCAACATCAAGAAAATTATCTGAATCATCAACTAGTTGCTCCTGAGAGTATTCATTCACTTCTGACGGCAAGGATTCGTTGCTGTTACTTTTCTCGATATTAACTTCTAAGTTATCTTCTTCTGCCCCTTTATTTATTTGAACACATCGATCTACGCCAGCTACCATCACTACATATTGCGAACTATCCCTTAATAGGTCCACAACATGGGGTGTCAAAATAACCCGTTCATTTAGTTCAGGGACTACAGCGAACATGACGCACAAAGATGGCGCAATGTTCGTCGTTCCTTCCATTGAATTAGCTAATTTCATGTGTAGGTATACTACATCTGCCTTACATCCTTCTCCCTGAAAACCAATTATATTAATCCGTTTAATCACGGGTAAGTTAAGTGACTCAATTAATTTCTTATCAATACAACAAATTTCTGCTCCTGAATCAGATAATGCTGGCTGAGAAGGGAGATCTTCAATCTGTACATTGATATACGACCTCTCTTGTAATCCATCAATACTATTCTCGTATACCCTTACAGCAGTTTCCAACCCTATTGGTTTAGAATTATCCAATAAATTCCCTTGCTTTACCTGTTCAGGTATCTCATGCAACACGTTGACCTTCTCAACAACTAAGTCGATCACTTCTTCAGTTGGGTTCCCAAATATACAAGTACTCACCTTTTTAGAACTTGGTTTGGTCTGGCACTCCCTTGCCCTATGACCCTTCTGATGACATAGGAAACAGAGACCCTTTACCTTGGCCTCCTCCTGAGACACCCTCGCACCTATCTTGGCTTCACCCCTTATTTCCGGTTTGGGAGACTTGGGTTGAGCTGTCTGGTTATTGACTTGAACATGTGGTTGACCTTTCGTCCAATTGTTATACTTCGGTGTCGGATGACTACGGCATACTAAGTCATTCCCACCATCATGCGACGCTACATAAATGTCAGCCGCATTAGCTATGTCTTCACAGCTCAACCACTCCTCTTTTTCTTGGGCCAAGATATAATCTAAACAAGCCTTCGACAAGGACTCCTTAAGCCGATCCGCAACCAATAAACTTACAAGTTTATCAAACTCATCAGTTATCTTTCTACTTTTCAAATAATACATAAGAGCCACACGCAATTTGGATGAATAGATCGTAAATGATTCGTCCGATGCTTTGTGCAACGACCAAAATCGGGCTCTAAGATTTGAAGGGCTTATCTTAAACTCCCTTAGCAAAAACTCCTTCAGGAATTTGTAGTCATGGAGCTGTGCCTCAGTAAGGCGCATGGTTAATGCCTTAGCTCTTTCACTTAAAATGGCTAGCAATAATTTTGCTCTAACATCTTCATCCACCTCATACACATTAAACAAACCATCCAAGTGATCAAAGAAACCTGGAATTTCTATAGGGTCGGAAGGAAATTTCCAAAGAATATTCTTAAGGGCATCACTATAACGCTTAGTACGACTTGCTAAAGAATCTCTAACATTTCGTTCTTCCTGCTTTTCCTTCCTCTCCCTTTCTTCTTTCTCTTTCCGTTCCTTCTTTTCTCTTTCTTCTTTCTCTTTCCGTTCCTTCTTTTCTTCCTCTCTCCTCTTTTCCTCCCTTTCTTCCTTCTCCTTCCGTTCCTCCCTTTCTCTTTCTTCCTTCTCCTTCCGTTCCTCCCTTTGTTCTTCATATTTACGGATTTCGAACTCCAGACGGCGCTTCTGCAGCTCGTAATCCACTCCTGTTGGAGATATTGGACTACCCTTAAATTCCTCTTCCTCTTTTCCAATCTCCATGGCCCATTCTTCCATTAATTGATTTCGATCCCATGACATAACATCATCATCGTCCCTTCCTGCCTTCATAAGATACACCCTAAGGCGCTCAGACGACATTTTGCGAATATTCGCTTGCATCTCTGTTGTCAACGCTTCCATTTTTACAAACAGTCAGTCAACAACAATCAACAAAAAAAAACAGACACCACGCGGCAAACCCGCCACACAAAAGGAAAATTCCACAACCCAAAGTGCAACTATTCAGTATCCAAAGAAGTACACTCGCCAAGTACGCAAAAACTATACAAGCTCACGCAAGTCTGGCCTCGATCACAACAATGGATCAAATTTCAAAGAAATAATCAGCAGATATTGAAAGAGAAATAATGGCTGCCTCCCACTCGGCTGCAACTCCACTCTCTTTTCTCCTTCTCAGCCACGACAACACCTAGGATCTTACCCGTATGTTGACTGCTGTCTTCTGCTGTCTCAGCCGAACGACGCACTTCGTCCGTCCGACTGTCGTATGCCGATTCACCCGTCTCCCACGGTAGAAAGGCGTCTCGATCCGCTCGCTGTCTGGAACAGACCGTCTCTTGATCCTCCGGGTTGACTCCTTCCTCCGCCGGCTCGCGTCTTCTTCACCGGATCCAACACCGATGATCCCACCGCTGCCACCAATAATGTCGCGGTCGACTCCTTCGATCGCAACGACGAACCAACGAAGGAACTATTAAAAGATCTTTAATTAAAAATAAAATCGATTAAGTGTAAAGTAAGTCAACTCGTCTATCAAATATCACAATCGTAGACAGCACACAGGTTGGCTGGTCTCGATTGAACGTCATACGATCAATGTTTCAACGTTTACAAATCTTCGTCAAAAGGCCCTTAATGTACAGCAGGTCTATCTTATATAGAGTTCTCCCGGATTCCAGAACGTTCTGTGACGTCACTGTACTTTTCCCTGGAAAGTCCTACTGAACACGTATATCCTTGTTGCATGCACCGAATTAATGTTGACAGCTTGCTGCAGAATTTTCCGTGCGTTGTAAACAAGCTTGTTGACACGTCGGTTTTCTTCCCTTGATGCATGCACCCGCGTAGACCACGACACCCTACTTAAGGCACTCCATCAAATGTCTTGATACATGTGAAACAATACATTCTGTTCAGATTAATGTCTGCTGAGTTGAGACAATACCTTGACTGTTCACAACAACCAACACTAGGCATTTAATTAACGTGCACTTGAACTTATAAAAGGACAGATGTAACTGCTAACAACACATCAATACAAAACAGGATAAAACTGATGGATGGTCAAAGTTTCCGATGTCACATGCGTCAAGCTGAAGACGAGATTTCTCAGGGCAATGACTCACTAACTCACCCACATGAACGTAACAGCTGGTCAGAAACATGGTGAAAGAAAGCCTTAACTCTGAACATGTGTGTGTCTGTTGCTATTGGCTTTCTTCTGTCATAAGATGATTCACTCCTAAATAAACTTGATACGACAATCAATCATGTTTGCATATGTTATGGTTTTCATGCAGACTCAACAGCAGTATCAGTAGTACAGTGCCAGTGGCGGCTCTAGGCTTTTCCAACAGGGGGGCCAAGGAGGGGCCGGGGATCCTGACAGGGGGGCCAGCTGACGTCACACTGGACCCTATATTCACATACCTATCTAGTGTTGGTGACTTGGGTGTCACCCTTGATAGCACCAGTGATGGGCATTAAACTATTTTTTTTAGTTAAACTAAAACTATATTCCAACTAAAAAAATAGTTTTACTAAAGTTGGCACAGTGCAGATTCATTAACATGAAGTTTCTGGGGAGGGTTATGCCTTATGATCCCCCATACGACGTGTAAACCAGACCTCACACAGAAAGCCATTCGATCACTGGTTTACCTGAAGTTCTTTTATGCTTCATTGTGTTCAGTCTTGTTGTCCTCGAGACCAAGGTCTTGGTCTCGAGTGCACTCGAGTTCGTTTTTAAAAGTCTTGGTCTTGGTCTTGGTCTTGAGGTTCAAGGTCTTGGTCTTGGTCTTGAGGTTCAAGGTCTTGGTCTTGGTCTTGAGGTTCAAAGTCTTGGTCTTGGTCTCGCAAGACCAAGACCAAGACCGGCTGTTAATATGAACAGTCGTTTAACAGAACTCAAGAATTCTGTATCAAGCCTGGCATCATACGACCAATATCTATGGATGGATACAAGTCATGTTGGTCAGGAAAACCCATTGGCAGCAGCAACAGTTATTCTGTACCAGACGGTATGATAAACCATGGGATCATTTCAAAAGGACTCACTATCTGTACATTTACTTCCAGTGCTTGAAAAGCTACTCTGTGTGTCAGCGACTTCAGCACCTTGCATAACGTATTTTTTCACATGGCGGAATTTTTATGAGGCCCACCAGGCACGTCTTGGTCAGAAAATTCAGAGCGAATTGGTTTTTATAAAATACAAAAGGCATTTGGTATAAGAGTTTGCATGAAGGACTTTTGAATACAAATTCGGATTTCTCTGCAGTTTGCATTTAAAGTTAATTTGCTTGAATAAAATAAAAGACTCATGTTTTCATTAAAATAGCGAATATTCCGACTTGACAATTTTTAGAAGTCTTGACCTGATTTCGAATTTTTGGGTCTTGGTCTTGGTCTTGGTCTTGGTCTCGAGGTTCAAGGTCTTGGCCTTGGTCTTGGTCTCGAGGTTCAAGGTCTTGGTCTTGGTCTTGAGGTTCAAGGTCTTGGTCTTGGTCTTGAGGTTTAAGGTCTTGACAACAAGACTGATTGTGTTTCAAAGAAATTTATACTCCCAATCCCCCATAACCTACAGTTGTAAACCAGACCTCACACAGAAATGGACAACACTGAAAAAGTCTAAATATTTAACACTACACTATAGTTCTTCTATGGTGCATTAGCCAGTATATCACCCTAGTTAATAGCTTGGGGGGAGCACAACACCACATCAAGGAGAATGGCAGGTACAACAGGAGCGCCTAAACAAACCTATACAATAGTAGTAGTCATGTTTTTGATAACTATGGTAACAGTTTATAAAATGTACAAACAATAGGTTTACACGGTTCCACTAAGCAGATTTGCCTAAATACAATGCCACTGTTGTACAGGTGTTAGCATCAATGGTTAATTTCTTAAGCATAGTTTTCATTTAAGTCTATTATAAAGTCATGATCATTACTTCAATTCCTTAAATGCTGTTTTACAAGTGCAGCTCATTTCTGCATGACTATTAAGCAGTGTAACAAAACGGATAGTTAGCAGACCAGATCTTATTACCAGGGGCGTCTATCCCCCCAAGTCATTGGAGCAACGTCCCTTTCCCCCATCTTCTTCCCCCTTCCCGTTCCTTCCCCCCTAAAATGGTGGCACACACACTGACAGATCTCCTCCCCCCATTTCTTGGATGGAGCATTTGCTCCAAGGTTTCTATGGTGTAGACGCCCCTGCTGATTACAACATTAAAACTATATAATTCTTACATATTGCCAATATCTTGTCAACAGACTTCCTCTGTCTGACACCTTGCCTCTTGCTTCTGCACTTATTTTGAACCTGTTAGTGCAGTGTCTCGCAAACTTTTTTGACTCCCGGCACACTTAGCAGAGCAAATTTTTATCGCGGCACACCAATTAAAATTTATAAAAATTACAAAACTAACAGCAACAATTTCAGTTTGTCATATTTTAAGCTTGTCATATTAGTCCAGTAATAGCGAAACTAAAGCAGATTTCTAATTGACTAATCATCACTAAATGCGATGAATGATCTTGTTTCTTCTTCTTTGGTTCTTCTTTGGTTCTCTGCCCTTAGGCAGGTTCGTATGTCCAACGGCGCCATTCCTCTCGATGTTGAGCTTCCGCTTTCATCTGTCTGTAGCCGTCCCTCTTTATTGTCTAGTCTAGGAACATTGTTCTTGGTCTTCCTCTAGTCTTTTTCCCTTCCATTCTACCCTCGATGATATCTCGTAGCAGGGAATTTCCTCTCATTATATGGCCAATCCATCTTCTTTGACGCTCTCTGATTGTCCTCATCATGGATCTCTCCTCTCCCACCATTTGCAGTACTTCGTCATTTGTCTTGTGCTCTGTCCAGCTGATTCTCTCCATTCTACGCCATATCCACATTTCGAAGGCTTCTATCCTTTTGATCTTGTTTATGAGAGTATATTAACTCAAGACGCGGTTCGATAGCCGACAAGCAGACACGCATTTCAGCATTCACCATCTGTACTTCTGTAGTCGTTCTCGTTTTTTCGATTTAATTTCTGTTAGAACTGAAAATCCAAATTCGCTGATATACGAAGATCCAAAATGGTAGCAAACACTTGACTGCTTTAGTGCTCAAGTCTGGATATGGGCTTAGAACTGAGATCCAAAATTCTGACAAACTCTTGATCAGCAACTCTTGATCAGCAGAAGAGCTTCTGTGAACCAGATTGTTCTTAAGATCGATGGCTGTCGGACTCGGACCATCAATGGACATCGATCTCTGGACAGCCCCTCGGATACGTCGCAGCGCTCGTGAATAAGCTGGTGCTTAGCGCTCAGTTTTATAGTGGCGATTTAGAAAATTGGAGATTACGATTACGATTGCGACTCTCTTCTTCAGCCATCGTCAGACCGGTACATTCGTGATTTACGAATGGATTGATGACCCATTCATACTCTTTTGTTTCCAGTGAAGGAAAGTATTTGGCGAATGCTAAAGCGAGATTTCCCACCGTCTCCCTAATTTTCCCCATTATTAGCCTATGTTCTTGTGTGGAGAAGCATCAATACCTGGAAAAGAATCAAGCTGTGGATTGCTTGTATTCTTAATCCACAGTTGCAACTTTTAGTTAAATGCCTTCAGTTTCCCCATGATTGTGATTATGTTTTCTTTTGAACCTTGAAGACTCAAATTTAAGGTGTTCAGCAGTTAAAGTTATGTTGGTATCTCCGTAATTATGACGTCGAGAGGAGGGTGAACACATAAATAACACAGAATAGCTTAATGTCCCTAGAGTTTCTACTTTTGATCACATGACATCGACAACTGTGACATAAAAATGCCAAAAATTGTATTTATGAAATAATTTCTTATAAAGTCAGTTAAAGAGACTAGCGAATTTCAGATTGCTGTCGCGGCACACCTGAAATCTCGCACGGCACACTAGTGTGCCGCGGCACACAGTTTGCGATACACTGTGTTAGCAGATGCACACAATTAACTATTAGTAATTGTAATTAGGTGGCCCTATATAGCAGGATCTAAATCCCTTCAGGACCTCCCATTGTAGCCCTCATGTGTCTCATCTAGTAATCTAATTACTTAAGTCTTGTAATCAGTGGTTGCAATAAAAAAAACTTTGATTGATTTATTGATTGAATAGGCAAAAAAGTTCCAATTATAGTGTGTTTGCAGTGGCAAGAAAAGACAAAAAATAATCACTCATGCTGTTTTACTTCAAAACACGTTGTGGCAGAACGATAGAAGGTAAAATAAGGCAAGGCAGTTTTCATTCGCTACGTATACCATGATCAGTAATCTTGAGTGAGACATAGCATATCCTTTGACTGGTGCCTTGAGTACAATATGTCAACAGCAATGGAGCACCATAAAGTTTCTTACACTGTTCCATGCTGTGCAAATTATCAGTCTGACTGGCAGGGATCGGTTGGGACCGGAACGCACCGGAACGGCGTTCCGGTTATTTTTTGACAACCTGTATTTTTTAGACAGGATTCGCAGGAACATTTCTAGATTAATATGGCGTCTGACGCCGGCGTTCCGGTTCTTTTTTGCTTAGGACGGGATCCCTGCTGACTGGGTACCCCCTCCCCACAACTACCCGTCACTCCTTCAAAGGATAACAAATAAATTGTCCAACAGACAACATCATGTGGGTCATTAAGCGCACTTAAAATGTAATTACGGTTTAGTCGAGCATGCTTAGTTTCCCAAAGGCTCATCTATCTTATTAGTTCACTAGTACTCCCTTTACACGCATGTAGTACACCACAGTGCGGTTATGCCGTTGGTACTTACTTACTTAATTAGGTCATTTCCATTCACTCCCTGAGACTAAAGAAATTTGTTATTAGCTCATTAGCATAGGCTTAACCCCCCCCCCACCTCATGGCTTCACAGGCCACAGAAAACTTCACATTATTAAGCTGTGACCCTGTTACAATTCTTATAATTGCTTATCCTGACTAGTCGTTAGGTTTTTAAGCGCTCTTGTAACGGAATCTGCTGTGTTACGGCGCTGTAGAAATTGTCGCATTCATCATCATCATGTGACTAATACCAAAAACAATCATTACACTTCTTAGAAATGGTAATCTAATTTAATTTATTCCAATTACTTCAATAACACTGTTATCATTCTGCCCAAGGCATCACTCGATGGTCAAAATCAGTTTAAAATGTCTTAAGAACTGAATGGTCGGGGTACCACCCTTCGGTCGGGGTATGGGCCTTTGGGTTTCCCTCTGACCGGCCTAGTGGGTATTTTTCCCTTACATTTAGAATCATCAGAAAAACTGAAGCTATTCTCAGAAGACTAAAGATATCGGCCGATTACGTCATGCAATAAGTCCTTAGACATCGAGTGTTAAGCACACCACTTTCGGTCAGCTCTTGACTGTCAACCTTCCCTTTGGTCGTCTGTCTAAAGCTTCCCTATTGCCCAAAGAGACAATATATTCTAAGGCTAGTTAACTACTGTGCACACTGGCCTAAAGCCATTGTGACCATTCCAAGACTAATCAATTAAAGACGGTCTCACAAAAAGCATTTATGACAAAAGAATCATTGACTGCTGAAGAACAACTCCACAGTTTATGATCTATGACTATGATTATAATAACAGGACTAAAACGACCATTTACCGTATAAGGGCTTGTCATAAGATAGGCCAACAAAGAAATTTAAAGGGGCGTAAGGCAATTAAAATTAAAATTTATATATTTTATCCATTTTTCAATATGATTCAATGCAGTAAACAGGAGTGTATTAAATCATAACTTCAAAGTTTAAAATGTTGGTGAAGTGTGGACATATTCGGAAAATTAAATAATAGTAAACAATTTTATAAACCTGTTATAATAACAGATTCAGGCAATATTTTACATGAAATATTTTGAAATACTGCATTGTATTAAAGAACTGCTCTATAGCACAGCAAAAAATCATTTGAGACTTGATATTTCTTTTCCAAACCATTATGCCCTAAACATGTCTACATTAAACAACAACAAAGACAAAAAATAGCAAAAATGGCCTAAAGTTTTCCAGTTGATACGATGATTGCCTGGACTGGAATGACTTATAAACTCAGTTAATGACAAATGAAAACAGGAAATAATTAATAAATCAGACTGCAAATATTTTCCTTCAACTGCTACTACCGGAACAAGCGATCAATCTGCTGATAAGATAAAGATGCACTATTTTTAAATGTGGCAGACTTGGTTCGCAGTTTTGATTAATGTGACTCAGTGACACTATTAATTCAATGTGGGTTCCTAGTGTCATACTTCCTCTTTCGTTTTGAACTGCTTCAAAGGTTTTACAAAAAAAGCAAGGGGCGTCCGCGGGTGGACGCCCTAGATGCACGCGTGTCCATCCACCAAATCAAATCCACACCAGGAATAGGTATCGCATTGATATTTTTGTTAAACGGCAATACAACATGTGCGATTTTGGTTTACCGCACAGTATGTAGGGCCTATAATATCATATGATATCACATGCATATGTTATACTGTACTTTTATGAGTCACTTGAGTCATTTTCAGCGTATGACTACGAGCCGATGGGGGATGGGTGGGGATGGGAGGGGTGTGCGTCCAATTTTTTAAGCCTGTGGGCACCCCTGCATCACAGCTATACAAGAAATATAAGGTCTTTGTTAGATCTATGAAAATGACACAATGCAGGACTTAATGTTATGGTGAAGGAGATGGTTCCCATTATCACTGGTCAAAATACTGGAAAACATGCAAAGACTCTTGTGGACACACTTGAGATCAAGTTCACTGGAACATTCTGACCAGTGGCTCTTGGGAACTCGGAACTGAGACAAGTCCTGGTCACTGGTTAATTTGACCTATGACACTAAGGCACTTCATTGTTCACTCATGAGGTAATTCTTCGTAAACTTAGTCACTTCTGATACACTAGGCAATTCCAAAGATGGTTAGTAAACTCAATTACACTAGGTAACTCCCAAGACGGTAGGCCAATCAAATTACACTAGGGAATTCCCAAGATCGATCCAATTACACTACGTAAATTCCAAGATGGTAGGTCAATCCAATTACACTAGGCAACCCCATGATGGCAGGTCAATCCAATTACACTAGGCAACCCCATGATGGCAGGTCAATCCAATTACACCAGGCAACTCCTCACAGATTTGGTCATGTCAGTGAAATCCAGAAACTTTTCAGAAACTCAAGTCACTTATCCAGGCTTGGTCACATCTCAGGCATTTCAACAGCAATTGCAAGTACCAAACGCCCTCAACCGAAAACCATTTGATCACTGGTTTACCTGAAGTTCTTTCATACTTCATTGTGTCTCAAAGAAATTCATACTGCCAATCCAAATGCCAACTGATAAGCCGAGTGTATACACTTGAACATGTCGTGACATGAGCCTTTCGTTGTCAGGCAGGACATGAGAGCCACAAATACTTTCAAGCAAATACGATGCTTTGCGCCCACACAAGATTATGACATAACTGAAACCCAGAGCACTTCTATAAACCAGTATTTGTGCTTATATGTATGTATGTATCTATGTGTGTATGTATGTGTACATATGTATGTTTGTATGCATGTATGTATGACATTGTATGTATGTGTCTGTGTGTGTATGTATGTCTATATGTATGTAAAAAAGATTGGTTGATTGATTGATTGATTGATTGATTGATTGATTGATTGATTGATTGATTGATTGATTGATTGATTGACAGGCCCGGTTCATCCTACAGGCAAACTAGGCAGCCGCCTAGGGCCGCCGATTTTTAGGGGCCGCCAATTTTAACCGTGAATTGCTAAAAAAAAAGGTAACGACATTAATTTATGAGGCGAATGACTAAAAAAAGGTCATCAACTTTTTTAAAGATGAAATTCCAAAAAGATGGACGAAATCGAAATTACCATGACGAAAATCTAAAAATTTCGGACGGTCTGCTCAGGGCCGCCGGTTTGCCTAGGGCCGCCGGTTTGACGTTTTGCCTAGGGCCGCCAAATGTCTTGAGCCGGGCCTGTTGATTGATGTATCTGTGTGTATGTATAGGCTGCCCCTATTCTTACGGACTGATGTTCTGGATATTGACCTGATTGCGACTTGGTTTTGTTGTGCCATCGGTCGATGCCTTGTGCATTAGAGACCGGCACAACAGAAGTTACTAATTACATGTATGTATCTATATGTGTGCATGTGTATGTATGTATGTATCTATGTGTGTATGTATCTGTGTGTGTATGTTTGTATGTATGTCTGTGTGTACATATGTATATATATATATATGTATGTATCTATGTGTATGTATGTATACTGTATGTATGTATGTATGTATCTATGTGTATGTATGTATGTGTGTGTGTATTAATATATCTGCCTTTTAAAGACCTCTCAGACATGTTGTTCTGAGACAGATCGTTTCCTAGAAACAAGATAACCAGGTCTGGACTAGAACTTGCGACCTGCTCATACATGCGACCCAGGCAACAGTGGGTCAAATCTCACTAAACTCATCGTTGCCTAGAGACAGAATGCCCAACTTTATTGGGGTTAAGTCTACAAAATCATGGCCAGCTTCTCCTCCAGACTTAAATTCACATCTATAAGTAAAACTTGTATGCTTCTGAATTCTCCACAGGAGCACGATTTGGAATAAAAGAATAAATTCACCTGAAGGAAACATAGATCTTGCATTTTCATAGAGACACTGTACAAAACATAGATCTTACATTTTCATAGAGACACTGTACAAAGTCATTAGATTAAATTCGATAAAAAGCAACGTTTTTCTGTATACATAATACTAACAGTTTGCAATTCTTCCTGTATCAATCTAATAAGCCAAACTTTATCCGTTATAAGTCAACTTTAATTTTCTATAGCTTAAACTACCAACATTTTAAATAGTGACCTTTAAGTTTAATACAGGTTTCACCACCGATTCAACTAAATGGACCATACATGCAATTGCATCTTAATAAATCGTAACCTGTTTTACCTTGTGTTTCCTCCCACATCGAACTGCCGAACAACAGTGCGATTTGGGAAGAGTGCTCACTGCTCAGCTAGACACTGTAGTTTGGAATTCATTTAGGAAACTGATCAAGGAAAAACTCATTTTAGCAGTTGACTTAAGAAAACATTTAAAGTCATTAAAAACAAGGCACCAACTCATTTTTCATTATCTGCTGTGTTTTACTGGTTTCAATTCATTTATTGATACATTTTTTTATTGATTTATATATTAGCTTTGATTTCACAAACTGTCAGATGTTATTCTCCCGACTGTCTCGTTAAGACACAATATCCCTAACCATGGCCTAAGGTAGAACGTCAATTGGTTAGTTACTGCTTAACGACGCTGTGTCGTTGCCCTCCTCCTTTCTTCAGGATTGGGACTAGTACTTCCATATTAAGAGCAGTGGCGGAGTTGGCAGAACGTTATATTTCAATCGCTCTTAAACAGCGACAACATTGGGCTATTGACCACTCCGTGTAGGTAGGCCCTGGTGGATCCCCCCACCAGAGACTCGCCCAAAATGACCCATACAAACAAGTCACGCCCAACGCTCTTCCGTCTAATGCCCCTGCCTGATCCACCCGCATTTCTACACATCGACAAGTTTCACCAGATCGCCATTTTATCAGTTTTTCGTGTTAAACGAAATAAAAGTCCGTCGTTGATATTCTTCAACCTACCTTGACCATTTTGAAGCTCGAAACGTCGTTCGCTTTTGTCCAAACGGTTGTGCTATTTTTCTTATAGTCGAGTCTCCAACCATCGTGACACTGACATAGATTTCGTAGACGATCGAAATCCGCGTCCTCGGCAATTCTTACGTCTCCTATCTGCATGTTTCAAGACTATTTCACACACCCAAATTCACTCCGTTTTTGCTAACAACGCCTTAAGTCAGCAAAGCGTTCGATTAGATATCACCTTTTCGTCCAACGCTCGCAATACCTGTAAGCAGAACTGCCAACCCACGCGCTCATCTGCCAAAATATACGGTAAACGCTAGACTGGTGCATCTCCGCCCTGTCGACGCGTGGGACAACGGGGGCATTGAACTAGAGCACAATACGTACGTTGTCATTCTGATTCAGCCGTGCACAGGAGACAAAAACATTCTGTATGGTAAGATCCCAAACAACATGGTAAGAAGAACCCACGAACGTTATCAGTGCCATGTTTAAAGATTTCAATCGAATCCAACTTTTACAGTGTTACAATATCAGGAACAATGTGTAATGGAACAAAAAATTCAGCAACGATCACCAACTGAAAATTTCGAGAAAGTTAGAGAACGTTTTGAATCTTTCGGTTATCTTCTGTCGTGGTAAAATCCTCGAGCTAAACTGCATTCTCTCAGTTATGGCATAGGCGTAATTTGTCGGGGTATGAGGGGTACCCGTACCCCCACTTTTTGAACGATGCCAATCTATATTTTATTATTGTGCCTTCCCAGAGATCGCAGTCTCTGCCATGCTTCGTGTAAGTAAGAAATTGGTACCCCCCACTTTTTTTGACCAAAGCTACGCCCCTGGGCATAGGCCTAACCTTGCTTCATTAATTAACATCAAAGATAGGACCTATATGTAAACAATACCCTGAATTATATCGTATCTCTGAATAAGTTGGTTCACGCTTTAAGCTCGGATGCTAAATAAATCTCGAGATTTATCTGCTCTATTTGTAGACCTGAGTATTGGTTACGTTCGAATCTTAGATCATAACTTTTGTTATAGATATGTATGTAAATATGAATGTAAATAAGACATTATCAAATTGCTTATAATGCTGCTTCTGTTTTTTTGTCCTACTGATGTTGTGTTTTTTGCTATCTTTGCCAATGTATGTATTGTGGTTGTAAAGTATGAGCGTTTGTCCTGTACTAATAGAAAGATTACTTACTTATTACTTACTTAGATTACAAATTTTATTTTCAGGACAGTTATTATCTTATGCAGTGCGATTTATATCTGCCTCACATCTATTTTTAGAAGGCGCGCTGACGTAGATTCGGCGACAACGGAAAATATTTATCTGAAGGTTTTCTAAAGAAAGGCCCACTTACGGCCACACACATATATATATATAGTGCCCTTATATATATATATATATATATATATTATACACACACACACACACACACACCTACACACACACACACCTACACACACACACACACACACACACACACACACACACACACACACACACACACACACACACACACACTAGGGTGGTCCAAAAAAATAAAATTTAGAAAATTGATTTGGGTCACATTTGTTCTTGTTCTATTCAGTTCAAGGAATATTTGGACCAGTTTTTGTCTTTTGAAGAATAATTAGGGGTGGCTAAATTTTGAACGATAAATGTTACTAAGAAATTTCTTAAAATTTAGCATATTCAAATTTTTGAACAAAAAAATGTTTTAAAATCAAATAAAAACAAAAAGAAAGTCACTGTGTAGTGGTTACTGTTTTGTAAGTTTATAGTTAAATAGTAGTAAGTTTATAGTTAATAAGAACAACATTAAAATAAGTCCATTTTGAGATATTCTTCAAGATGGCTCTGAGAT
Organism: Allolobophora icterica; assembly: GCA_963556255.1. Classification (NCBI taxonomy): domain Eukaryota; kingdom Metazoa; phylum Annelida; class Clitellata; order Crassiclitellata; family Lumbricidae; genus Allolobophora; species Allolobophora icterica. The sequence continues at coordinate 45,217,656 of OY744610.1, read as the reverse complement.
GGCCTTCCGATGAGCGCTGACAACTTGAAGAAGATATTGTTTTTGATTCTCGTCTTTTGTTATAGAACAGTTGAATGTCTAGATCAAAGAAATACCTCTCTCTGCACAGTCATTTACTACTTTCATCTGCCTGGCTTTTTCTGTCAATGGAAGATAAATTGGGTCCAACTGCCAAAAGTCTGGCGATGTCGAGAGGAAAGCCTGGGCATTTTCTGCCCAACTGTCAATGAATAGGTGAAGAGCCAAGATGTTCAGCTTGTTACATAATGTTCAGCTTGTTTTATATATATATATATATATATATATATATATATACATATATATATATATATATATATATATATATATATATATATATATATATATATATATATATATATATATATATACACCGTGTCTCAAAATAAACTGTGCAAAAAGTTTCTGTCAGAACTTCGTCAAATTTCCAGCAATTTTAATAATTCTTGGTAGGTAGATGGAAAAATATCTTAAAGTTTATGCTATACATAAATTTTCCACCTCACCTGACTCATGTCACCGCACTATCTTGTTAAACACAGATGTACCAATTTCTTATATACCGCTTAAATTTTAACAACTAGCGTCTCGAAACTTGGCTTCACTGAAATCCATTTCATCGAGCCGGGTGTCAAAGTGAATGGGGCCTACTATCGCGACAACATTCTTGCCCAGAAGCTACTGCCAGACATACGCCGGATATCCCAGGGCGAGTTTTTTGTCTTTCAACAGGATGGCGCCCCGGCGCATCGAGCACGCGACACTTCTCTTTCCTGGAACGAGAAACGCCCGACTTCATACCTCCAACACTGTGGCCGCCGAATTCACCGGATCTTAACCCAGTCGACTATAGCATATGGAGTGTGCTGCAGGAAAAGGTTTACCGCTCCAGAATAGCCAACGTCGACGAACTCAAAACGCGTCTGATCGACGAGTGGGCGCGCTTTGACCAGTCGATCGTTGATACAGCTATCGGCCAGTGGCGTCGCCGTCTAAGCGCTTGTGTCCGTGTAAGCAGGGCACAATTCGAGCACTAATTCTAACACTTTTAAGCAGATCTGTCATAACAATTAAAAACTCTGCTAAGTAAACCATATTTTACTTTACTGCGTGGTAATTAAGTCGTCAGATAGTTTGTTGCATGTAATAAAATTTAAGCGTTATATAAGAAATTGGTACATCTGTGTTTAACAAGGTAGTGCGGTGACATGAGTCAGGTGAGGTGGAAAATTTATATATAGCATAAAATTTCAGCTATTTTGCCATCTGCCTACCAAAAATTATTAAAATTGGTGGAAATTTGACGAAGTTCTGACAGAAACAATTTTGCACAGTTTATTTTGAGACACGGTGTATATATATATATATATATATATATATATATACATTTTAGCTGCACCAAATGTTGAAATTCATGAATCAAACCTCCGTTGCGCAACGGCTGGGTATTTGAATCACTGACGGCGAATAAACAGCAGTCGCTTTGGAAGTCCTGAAGAACGCTCCTATACTAGATCTGTTAAAGTGAAGCAAGCGGCAAACCTACACGTAGTCTCGTTTACATCAAGCCTGCCTAGATTCTGTGTCAGCTGTGATTAAGCAGAGGCGAAGGTTCAATTTGGGAGATCCAACAAGTTTGCGACAACAATAGGCATTGACGCATTGTCATTGCCTCGCAGGCCGAAGTTACGACATGGGTGCCTAATTCGACGTATGTGGGCGACCTATTTAATTAGACCCTGCCACCTATTTTGTCATGAAACCCATGCAGGGCAATAATAGAGCTTTTATCACACCTTCAGCGTCGGCAAATGAGGGTGTAACAATTTGGTCTATTCATTCATTCATTCATCATACGGAACTTTTGTGTAGCGCCTCTCTATAGGGGCCTATGCTTAGACAGAACCGTGTTCAAGTGTTGTTGAAAGGCGAGTGCAGGCCAGAAGGACATTTCGGTCCAGTTGGTGGCCCACTATAGGCCAACCATTGAACGGAACGATGTTGCATTGTCAAAGCGCGTGCAAACTGATTATTTCGCATGACATTGTGGACGTTGGTTGTTGATTCGCCTTGCGCCTCATTTTGGCGGATTATTTTAGGGCTACCTAAAAGCAAAATTAGCTCGATAATTCCTGATAGTTTCGACATTTATGGGTCTTATACTAGCCAGCTGTCTGCGTGGCTAAATTATTTTTCGTTTTCTCTATCGGATTTACTGCGTTTCGGATGGTTTTTGTTGCATGCTATCCTAACATTCCTTGACTGGAATGGTCCACCTTCAGAAAGGGGACAGGTTTCCACTAGACAGTCATAATCGTAATCTCCAAACTTCTAAGGCGCCACTCGAAGGCCAAGCGCAGGGCACCTGCCTATTCACGAGCGCTGTGTCAAATCAGAGGGGTTTTTCCAAAGAGTTGTCCAAACAACAAAGGGCTCAAGGAGGTCCGACTCCGGTTACCATAAAATTTGATGACCTTTTTTGGTTTTTCTTCAAAATGGGGGGGGGGGCAAATGTATGGTGTGTCCCCCACTCTAAAAGGTGGGGGTCTTGTCCCCCTCGACCCCCGGGATCGCCGTCCATGAGGTAGCAATGGTGGAGACAGTTTTAAGGTCGAGCATGGGGCCGCATGCGCCGGAGGTCACGAATGTGCATGAAGCAGGAGCGCGGGAGGTTAGAGATGTGGCTATAGAGAAGGAGAAATGTCGATCAAAAGCTAAGAGTGCGGACGGGGGAGTCTGAAGTGAAGGTAAGAGACGAAGAGTTAGTCGATAGGTGTATGGAAGGGTCAAGGACTTTCTTGATTTGATCAGGAAGGCATATGATTCTGTTTTGGAAGGGTTAAGGCAGAGGAGATTGGATGACATCCATTGAGAGATCATAGGTTGACCTTGTTGTGTAATTGTGTGATTGAGGTGGAAAAAGAGCTTGGGGAGAAGGTTATGTAGAGTTGAGTATCGTCTGCGTAGAGATGGTTGTCAACAAAGGAGGATTTTGTGAGATGGCTTAAACGTGTGGTATACATACAGGATGAATTAAGAGGAGTGGACCCAGTACGAAGCCTTTGAGGGACACTACAGGAGAGAGGCAGAGGTTGCGAGCCGCTGGAGGCTTAAACAGACAAGGATCGGAAAGATACGTAGGACTGGAACCAAAGTCAGTGCCAGAGACGCCAAACCAAGAAGATAGTCGTTGAAGAAGGAGGCTGTGATCGACGGTGTCGAATGCGGCGGAGATGTCAATGAGGCAGAGGCAGGAGACTCGCTGTTGGCTGACGGCAGAAACCAGTCAAGCGTATCCGGTGGTTCGAGGGATTTTCAGATACCGCGTCGTCTTCCATATCTTCGAGGGACAAGACAGTGAGACAACCGTGTGGCAGAGGGTGTCGGATCACCTATGATTATTCCTCATCCTTGACTCTACAATCTACATGCTTTAAGAACTCTGAACATGCTGTCATCTGTCGACTGTATAGAGAAATCTATTAGTTTGGCCTTTCTGTTGCCGCGCGTTATCGTGCCACCGGTTACTCACCTATAGAGTTATCTGAGCAATGTTTGATAACTGAGTAATGGTCTGTTTTAAGAACATTTAATATCGCTTACGCTATAGTGCAGAGAGAGAGAGAGCGCCTCCGATTAGTGTTGTAGCGATGCTATGCAATTTTAATTCTAATTAAAATTAACTTGACAAAAGGAACAAACACAATAATAATTGTATACGTGAACGCATGCATTCTGACCTGCATGTGTGAATATATATATATTTATTATATATGTTTGTATATATGTATATGTGTATGTATATATTTATTATATATGTTTGTATATATGTATATGTGCATGTATATATTTATTAAATATGTATGTATATGTGTATATGTGTACAGTATGAGAATTGTGGAAAAAAGACTGGGGGGGGGGGTTAGACTTTGACAACTTGATCCATGTGGAGTTGACTATTTTATCACATAAATAGGCCTACATACCTATGTATATGTAAACGTTCAAACATACACCCACATACCTACCTCTGTATGTATATACATATACACATACCCACATACTCATGTTTATATATATACATCTGTAACATACACATACACACATATGCATATACACAAGCACCCACACACACACCACTGCACAGTGCACACACACATATATATATCCATGTATATACATCCTACCCGGACCCTACACCCTATATCCATACATACTTCCCCACATCTATATGTCTGTCAGTACCACTGTCCATCTACCCCTCCATGCGTTCCCCTGCGTTCCGGTATTGTTGTGATGAGTGTGTAATTGGTATTGATTAAAGCCAGATGTGGGAATCTTGCGTTCCCCGTCTTCCATATTGTCCCGTGGTGTAATTTAATAGGGTCCATACAAGGATTCCTTCACAGTCCCTATCTCCCTTGCCCGTTTCTCATCAAGTTAGGGTGAGTCGAGGTGGTCGGTGTGGGGTGGTGTGGGGGCAGTGTGAGAACTGTGGAAAAAGGCCTGGGAGGGGGTTAGACTTTTATGAGTTTGATCCATGTGGAGTTGAATGGACATATGACTTTGTAAACTGAGAACATTCAAAAATGCAATCTAGAAAGCTTAAACTCCTTAAACTATAATGACATTACCAAATTTATTAGTATACAATTCACATGGTCACAAATCTCAATAAACCAGATCATTACTTTATTGGTATAACTCACAAAGTGAACTGTGAAAGAAAATGTAAAATATATGCACACTATAAACAGTTGATATGAAAACCAAAAATACTACTTAACAATTATCTTCATTGCAAATTCAATGCAATGCAAGAGAAAACATGAAAATATTTATTGATTTTGAAAATAGAAATTCGTGACTGAAAGTTGAAAGTAAATAGAGGAAATACCCACGATAGATCGGACAGAAACAATGAATGGACAGTTCAACGGTTGTAAGATTATTGAGACAAACAAAATAGCAGCAAAACCCATATTATTAATAATTATCTGCAGTTCATGCACAGGTTCAGATTGATCCAGCAGAACACGTGCTGTTTTCGCAGAACCAGATGCTTGCGCATCGCCATCACAAACTACGAATTCTTCAGTCTCGGAATTTTTACGTATCCGTTTTGAGAAACCAAAAGATGGCTCATCTTTTTATTCCACCTCAACAATTTGAACTTATAATGTATAGGCTACAGACGTTACACGTATAGCGGGCTAAGCGGTAATAGCGGACGCCTAACAAATTCAAAGTGTCGCGTTTCAGATGAGCCACCGTGCGGCAGTGAGTAACATAATGCGGAGTTCTATTTCTACGAAAAGTGGATGGGAGGTTTAGAGGGACCGGCAAGTAGTTAGTAAGTAGGAAAAATTTCTTCTCTTTATCAGAGACTCGGAGTCAAATAATGCGAAATCACACTAGCACAACTGGGGGGGGGGTTGGAAACGACCCCCCTGGGGTGTGCAATGACTACTTAACTGAGGGGGTCCAAAAAAGACTAGGGGGGTTGAACCCCCCAACCCCCCCGACAATTCTCACCCTGTATGTGTATGTATGTAGGCCTATGTATGTATGTATGTGTTGTAACGATATGCCCCTCGCCCCGCTAGTTCGCAAGCTCTGCATAGTGATGACTTCCCCACCCCTTCATGATTGTTGTTTTCCCACGATCCACGAAGAGCCCTCGAAAAGGGGTGCCCATGAAAACTGTCCATGGAGGACCCTCGGAAAGGGGTGCTCGTGAAAACTATCCATAGAGAACCCTGGAAAAGAGGTGCCCAACAGGGGTCTATGCCCTGTGGACAGCCCTCGAAAATAGATGCCTTGGGAATTATCTATGAAGAGCACTCGGGAAGGGGATACCATGAACAGCACTCGAAGAGGAGGGCCATGAAGATCCTCCAGACCTCCACCAGGGGTCCTCGAAAATGGATGTATGTGAAAACCCCCGTGTTGTAGGTATGAAAGGACGTCCGTCAGGCATGATCTGTGTGTATGATCAGGGGATAGGATCATCGTCGACACAAAGACCCCCAACAGCCGTGCAAGCAACGCAGCGAACAAAGAGTCGAGAGCCGAGCACAAGAGGGAGGATCGTCAGCGGACGACTGCACCGGACTCGAAGTCGACCGAAAGCCAGGACCGAGTTAGTCGACGCAATCACCGATCCTTCGGGCAGCTCTGGCGACTGACCTAGCAAAGCTACAGTCATCGCTGACACAGAAGATGATCAATTACTCGTGAAGAGTTGTGATTTTTACGCCCTCGCTTGCATGACAGAGATTTCCGCCGCCACTGAGCATTGTTGAGCACCGGTGGCCGAGCCTCTAATATTACCTAGAGATAGGCGATGTTGCTGGCAGTAATAAAGGTGTGAGCGTCGTTTCGTGACTGCGTTGTTTGTTTTAAGCCTTCTGATAGACCAGGGTTTTTTAAAGTGGTGGTCCGCGAACCGGCGCCGGTCCGCGGACCTGTGGTCACCGGTCCGTGAAACAGTCCTTAAAAATTCATAATTTTTCAACTTATTTGCGAAAAATTTTAATATTTCAAACGTAGTTTAATTAAAATTAGTAATCATTGACAAAATGGGTTAAATATTTCAATGACATATGGGAAAAATACTCCAGAAATAATGTGAAACGTAGGCCTAAATTCTAAAAATCGATTTAATTTGATTTAGCAACTTCAGCAGCAAACCCTTGAACCCCCATACTTTATGTACGTATCCCCAGGTTGCGATCCTGCGCTTGCCATTGGTGGTCCGCGAAAAACAACATAAAGGTGGTGCCAGTCCCTAGCTTTAAAAAGTTTTAGAACCACTGTGATATACGATGGAAGCTGAACTCCGCAGACGGTCCAGAAAGGGTTACGTCATCCTGGTTGGTAGTTAGACACCAGTCGCCATGGGAGGCGATCATGGGGGTCGAGGGGGACAAGTCCTTACACCTTTAAGAGTGGGGGGGGGACACACCATACATTTAACCCCCACTTTTTGAAGAAACTACAAAAAGAGGTCGTCAAATTTTTTCCCAAAAATGGTTTAAAAAAATTCGCGCGTACCTCTTTTTTTGAGCAGATCAGTTCAAAACTCTTTTCACCAGATCAGTTCAACAGTGTCCCCCACCTGTGAAACAAGATCGCCGCCAGTGCCAGTCGCCCGGTTACGTCATAGTGTGCATGTATATGAGTATGTATGTATGTATGTATGTATGCATATAATATATTATGCATATTATGTATCAATGTATGTTTGTCGTTATTATGATATTTCGGTGTTGATGTTATGTCTATAAATAGCTTACATACATACATGCACAGAACTGGTTTAATGAATAAACGAATATTTGATTTGATTTGATCAGACCCACTGTGGACATTTAATTTAACAGTGCTTAAGCAGTCAGTCACGACTCACGAGACTGAAGTTAGGTGCATTTTAATTCGAAGGTCATTCCAAGAAAAGGAAAGAGACGCCAGCATTCAATTGTCAACAGCCATGCCACCTATAGGAAAATATAGGGCCTACATATAGCCGTTGAAATTGACATCAATAAAAATAATCATTTTAAAGAACAGGAAACCAGGTTGCTGTCTGTATTGAATACAGGCCGTTGAAGTGCAGTAGGCCCTACTTGACGTAACCACGTGCCATCGAACAATGTCTGTTCAACGCAAAGGGCTGCACAGTTAAAGTTGGCCCTATTGGAAGACGAGACGTGGCTGCAAGGCTTAACTCTGCTCCCAATGCAGAATCATTATGACTAGCCAGTATTAACTGCAGGGTCACCGTTACGTGTTATATAATAGTCTACGTCTTCACTTGCCTGTAGTGTGTCAGATATCGTCGAGGCTGATACTCGAACAGGGCGATGTCTGCTCTCAACAGCATGCATGTTGGAACATAGTTTTATCATAGACAAAGTTATTCTCATTCATTTATGGAAAGCCGATTGTGTAGTTCTGCCACTAAGCGAGATTTATAAAACTGCAAATGGCCAGAGCCATAACAAAAGTATCAACCCAGCTATGATGAGTACACTGACCGTACGCTGCCGGTGGGAAGATGAGATGTTGCGGGAGAGGATTGGCCATCCGCCCTTCGTACCCATGGTTGCTTAAGAGACTACTCTTCTTCTTCTCTTCTTAGTTCACTATCGGTTGATGCCTTGTGCATAATTCCCCGGCGGTATAGAAGATAATTACTAGTAACAATGGACCGACTGACCGAGCTGTAACTGAAAAATAGCAATCGGCTTTCCATACTTCACAATCTAGCTAATCAACCGACCTGCCAATTAATTATCTGTCTTAAAGTTAAGAGATCGAGGAGTCTATAAAATCTGATGTTCCTGTCGAGGCCTGACCGTAAAACAGGCTGTAAGACTGGTACAAAGACCGCCGTTGAAGACGAGGCAAAGCTCAATCAAAGTTTCCGATATAGGCAGACGATTCAGTAAGCAGTATAGAAATTAATTGTATGTATATGAAAATAAAATAATATGCATAAATTTACTCGCGTCTCATTAAGCGCGCAGAAAGTCATTAATTTGTTCGTTTTTATGTCCGTTCATTCGTTCGTTCGTTCGTTCATTCATTCATTCGTTCGTTCGTTCATTCATTCGTTCATTCATTCATTCGTTTGTTCGTTCGTTCATTCTTTCATTCACAGTATTTTTTATAGCGCCTCCACATGACATCTACTCAAAAGCTTTCCTAGCCAAGCTCTGGTGGACAACAAGAACAGTTGGAAGAGTACTTGTAGTGTCACTGGCCAGTATAAGACTCAGTATTAGGCCTATGGGACTATAGGTTATGCATGCACTCTAAGCAAAAAGTCTTTTTTAATCTAAAAGGCTCACTGGCTTCCTGTTGAACTGCACATTGAGTTTAGAATTGCTTGCTCTAATCTTAAACTCAAACTGCCAGCCTTTCGTATTGCACCATACATCTTATATTCTGGTTTTTCAAGGCATCTGCGTACTTTGCAAACTCGATATCTCCTTCTCATAGGGGCTTCATACTACAGTCAAGGTTCAAGACAATGGCAGCATCACGTGCTCTCACTATTGTCCTCCTCCTCTGCCACAAAAGGCGCTATATTAAGTTTTTTTACACATGCACATACATACATACATACATACATACATACATACATACACACATACATACATACATACATACATACATACATACATACATACATACATACATACATACATGCATACATACATACATACATACATAGGGCCTACATACATACATGTGCGCATGTACGTAGTTTGCATGAATTAAAATTAATTAATTTCAATATTTTTTGCATTGTTTAAAACCTAAACGCAATTTATTGTGTGATGCAGCTTTACAATGGCAAGCGTAACCTTCAACTTTGCTGGAAAGAGAGCCCTAGTTACAGGAGCGGCAAGAGGTGAGTCGAAACAAAAGGAATCAACACTACACAATACACAGTACACAATATACAATACACAATACAGAGCACACAATTCACAGTACACAATACACATTACACAGTGCACAATACACAGCAAAAACTACACAGTACATAATGCACAGTACACAGTATACAGTACACCGTGCACTGGCAACTGACTCACTCTCTTGGCTTAATGTGTCTGGATTTCGAACATGGCATTGAAACTGAACAGGCAAGTTGAGTTGACAAAGCGCCGTTGTATGTGCTGGTGTTCCTGACGCATTGCCTTTTGTCGGTTACACTAATGTTAGAAAGCAATTGTAGTGACAGACCAATTAGAGACTTTTGCAGTATAGAAAATCAGGTCTCCTATACAGGTTCCTCAAAAATGAAATGAATTCTTTGCGAAAAATCTTCTGCATCTTTACCACAGAGAGAAGCGCTTTATAAATGTTCAGATAAGATAGGATAAGAAGATTAGACAACTGTGTGGTCTTCTTCGTGTTGTTTCTCACTGCTATGTTTCTGTTGTAGGCATTGGTCGTGCTATTGCTATTGGACTGTCTAAAGCCGGTGCTGAGACGTTCGCACTGAGCAAGACGAAGGAGAACCTGGATGCACTCGTGAAGGAGGTCAGTTAGCAGCAAAAAGTTCAGTAAGTCAGTCAGCTACAAAGTTCAGATAGTCAGTTAGCAGCAAAACGTTCAGTAAGTCAGTCAGCTACAAAGTTCAGATAGTCAGTTAGCAGCAAAAAGTTCAGTAAGTCAGTCAGCTACAAAGTTCAGATAGTCAGTGAGCTGCAAAGTTCAGTAAGTCAGTTAGCTACAAAGTTCAGATAGTCAGTGAGCTACAAAGTTCAGTAAGTCAGTTAGCTACAAAGTTCAGACTGTCAGTGAGCTGCAAAGTTCAGTAAGTCATGCAGCTACAAAGTTCAGTAAGCTTCAGTAGCTACAAAGTTCAATAAGTCAGTTAGCTACAAAGTTCAGTAAATCAGTTAGCTACAAAGTTCGGTAAGTCTGAGTTAGCTACAAAGTTCAGTAGGTCAGTTAGCTACAGGTTCAGTAAATCAGTTAGCTACAAAGTTCAGTAAGTCAGTAAGGTACAAAGTTTAGAAAGATAGTAAGCCACTAAGTTCAAGTACTCGTATGCATAGGCCTATACTTATCCATGCCATTGTTTTCAATGAGCTCACATGGATATCTATGAGTACAGACGTCTCCAACTAAAAGGCGTTACAGTTGAGGCTGAAGACTTTCCACTGGTTAGGTAGTAATTTGTGGCGTTTTCCACAGAAACAGGACGGTTCAGTTGACAGACTCTAATGTGGTCCATTTTGAGATGCCTTAGTTCACTCAGATAAAAATAATGGTCTTTGCCTAGCAGCGTACATGGACTTCAACTATTGATCAATAAGCGTGTGTTCAGTTTTAATAACCTAACGAACTGTTATCTTGGCAACGAGGATGAAATGAATGCTGTAAACTACTGTAGTGCATGGTTATAATGTAGGGCCTATACCTACAGGCAGTCTTGTTGTCCTCGAGACCAAGGTCTTGGTCTCGAGTGCACTCGAGTTCGTTTTTAAAAGTCTTGGTCTTGGTCTTGGTCTTGGTCTTGAGACCAAAAGTCTTGGTCTTGGTCTTGAGGTTCAAGGTCTTGGTCTTGAGGCTCAAAGTCTTGGTATTGGTTTTGCAACACCAAGACCAAGACTTTTGACAATATGAACAGTCGTTTAACAAACACAAGGATTTAAAAAATTTATCCAATAATTACTAATACAATTGCTTTAGTATTTTCACGGTGTGAGTGAGGCTTTACTGTTGTTTTGGACATTTATTTTGACTTCCGGTTATTTAACATGGAATGATTTCAAAACAGACTCACAATTTGTACATTTACATCCGGTACTTGAAAAGCTGCTCTGTGTGCCAGTGAATTCAGCACTGAAGAACGTATTTTTCACATGGCAGAATTTTTATGAGGCCCCACAGGTCACGTCTTGGTCAGAAAATTCTGAGCGAATTGGTTTTTATAAAATGCAACAGGCATTTTGAATGACATTTCGCATGAAGGATTTTTGTATATGCGAATTCGAAATTCTCTGCAATCTGCATTTGGAGTTGTTTTGTTTGAATAAAATAAGAGATTCATGTTTTACTTAAAATAGCGAGTAGTCCGACATGACAATTTTTTAAGTAAGGAATAGAAGTCTGAATATGGTTGTGATTTTTTGGGTATTTTTCTCAGTTTGGTCTTCAGTTTCAAAGTCTTGGTCTTGGTCTTGAGGTTCAAGGTCTTGGTCTTGGTCTTGGTCTTGAGGTTCAAGGTCTTGGTCTTGGTCTTGGTCTTGAGGTTCAAAGTCTTGGTCTTGGTCTTGGTCTCGAGGTTCAAGGTCTTGGTCTTGGTCTTGGTCTTGAGGTTTAAGGTCTTGACAACAAGACTGCCTACAGGACGAAAAGAAAGGCTGTATAGTCACCATAGTGTATAGTGTATAAGATATAATGGGGGTTTGGTCTCCTAGTAGCCTATATATGCGCCTCAAACTTTGAATAAGAACTTGCAATCTGACGTCATTTGAAATATGAAATCAAGATGGAGACTTAACAAAACTAATTAAATCTCTTAAGCAATTTAGTGTAATTCTCTCAGTCTTCGTTGTCGTTTAGCATCCTGCCATTCGTCCGGTGTGCGTTGATTTGGCCAACTGGGATGAGACGAGGAAAGCAGTGGAGCAGTTGGGACAAATCGACTTCCTGGTCAACAATGCTGGAATTGCTCTTCGCCAACCGTTTTTGGAGGTTGACAAGGAGTCTATTGAAAAGTAAGTCAGTATTTCACCCGTAGCTATGGCTACATGTATGTAGATAGAACAATATATAGAAATAATAATATGAGTCTAGAAATTGCTTTTAGAATTAGACTGTAACAAATGACGAAATAAACTTAATATAATCTGTTCTGCCTCTTCTCTCTGGACTCTCTGGCAACTGTACACGGACTTCCACTGGACATCGATATCTGGACAACCCCTCTGATACAACGCAGCGCTCGTCAATAAGCAGCACTTCAAAACGCCCATTAAGAGCCTAGTCTATGACAACAACAACAGCAACAGCAACAAGCTTTCGTAGCCAAAGACGACTTCGTAACTTATTTATTTATCATTCATTCTTTCATTAAGAGCAACGTTCATACAGCACCCCTCTAAGGTGCCCAGACCTACTCAAAGGCTCTCCCAGCCCAACCCTCGGCGAATGAGAACACTTTGAGGTAGTAGGCTATTAGCCTATTAAGAAGAATGCATGATTACTTCACTATTTGTTCAGTTACAAAAATCAAATGTTACGTTTTATGTTGCTAGGACTTTCAGTCTGATGTTTGACGCGGTCGTCAATGTGTCACAGGTGAGCGAACTTACCTCAACGCAATTAGATTCAATGCAGAATCAATTGTTGTAGACGTATACACTGCAGATCATAATTAAAGTTTAGGGCCTTTCATACATACACACATACATACAAAGTGTAATAATAATAGTTATTATTATTACACTTTAATAATATTAATTATTATTACAAGTGTAATAATAATAACTATTATTATTACTTGTTATTATTGCACTTAATAGATGCTAACGGATGCAGCACTCGTAAATAAGCTGGTGCCCTGCGCTTAGCTTTAGAGTAACACTTTAGAAATAACGAATGTGCTGGAAGCGATGTCTAATTTCTTTGCCGACGGGTCAACTTGTGTAATTCTGGGACCATGGGATCTGCAGAAGCTAAATGTCTTGTTTCATGTGCTCAGGTTGTTGCGAAGACTATGATAAAGAACAAGAAGCCTGGGTCCATTGTCAACATTTCCAGCCAGGTATCCAAGCGAGCCACGCTTACTCACACCGTGTACGGCGCATCCAAAGGGGCGTTGGACAATCTGACGAAACACATGGTTCTGGAACTCGGTCCTCATCAGGTGAACACAATATGCTACATGTACTTCTAAACGTTGGCAGCAATCCATGGACTATAGGAACACGTTCCAGGAATCCAATTAAATGTAGGGAGCCTTATAGCCAACCTAAGCAATACTCATGCAATAGAATAAAATGAGTAGGCCCTACAGCAGTGGTTTTCAACCGGGGTTCCGCGGAACCCAGGGGTTCCGCGGGCGTCGGCCAGGGGTTCCGCGGCAGCAGTCTTTAATTTAAAAACCACCAACTGATTTCACAAAAGGATGAATAAGTAACAGAATTCTTCACAGCTTTCAGGCGTTCATGCTAGACACAATTCTATGATAACATAATTAACATTATTACGGGAATGTATCGTTGCATTTTATAATATTTGCATTGCATTTTTACGCGGATAAAGGGCGGGGTAGGCTAACTAGGCGCCCTACTCTTGGCGTGGAATTGGTTTAATTACCCCCGACCTGTTCCCGTTTGGGATAGAGGGAGAATGTGCCAACAATAGCCCTGAATTGCTGAGATGACCTTGGGTCGAGCTGAGTGCCAACCACTTGGTGCAGTTGTGATTGCACCGTGTTAACTGACCGTTGTGTAGAACCTCGTATGTAGCCGGGGCGGAGGACTGGCACATACCATTGCAGTTATTGGGACTACGAGAGAGGACCAAGGGGAGAGAGGCAGGTACCTTAGAGTGAACCGGAAACTGCTATGCGGCCGCCTGTAAGCGAATTGTTGTTGGTCCGTTGTTGCCGTTCAGTTGCGTGCAGGACGAAATCTGGAATTTATTTATTTCGGATATTTCTATAGCGCCCCCTCAAGTCTACTACTACTCAGAGGCGCTCCCGACTACAGCATTTGATACTGTGTCGGAGTTTTCACGCCGAAGCGCCACGAGCAATCGCGAGTGAAGGACTTGCCCAAGGTCCGTACGCAGTGGCTAGAGTGGGATTCGAACCTGCAACCCTCCGGTCACAAGGCGCCGAACTTACCACTGAGCCACCACGCCCCACAAGGAGGAATCCCTGACCCCCACGGGAGGAAGAAGTGGGCTCACGATTGCCTACCTGGAACTAGCGATGGAAGCTGTATCAAGGCACTCCGTGGACGAGTGTCCCACTACCCATCAGTGCGGGAGGTAGGTCTGAAGAGGGTAGTGATCAGAGACACTTGTCCCCTACCACCACTCCCGAACAGGAGTACCCGCAGGCCGCAGTAGCCACAGTCGTGCCTTAAATGTCAAAGTGAAGAAGTTAAAAAAACTCAAGGGTAAAAGCGGTAGTGACTAGCAGGCCTATTCTCTTAAGGATAGTTCAAATTAAAAAAATTTGGGAGTTAATTACTTACAGCCCAGCGTTTCTATAGCTCTTCTATCCATCTGTCAGAATTAGTTGCGGGCAAAATACAGTAAACTACATGTTTTTCACCGACATTGTTTCTGTGCACTACTCTAGATTGCTAGACTAAAATATGTATTTATAATATCCTGCACCAGAGATGCAAAAAACTTATATTAAAAGTTTAACATTCTAAAATTTAAACATTATCCCAACATTACAAGTTACAATTACTTGAATTTCTTAGAAAAATGGATGGCTAAAACGCCCCGGGGTTCCGCGAGCAAATGAATGCTTGTGTAGGGTTCTCCGTCACTACAAAAAGGTTGAAAACCACTGCCCTACAGGATCAGGAGATATGAAGACAGATTTTACAAATCGGCCTATACGCACAAACATTATTAGAGAGAGATAGAGAGAGAGAGAGAGAGAGAGAGAGAGAGAGAGAG